>CM052539.1:108856187-108897666 GCA_028533065.1 Trachops cirrhosus | reverse complement strand
AATGACAGCAAACTCACAATTATTAACAACCACACCTAAAACAAAAACAAACTAAGCAAACAACTAGAACAGGAACAGAACCACAGAAATGGAGATCACATGGAGGATTAGCAACAGGGGAGTGGGAAGAGGAGAGAGGGGAAAAAGGTATAGAGAATAAGTAGCATAGATGGTAGAAAGTAGCATAGAAAGGCAGAAAATAGACATGGGGAGGGCAAGTATAGTATGGGAAATACAGAAGCTAAAGAACTTATGACACATGGACATGAACTAAAGTGGGGGAATATGGGTGGAAGAGGGTGTGCAGGGTGGAGGAGAATGAAAGGGGGGTAATGGGATAACTATAATAGCATAATCAATAAAATATATTTTTTAAAAAAGAAAGAACATTTTACCTGATGTAGACATGTATATTTTGATTACAAAAACTATATGTGTACACAGGAAATTTGTAAGATATGGAAAAATACAAAGTAAGGAATAAAAATTATGCCATCAGCAAAAATAACCACCATGTTTTTCATTTTCTTCTGTTTATATATATACATTTAGAAACTTGTCTATTGTAAATGCAAAATTAGTATAATAATATTCTTTCTTTTTTATTATATTTGTGGTTTTTTATTTTTTAAATTATATTTTATTGTTTATGCTGTTTCGGTTGTCCGAATTATTTCCTCTTTGCCCCCCTACACCCAAATCCTCCCTACAGCCTCAGGCAATCCCCACACTATTGTCTATGTCCATGGGTCACACATTTATGTTCTATGGCTACTGTGTTCCTTATGCTGTACTTTACATCCCCATGACTATTTTGTAACTACCAATTTGTACTTCTTAATTCCTTTACCTTTTTCACCCATCCTCATCTCTCTTCCTTTCACCAATCATCAAAATGTTCTCTGTATCTATGATTCTTTTCCAGTTCTGCTTGTTTATTTTGTTTTTTGGATTCAATTGTTGATAGATATGTATTTATTGCCATTTTATTGTACATAGTTTTGATCTTCTTTTTCTTCTTCTTAAAGAAGATCCTTTAACATTTCATATAATATTGGTTTGGTGGTGATAAAGTCCTTTTGCTTTTCCTTGTCTGGGGAGCTCTTTATCTGTCCTTTGATTCTAAATAATAGCTGGGCAGAGTAATCTTGGTTGTTGGGCCTTTCTTTTCATCACTTTGAATATTTCTTGCCAATTCTTTCTAGCCTACAATGATTCTCTTGAGAAATTAGCTGATGGTCTTATGGGAGCACCCTTGTAGGTAACTAACTGCTTTTCTCTTGCTGCTTTTAAGATTCTCTCTTGGTATTATCCTTTGCTTTTTTATTGTGATATGTCTTGGAGTGGACCTCTTTGGGTTCCTCTTGTTTGAAACTGTCTGTACTTCCTGGATGTGTATAGCTATTTTCTTCACCAAGTTAAGGAAGTTTTCTGTCATTTCTTTTCAAATAGATTTCCAATTTCTAACTCTTTCTCTTCTGCTTCTGGCACTCCCATGATGCAAATGTTGGTTTGCTTGAAGTTGTCCCAGAGGCTGCTTACACTATGAAGATAGGTTTTTGCTTTCTTATGTTCCAAATCACTGATTCGATTCTCAGCTTCATCCACTCTACCGTCGATTCCCTGCCAATTGTTCTTTATTTCAATTAGTGTATCCTTCATTTCTGACTGGATCTTTTTTATACTGTTGAGGTCCTCACTAAGTTCCTTGAGCATCCTTATAACCAGTGTTTTGAACTTTGCATCTGATAGATTGCTTATCTCCATTTTGTTTAGTTCTTTTTCTGGAGTTTTGATCTGTTTTTTTCATTGAGGCCATGATTCATTGACTTCTCATTTTGGCAGGCTCCCTGTGATTGTTTCTATGTATTAGGTAGAGCTACTACATCTCCCAAGCTTGATAGAGTGGCCTAATGTAGTAGGTGTCCTGTAGGGTTCAGTGGCACAGCTTCCCCTATTACCCAAGCTGGGTACTCCAGGTGCACCCACTTCAGACTGTGTGTACCCTCTCGTTGTAGTTGAGTCTTGAATGCTGTTGGCATGTGCAAGGTCAGCAACCACCTGTGTTCTGTCCCGGGTCACACAAAATAAGCTACAAAATGATCTGCAGATGACTGCAACTTGTGCTGGGCTTGGAGGTGCCCAGGTGAGGCCTAACTGTGAACCAAGGCCAGCTACTGCTAGTATCAGGCCTCATGCCACTTAGCAAGAGGTACAGGGTTCACTGAAGCCAGATGCTTCTTGTCTGAATTTAGGAAAATCTGAAGCATGTGCCAAGAAAAGCCATTTGCGTGTAAAAGCCACTGGAACCAGCTTGAGTGGGCCTGAAAGTTGGTTGCAGCAGGACCTCAGGGAATCACCAGGGTGGGACCAACAGTGTGAGTCAGGTTGATACAGTCTCAGATATGGTACCTTCCTGCCAGTTCTGTGGCGGAAGGGCTCAGAAAAGGAACAATGGCCTCTACTAGCACTTATGTCTGGGAGAAAGCTGCCCCCCAATTCTTACCCTGATGCCAGACAACTCAGTTCTTCCTCATATGTCTGTGGTGCCTTTTAACCTGGTTTCCTGGCACTGAAGCCCACAGCAATTGAGTCTGAGTGAGTCTGTTCATGGGCTCTTTAAGAGGAACTGCCTGGGATTCTAGCAGTTTCTCTCTTCCACAGTCTCAATCCCTGCTGGTTTTTACAACCAGAGGTTATGAAGACTTCTCCTCCTCTCACTGGAAACCTGGGCTGAGGGGCCTGGTTTGTGGCTGGGACCCCTCACTTCTGAAATATCCTTCCCAATTTTTATCTACCACACATGGGTGTGGGACCAGCCCATTCCATGCGTCCACCCCTCCTTCCATTCTTGATGTTGTTTCTTATTTAATTCTGTAGTTGTAGGACTTCCATTCAGCTCAATTTCTGACAGTTCTGAATGATGGTTGTTCTATAGTTTAGTTGTAATTTCGACGTGGTTGTGCAAGGAGGTGAGTCATGTTTACATAAGTCACCATCTTGACTGGAAGTCAAATGACTAACAACTTTGGAAGATGGAGCAAGTGTTTCACTCTAGTGCAAGGAGCATATTTACTATATAGTCCACTGTAGTAATGATAACATCCTCCCCTGGACAAGAGGAGGGCAGATGAGTTAACTGTGCATCATAAAATATTCAGGTTCTCTAAGCTCATGTTTCATCTCCTGTAATCCAATCCATTGTGTATGCAGGTTTTGTATGGCCCTGTTAGCTTCTCTCTGTGGGAACTGGGACTCACTGAACAGGCACAAGCAAATACTGATACTCTGGTGTCTACTTTTGTGATGAATGATAAAGTCCTTTTTAACTGGCCCAGGAGTTGCATGGGTTTTGCCAGGACCATGAAACTGTGGCAGGCTAAAGTATTAGCTTGCAAGTAGAGTAAAATTGTAGACCCTTCACAATTTTTGGCACATGGTTTCTTCCCTTAAAGAATTATTGACAAATAGTAAAATTTATAGAAGTATTTAAAATTGAGTTCAATCCATAGTGAAAGCAGAGAGCAGGCCCCAGAGAGTCCTGATCAGCCCCACTTCCAGTCTGGTGACCATCACACTTCAAGAGGAGCTGCATCTGCCTACAGCCAGCCCCAGTCACCATCAGGGTAACAATAACCATGAGCAGTGAGAATGAGACCCAGCAGCAGCACGATGCCCTCTCCACCCCCTCCAGCACCCTCAGCACTGCTGACACCAAGCCCAGCACAATGGGACGCCAGGCAGCAGCATCCCAGTCTGGGCAGCCTCGCATCAGTGGAAACAAGAAGGTCATCACAATGAAGGTTTTGGAAACAGTAAAGTGGTTCAGTGTAAGAAGCAGATATGTCTATGTCAACAGGAATGACACTAAGGAAGATGTACTTGTACACCAGACTGCCATAAAGAAGAATAACCCTAGGAAGTACCTTCACAGTGTAAGAGATAGAGAGATTGTGGAGTTTGATGTTGTTGAAGGAGAAAGGGGTGCGGAGGCAGCAAATGTCACAGGCCCCAGTGGAGTTCCAGTGCGAGGCAGTAAATATGCAGCTGACTATAACCCTTCCAGACACTGTCCATATTGCAGGGGTCCTCCACCCACTTACCAGCAGAATTACCAGAATGGTGAGAGTGGGGGAAAGAATGAGGGATCGGAGAGTGCTCCCAAAGGCCAGGCCCAACAGTACTGCCCCTACTGCAGATGATGGTTCCCAATTTACCACATGCAGAGACCCTAAGGGTGTGGATCACAGTATTCCTGTAATGGGGAATGAACACACTATACTTATATACAGCTACCCATATTAATCTAAGTAATATTTATTAAACCCAGCTTGTTACTCTAACCTGATTTTTCTCTCAAAGCTAGTTTACATGTTAAAAGTTGCTGAGTATACTTTACTAGAAGCAACAGGTTCAACTCCTGAGTAAACCTAAGAAACAGTCTGACCTCCGAGTCCCTCCAACTCAAGGACACTGATGATAAAGATCCGTATGGGGACCAGCAAGGATACTGCTTGCATGTCCACAACTCCACCCCTGCTGCTTTCCTTCTTCTCCCTTCTCTTAAAAACCTCTGTCTGTGCTAAGATGTTAAATTGTAAATCTCCCAGCTAGTAATCAAAGTTATAGCAACCTAGATTTCAGTTGTCTTTCAAGCCTTGAGATATGCTGGCCAAGAACCACAAGTGCCCCCCTGGAGGGAGGAATGCTAATGCAAATAGAGAGAGAAAACCAGATGAAGAGAGTGGGCTTGGGAGGAAGCTACTTGAATACCCTTTCAGTCCCCCATCTCCTTACTCCCCAGAGAAAGAGCATGCCCACATTCCCCCTGGGAAGTCTCCCCGCTCTTGAATTCTCACCAACTCCCTATAAGAATCACTGGCTTGACCAGAGAGGGGATATGGGTTTTTGAGCACAAGAAATGTCCCCCATCTCCCAAAGTGTCAGCAATTGGAATAGACTTCCTTCCTTCTCCTCAGCACCTGTCTCCCAAATTTGGCTTTCAAGGTGACTGGCAGTCCAGATCTGGGTACAGATCATTTTCCCAGTTTCATTCTAACTCTCCTGTGCAAGGAGAAGTGATGGAGGGTGCTGATAACCAGAGTGCAGGAGAACAAAGTAGACCAGTGAGACAGAACATGTGTCCAGGCTATAGACCACGATTCCCCAAGGGACTTCCTCACCAAATACAGCCTAGGAGAGCAATGAAAAAATAAGGAAAATCAAGGAGATGAGACCCAAGGTTAGCAGCCACCTCAACAGTATGTATTACTACAACTTCAACTGATACAGGTGCCCAGAAAAACCCAAACCACAAATGACAAAGAAACAAAAGTAGCCCATCCACCGGCTGAGAATTCTTCCCTTTGGAGGCTGAGCAGGGTGGGGCTGAGTAAACAAATGGCTGGCTTATCATCTCTACCTTCATCTGCTTTAGTCATCCAATATAAAGAAATGATATGAAACTCCAGCAATAAGAAACGAACAAAAGATTAGAGATGAAATCCTTAAGTGCTTGCTTTCTGCCTATTGATCAGATAACTAGAACTATCTGCATTATCTCTGCAGCATGGGTTGTTTATTATTTTTACCTAAAACTGTCTCTTTTTGGCAATGACGTAGATGTTTTTCACCACTTTTCATTTTATTGTATTTTTTCCATTACCATTTATGCCCCCATGCCCTCTTCCACCTCCACCCAATACCCTGCCCCCTGCAATCACCACAGTGTTGTCCATGAGTTTTCTCTTTTTTTTTGATCCCTCCACTCCATCCCCCCAACCCCTAGAACGTGATTTTTCTCAATACACTTTTACAGGTTTTTAAATTGTTTCATATCAGATCTGGTCAAGCTGAGATTTTAAGAACCTCATTTTTAATTTGTAATAAGAGTTTACAACTTGATTTTTTCAAAAAAGTCAACAAACTGTAAGCACTTGTTAAAGGTCTTAGATCTTTGTCAAAAAATTTTTTCTTTAATTGCTTTTGTACCAAAATCATATAGTTATAAAACCTGTTCATGACAAAGTAGTAATCTGCTTTTGTTCTTACACATATATACATGTACATATGCACGTGTGTGTGCATATGTATATATGTAAATACATTTACATCACTGGTTAAGTTTGGGAAGGTCAATCATTTTCACACACATTCTTATTCATATTCTGACTGACTGGAGCAGGTGTTGGCAGAATATGGCCCCCCTGGGCCAAATCTGGCTCAGTGCCTGTTTTTGTACATAAAGTCTTATTGGAACACGGTCATGTCAGTTCACTTATATATTGCCTATGGCTGCTTTTAAACTACAGTAGCAGGGTTGAGTAGTTGTGACTGAGATTATGTGGCTTACATAATCTAAAATATTTACTATATTTACTTTTACAGAAAAAGTTTGCCACCAACCCTTGGGTTAGAGGACTATTGTATCAATACTGCATTCTCTATCCCTTATAGTAAATACATTCCGTCTACTCTACCTGTCTCCAGCTCTTACCATCTATTTAGTAATACAAGACAGTAGAACTGCCTTGATTATCTCTATAGTTTGCCTTGCTCCTCACTTCCAACGCCAGATACAAGATTCAGTTTACATTTTTTGATATATTCTAAGTCAGGCACACTTATAGACTAGCCTCTATTCTAATTGGAACCCCATGAAACATTCCTAACTGCAGCAATAGATTGGTTTAATGTCAGAATTCTCTTGCTACCAGACTTGTGCCAGCAGCTCTGTCTTTCTGGACTTCTATCTTGTTAACCAAGTCTTGTCTAAGCTTTGTGAATTCTGCTAAAATCACTCATTAGCCACTCACACTCTCAGTAGCTCCATGTGTACTTATTCTGAATTGCCTACCTAGATTCAGACCGAGGCTCTGTCTGACTGTATTTAGCTGGATTTCAGCTCTTTCACACATGATTCCTTTTTCTACACACATCTGATATTATCCAGATCCTAAACATCTATCAGATGGCAGAACAGTGAAAAGGCAAGTATTTTTACAAATTTTAAAGCCATATTTGTATTTATATGAATCTTAGCTATAGTACAAAATATTCATATTTATTATACACACCTTGTCTGATGCAAAACTTAATATTTCAAAACCGCATCCAATTAAAAATAATATCACAGGGAGTGGAATTGGAAAGTCTTTCAAGCGTAGGTTCAGAAGTGCTGCAAAAAAATGTCTTTATTAAAAGGCAGTGAAATATTACATTTTAAGAACTTTAATTTGATATGATTCTTAATACTGAGGACAATGAAATACTGTTCTACTACTCACTTCCTATAAGCCCTGTATTTGAAACCCTTCTTCACAGTTAAGCACACAGAATCAATGTAATTGTTAATCCACTAAATTCTTGCTTAACCTGTTTGTTCTATGAAGTATCTCATTTCTTTAGAATTGTTAATAAATATTGCTAGCAATCACTGGTTCTTGGGTTACTACTAAAATGTTTATAGCAGTTTTTGCACATGCTATAGGTTGAGTAGTTTCTTTAGCAATCTTGCAGTGAGAGGTTAATAAATAAACTTTAATAAAATCTCCTGGCTGACTCCCAAGGTAACAATGAGGAACTAGCTACAATAATTTTCCCAATGAGTAAAACCAGCTACCTATTACTAGTTAACTAATACACATTAGAAAACCTGAATATTTAACTTTGTTCGGTGCAACAAACAATATCACATTTTCTTCAGCTTAATGTTTTCTGCTTCTTTTTAATACAATTACTAACCAGGTGAAAAAATGCAAACAAAAAAGTGCCTTCTTTTTGTTTCTACAGTGCACTTTTCTTCTCACAAGAGCTGGGAATAATTTATGTTTTGCACAAAACCAATGAGACACCTTGTCAAGTGGCTAAAAAATGACTGAACCATTCAGAAGGCCTGTCACTTTAAAAATTCCTTGTCTAAGTGGAGAAAGTGATGGGACAGCTAACTTTAAATTGCGAATGAAACTATAGTTTATGGTAATGCCGATGACAAACAAAATCTCCCAACCCTTAATTTTCTGATTGTCTGTTTCAATTCTTCCCTTCATTTAAATTTTTTCATAACCTAGCAAGTTAGAAGGTATGAATATTTTGAACCTAATAGAGGTAAAGAATGTGAATTAGATTTTACATGTTTCTTCTCAGAGGTCAGATTATTGTTGGATTCATTTAATTGAAAATCTTGGAATAAAAGTATGAATTTAGGAACAAAATTCTAATTTCCTATTATTACTACTTAAAAAAATTTTGTATGGTGACATTTACAAAGTAAATCCATAGAATAAGCTCAAATAAAGAGTTACACCTACCTCCAATTGTGCAGATCAAAGGTACTATTAAAATGATTTCAGGGAGGTCCTCAGGATGATGAACGAACTTATTCCTGATCAAGTCCACCCACATGTCAGTAAAGCCTTTGTTAAGATAAGTGAAATTGTCAATATTGGAATTCAAATCCATTCTGTTGTTTCTTACAGAGCACCTGAATTCAGCTCTTATGATGTTCTGCAAAATGCACCTAAGATCAAAAGAAAGTAAGATTTGCCTACTTGGTGGTTTTCTAATGCTTTTATTTAAGAAAGAAAAGAAAGGAAAAGCCCTATTTCCCCTTAATTATTTCTAGTAGTATCTTAGGGTCTGTCAAAATTAGGGGCACCTCCCCTTCCTATGATGCTTTCAACTTAAATAAAATGGAAAAAATACAACCCCAAATGATAGAGACTAGCTACAGATTAGATGAAAAAGCTTTTCAGAGAGTTGGACAGAGGTCAGGTGCATAATGCTGAGTGAACACAAGGCGACACTGGTGGCTGGGTATCTCAGTAATCTTCTCTATAGGGAGTGCAGACTAGAACGAACTGTAATGGGTACAGATGCAACCATCACCCATTTTAGTGGAGAGGGGATGTTTGATGTTGTATGGGTTGCACAGTAACTTTGTTTTGTCTCACTTTATTATAGTCTCAGAATGACGTCATTGGATGTAGATATTCTGTGGGATTGTTTATGGCCAACAGGAGAGTAACCTAGATTAGTTGTAAGCATCGGACTGACTCTTAGTAACAATGAATGAGACCTAGCTCTGAGTGTCAGACTGGTTCACTCATGTCAGGAGCTGCTTTTTTTTGTTTGTTTGATTTTTGTTTTACCTTAAAGAAATTTTAAGTTCCTAATCCTCACTTTAACATGTCAAGAGCTGGAGGTAAACCAAGGGATCTTGACAATAATATAAAGCAGAACAAGCTCAGTTATCCTTGTGAAAGAGAGATTCCTAACCTTAACTACACATTGGAACCCCTTTGAGGGTTTTAAAGACATAGGTGCCTGGGTGGCACCCTTAGAGGTTAATTTAATTGGTCTGAGGCCTGGGTATTAGGAACTTTAAAAGCTTCCTGGTGGTTCTAAGGAGGAGTCATATTTAGAAACACTGCACTAGGAGAACTCCATGCCATTGCGATAGACTGGTGATAATTGTTCTTGGTTAATAATAACTACTGAGGACACATTAACTTATTCACTGTTACTCTAGGACTAAACCTCCTGGGCTTGACCAAAAAATTATTATTTTTGTGAATTATACATTTACATCCCTACATGCTTTCAGAATTTAATACACTTTCATAGTGTATTGTTTTTTCAAACTAAAAGTGATGATTCATATTCCCATAAGCACTTTTTTCATTTCTAAAATTATTTGAAAGCTTTAATGATTTTACACATTCCATCCTAATAGATCTCTTTTAGAATAGGATAAAATTACTCCAAGCCTTTTTCTTGAAATTTAAATTATTTATATATAAATATATAAAATATATATAAATATTTTATATATTTATTATATATTATTTATATTTATTATATATTATTTATATTTATTATATATAAATATAAATATTATATATAAATATATATATATATCACTATCTTGGCTGTGAATATGTGGCAAATACTCAGTTTGGCTTCTTCAACCTCTGCTTCAAATTCTCCTAACAAACCTTTCACCCAAGATATGATCTTGCCTTAAATTAGCATAAATGCTAATATTATTCTAGTTTAATAATTTAAAAGGTATGGGTGAAGAACAAGCAGTGAGAATAAACAGACTTTTGATGTAATTAAAGCTCTTCTTTAGCTTAAATTGACTTTTGACGATTTATTAGCCTATGTCTCATTAAGAAAAAAAATACTGACTGGTCTTGCAATTACCACACAAGTTCCCTACATTAATTGACTAATAAATTAGATAATGGCTAAATTCTCTCTGTGTGTGGATTTCATTAATGACTGCCCTCTCAAAAATGGCGTGTTGATTTGACCTCAACAGTCAGCCTTCCGAAATTCTCTTTCCCATGGAGAAGTCCTATTAATTCACCCTGTTCCTGAAAATGGTAAGTCTTTTTTCCTCTTGATCTGTACATTTTGCAAGATTCAGGTGACAAAAGTTTCCTGAAGAGGGCTCTGTGGGATTCCAGTACTCTTCACAGGCTGCCAAGCTCTTGTTTAACGTTTTATGACAGACAAACAACTGGGATTGGCTGATTCAGTAAACTCTTCTACCACACAACACAACAACCGGCTTACTCAGAGACGCTGAAGGTGGGTGGTCTGTCGCCTTCCTAGTGCGTCTTCGGTGAGAATGAGCTTTTCCTCCCTCTGAACTGCAGCTCAGCTCCAGGCACAGCAACAGTGTGATTTCCTCTCAGTACCTCATTAAAGCAAAGGGAACAAATACCAGCCAGGAGAATCGTTAGAAAAGTTAACATAGGAAGTTACTGGAGAAGGGGCAGGGGGTAAGGGACAGACATTTCAACTGGGAGGCTGATTGATCTTTGGGCAAGTCCTTGATTAGCTAGCTGCCAGCTGCCTGCCGCAGGAAAGGTGGAAACTCCAAGAGATAACGGGTTGGCCAAATCTGTGGCTAGAATACATTTGTTCCTCTCGGAGGGGAGGGTGAAGGAGAAAGTAGCAGAGTGGAAGGGTAACTTCCAGAAGGGGGAAACTAGGGAGGGCTCACCATCCAAAGCTCATCCAAAGGAATATCCTGTGGTATATAAGCGAGAAGTGAAGGCTGCCTATTCGGTTCATCCCAGAACAGTTAAAACCAACGGCACAAATTCTTGACCGTTACCGGCTCCAAGCCCCGTCCCTGGTCCACACTCATTGGCTTTGAGTCTATAACCCCTGACTTGATTGGCTGATGAAGTACAGTCCTCCAAGGTGCTATACAGCATCATTTCCCTTGCCCATCTAAGGCAGCCTTCAAAGGCTTAAGGTGTGTTCATATTTTTTAAATAAACAACAGTGAAAAGGAACCTTCAGAAAGTTTATTGCTATGTTAATTTAGAGCTTCGGTACAGTGAGTTTCTGACAAAGAGCCCATGGACACTGATTTCCCCAAATTATAGTAGCAGTGAGTTTCCTGGATAAAAAGAGGATTATAGAGATTTTTGAAATGTGATGATGCAGGTTGCTGGGTTAGGGGGAAAAAATGAATAGCTATTTTGAGCATATGGGAGACTAGAATCACACAGACAGGCAAGGTGAAATTTTCAGAAAGAATGATATATGCATTTCTTTTTTCGAGGCATAATATGTAAATGACATTTTAATTAAAATTACTTACTGATATTATCATTGAGTCAGTTTTCATATTCCCACTCTCATCACAAAACATTTTAGGAGAAATTTTGCAATGACTTTGAAATGTAGATACTTCTTTGGCTTGTGCAGTACCTTTTTATAATTTTATTCACTCAAAGCCTTTGTGAAGCTATTCTGAGCCCTAACGAAAAAAAAAAAAAAAAAAACGTGCAGAGGAAAGAGGTCAAAGAAGGGGAAAGGGAAAAGCAAATCCACCAAACACAGAAGTAAATGCAAGAGAATGTTTGATTAAATTATCCTCCTGGTTCACAAAGTACTCCCAGCCTATGCAAGTGGTCTCCTTGTGACCAGCCACAAAGCAAGAGACTTTGCTGAAGGAAATTCTCTTCACAAAGTTAAAAATGTAAATCCATTTTAGGAATGGTCAGTCAAGAAAACTAGGGGAGGTTTTTAAAACTGGTAACATGTAATACATAATATTTTAATAAAATAAAAGTTGAGATTGATGATGAGTAACTCATTTAGATGGTAATATAAAGATTATATAGAAGATCTCTTCTATTAGACCTAGATTTAGATTAACAATGAAACAATCACTATATACACTTGTGAGAACAATATTGACATTTATTTTAAAGTTATTTTATTTCCTCTGTGTTTCATTTATTTCTCTACCCTACTTAATTCTACCCTGATAAATACATTTTTATGTAATTCATCTTGGTGCTATTTAGTGAGAAATAGTCATGGTTTATTTCTATAATATATACTATGATTTCCTCTCATCCATTATTTGCCTTTTAAAATTTTGATTGCGCTTTTTAAAAATTTCACCACTATTAAATTTATGTTTAATTATATTTTATTGATTATGCTATTACAGTTGTCTCAATATTTTACCCTTTGCCCCCCTATAACCAGCACCCCTCCCTGTATTACCTCAACCAATCCCCACAGCTTTATTCATGTCCATGGGTCATTCGTATAAGTTCTTTGGCTACTCCATTTCCTATACCGTACTTTACATCCTCATGGTTAATCTGAAACGACCTATTTGTACTTAATCCCCTCACCTCTTTACCCATTCTTCCACAAACCCCTTTCAACTGGCAACCATCAAAATGATCTCCGCATCCATGATTCTGTCTCTGTTCTTGCTGTTTGCTTAGTTTGTTTTTTAGATTCATTTGTTAATAGATATGTATTTATTGCCATTTTATTGTTCATAGTTTTTATCTCCTTGTTCTTAAATAAGTCCCTTTAACATTTCATATAATAACGGTTAGGTGATGACAAACCCCTTCAGTTTTTTCTTGTCTGGGAAGCTCTTTATCTTGCCCTTTGATTCTAAATGATATCCTTGCTGGGTAGAGCAATCTTGGCTGTAGGTTCCTGCTTTTCATGACTTTGAATATTTCTTGCCAATCCTTTCTGGCCTGCAAATTTTCTTTTGAGAAATCAGCTGACATTCTTTTGGGAACTCCCTTGCAGGTAAATAACTGCTTTTCTCTTGCTGCTTTCAGGATTCTCTCTCTCTCTTTTTTTTTAACTTAACCTCTTGTATTTTAATTATGATGTGTCCTAGACTGGGCCTCTTTGCATCCATCCTCTCTGGGACTCTCAGTGCTTCCTGGACTTGCACGTCTATCTCCTTCACCAAGTTAGGGAAGTTTTCTGTCATTATTTTTCAAACAGATTTCCAATTTCTTGCTATTTCTCTTCTCCTTCTGGCACCCCTATGATGTGAATGTTGGTATGCTTGAAGTTGTCCCAGAAGCTTCATACACTTTCCTCGTCTTTTTGAATTCTTTTTTCTTGTTGTTTTGATTGATTGTTTTTTGCTTTCTTATGTTCCAAATTACTGATTTAATTGTTGGCTTCATCCACTCTACTGTTGTTTCCCTATTGTTTCTTTATTTCAATTAGTGTATCTTTCACTACTGACTGGATCTTTTTTATGCTGTTGAGGTCCACACTAAGTTCCTTGAGCATCCTTATAACCAGTGTTTTGAACTTTGCATCTGATTGCAAAGTGGAGATTGCTTATCTCCATTTTGTTTAGTTCTTTTTCTGGAGTTTTGATCTGCTTTTTCATTTGGACCATGATTCATTGGCATCTCATTTTGGCAGGCTCCCTGTGATTGTTTCTATGTATTAGGCAGAGCTGCTATGACTCCTGGTCTTGGTAGTGTGGTCTAACGTAGTAGGCTTCCTGCAGGTTCAAGTGGCACCTCTGCTATTACCCAAGCTGGGTACTCGTGATGCACCCTTCATGTGGGCTGAGTACACCTTCCTTTTGTAGTTGAGCTTTAATTGCTATTGCCAGATCAATGGGAGAAATTTACCCAGGCCAGTCAGAAGCAAGGACTGGCTGTGACCACCAACCACCAACCTCTGCCCTCTGTGGAGTATCAGCTGTGTAATGGTAGGGTAGTGGTGTTCCAACATGGTCTGTAGCTGTTTACTGGGTACACAAGCTCTGGGGTTTCCTGGGTAGTGCAGTGGGTGGTTTCCCCAACTGTGTTCTGCCCAGGGCCAACCTGCATGAACTATAATGTGCTACTTGTGCTGGGCTTAGAGATTCCCAGGCAAAGCCAAGCTGTAAATCTTGTCTGGCTGCTGCTAGTGCCAGGCCTAGGGGCACTAAGCAAGAGGTACTGGTGCTAGGTGCTCACTAAGGCGGGCTGTTGATGGTTTGAGAAGATATAGGAAGTTTTGAAGTATGAACCAAGGCCAGCCATTTGTATGGAAAAGTCGTGGTTAACAGGTTGGGCCTGTAAGTTGTGTGGGATTGAATCTCAAGGGATATCCAGGCTGGGGTAAACAAGTTAGCCAGATTGATGGAATCTTGTTGGGAACCGCCCTGCCTGGGAAACTGTAACCCCCAACCTGGGAAGTGACCTTCAGACCAGAAGCCACTAAGGAGAAAAAACTTATCTCCCTGGCAGGAGTGCCGCTTCTGCTCCTTTTACTTCATCCATAACTGGCCCCCAGTGCTTGGTTGGTTAGCCAATGACGGGTAAGATTCCCCAAAGGGGGGAACAACCTAAGACAGGCACGATCACATGGGAGGCCCCCAAGGAAGGACTTGGGTGGCTATAGCAAAAGGGGGTGATGGACCCTTGCCCCTCGGCTTTGACGAAGCCTGAGTCCTCATTCTGTCTGAGAGAAGTCTTCTAATCTCTTGGCTGCCTTACTTCCCTGCCTGACTTAAGCCTGAAACAACAACAGAGGGTGGTGCAGCCCTGTGCTGGAAAGGGCAGGCTCCCCAGGTGATCAGGCCTAAGAAAGAATACATAAACTCCTGTGAAACCTGCTTTGCTAAAAATGTTCTCAATTAAATGATAAGGGTCCTCGCAAGAAATGAGTTTGTCTCCCAAAGTTTTATAGCCCTTTAGCTAATAGACCCTGACTCAGAATAGGCCCTCAGAGTTCTTTGTTTTCCTTTGTTTGATCCTCACTGCCTGACAATGATTAATGAGCTTTACCTGTATTCTTGTGTAAAATGAACCCAATAAAAGCCCATTGAGGAAAAGGCTCTTGGCCCTTCTCCTTCAAGAGATGGGTCACCTTTCCTCCCCAAGCAGATCACATCTTGGTAAACTTATTCTCATCCATGGCGGCCGGGGGGACCCTGCGGGAGGAGCCCCCCTACAGAATCTGATATGTCTCCTGCCTGTGGACTTTGAGGCTCTCTAGGGGGAGGGCTAGAAGAAGGACAATGGCCTTGCATGTCTTTCTGTCTAATAGAAACCTGTCTCACAGCTCCCACCTTGATGCCAGATACTTCAGTTCCTCTCCATATACCATTGGGTGCCTTTTAAGCTGCTACCCTGGTGCTGGAGGTCAGAGGGAATGAGTCTGAGTAAGTCTGTGGGTGGACTTTTTAAGGGGAATTGCTTGGGACTCCAGAAGTTTCTCCCAGTGACTTAATCTCTGCTGGGTTTTGCAGCCAGAAATTTGGGGGACTTATCTTCCTCGCACTGGAAGCCTGCACTGGGGGGCCTGGTGTGGGGCTGGGACTCCTCACTCCCAAGAGACCCCTCCCAAATTTTTGTCCACCACATGTGGATGTGGGACCAGCCCTTTACACATCTCCACCCCTCCTACCAGCCTGGATGGATGTAGTGTCTTTAATTCCGTTGTTGTCAAACTTCCAATTCAACTCGATTTCTAATGGTCATGAGTGAGGGTTGCTCTGTATTTTAGTTGTAATTTTGATGTGGTTGTGTGAGGAGATGAGCTGTGTGTACCTATGCCACCATCTTGACTGGAAGTCCACCATTATTAAATTTAAATTTCTAGTAGACAAAAGCCTATTGGAGCTTTTTCTCTGTGGTTTCTTCTTTAATTTTTAAGTGATGCAGACAATGGCCCACAGTGTCCGCATCATTATGGATGAAATGCGACATTCACATGCACTACCGAGTCCAATGGAGGAAAAGGGACAGGGTGGCTTTTCTCTCAAGGGGATCCAAAGTCTCGGCCTCCACCATGACAAGCCTTGATTGGGTTTCTCAGCACATTACATGATGGTCCTAATTTACTATGCACAGGTTTGCTTTAGGTGGTTAGCTTTTACAGAAAACAAAGGAGCCAATGCTGCTAATCACATCACAGAAGAGGGATAGTTGCAAATGAAAAGGCAAAAGTGGTTGAACCAGTTACACTCATCCTTGGAAGGTTTAGCATGGATTTTAGGAAGTTACTTTGCAGTAAATGTCCTCAATTCAGGGTGAGGGAGTTTTTTAGCAAGAGCAAGACTCAAAGCAGCCTAGGCACTTTGCAGGCCTGATTCCCCAAGGGAGAACCTATTCATGGGCATGGGTCCTGTGCATCTCTGAGTGGGAGCTGGGCCCACACCATGCAGAACAATCTTCTACATTTAAGTGAATTCTACTCTTTATTGTTAAGTTTTATGTATATTAAAACCTATTTACTTCTAATTTTCAATAAATTGTTCTTTTAGAAAAACTACTTAAATCATATTTCTTCAGAATTATTTTGGTGCATAGTAATTGCTACAAGAGTGACTTAGCCCATGTAATATAATCATTCAGGAGACACGGAGTCATGATTGCTTTTTGCTGAGACAATTGATGAAGGTTCTTCAGAGGAATTAGGATTTGAGCCTTTTAAGACAGAAAGGAACTAGGTGACTTGATTAGGATAATGAAGAAATGAGGGTATCTGGCAAAATAATAATCACCTTCTCTGTATTATTGCTATATATGTAGGAATCCTGGGGGGATACAGAGATAAGTGATAAGTAACTTCTTCCCCAAAGCAGCTTACTTGTCTGTAAACAGGTACCAATAATGTATGTATAATAATAAAAACAGTTATGTTCATTATTGTTGGAGAAGGTCACGGACAGGGTGTGACTGCAGGTTGTCCTAACAACTGGACCTGGAGAATTGGAGGCTCCTCACTTCCTCTTCTGTCCTTGTAATACATGTTTGGCCCACTATTCTCACAATAAGAGCCATATTCAAAGGCACAACCTTGAGAGAGCAATATGTCGTCGAGACCATCTGAATGGTATATGAGGCTGAACATAGATAAGTTCAGTCTCTGTATAAACTTTTAAGATTTTGGCAGGTGTGTGAGGAGATCTGCATGTCTTGCAGCCACCTAAGATAAGCCTTATTAAGTATTGCAAGTTCCTTTGCTTATTAAATCTGTCACCTACCAATCTGGAGTGGTCTGCCTCTTTTTTCAGGCTCTCCTTGTATGGCAGGGGAGTTCAGTTTCAAATCTCACCAAGAAGCTTCCATGTTTCTGGACCAAAGATTATTCATACAAAAATAATGAAATTTTTCTGAGAATTAATAAAAAGTTGGCATAAATGAGGTAATGTCTTGGCATATTTTGAGAGATAAATTAAGCTTACATATACATGGGGTTTTGTGAAATACTATAATGTGTTTGGAATATTATCCATAGTTCACTGTAGTGAGGCACTGGAACAATAATATCAGTCTTGACAGACAGGTAGAAGACTAAGGAAGCTGAAGAGTAAATATGTATAATGGGAATTAAGCTAGAAACATTGGGTAGTTGAGGAAGGTGTGGTTGAATAATAGATCTCAAAAGTTAAGAAGTTAAACAGAAGAAAAAACTCAAAAAATTTTTTGAACATACACACATACAAAATTAAGTTTCCAACTCAATTAATTTATCTATGTATAAACCCATAAAAAGACACAGGGTATTTTAAGCAACCCAGAATATCTCCTATATCTCTTTCCAGTTAATATCCCTTCCCCAGAATTACCATTATTTGGATTTCCATTACTTTTTAATATGTTGCCTATTCTTGCATTTTACATAAATGGGACCAAACAGTATGCACTTTTTGTGCCTGACTTCTCTCACTTGTTATTTTGTGACATTAATCCACAACACAATTTTCTTCTTTCTTTTTTATTGCTGTGTTGTATTTAATTTTATGAATATTACTACAATTTATTCTAGAGTCAATTGACATTAAAGTTTTTTTGGTTTGGTTACCACAAATAAGGCTCCTGTAACATTTTTGTATATGTCTTCTGGTGGACATATTTATTTCTATTAGGTGTGTACCTAGGCATTAATGAGTGGGTCATAGTGCATATAAAATACAACTGTGGTAGATACTGCCAAAATAATTGTACCAATTTTAAACTCCCACCAATCTTGTCAATACTTGGTATTGACAATATTTTTTTTAATTTTAGTTTTTCCTTTGGGTGTTGGTATTATTATAATGGCAGATTTAATTTTCATTTAACTGATGAATAATAATGTTGAGTGCCTATTTTTTCCTGTGTATATTGACCATTCTTGCTTGTGAAGAGCCTAAGTCTGTTGCCTCATTTTTAAAATTGAATTATGTGGGATTTCCATTTCTGGGAAGATGGAGTCTATGTACTTTCCCCTCTTCCTCCCAATAAACACAACCGAGGCCCTGAACATTATATCTAAAACAAACACAAAAAGACTTTGAAAGATGAAGGGAAAGAAGATGAGATAGGGACCTTGAGACCTGAGTAACTACACAGAGATGAGTTCCCTAGGTTGTCTTTTTGCCTCATATGTTTCAGACTGGGTACTGTAGAACCTAGAACCTGGAAATGCCAATAAGGTACAGATTTTAAAATCCTGTTCCCTAAAAAAAGAAAAAGGAAAAAAGCAGCCTACCAAAACAGAAAATATTTACCAATAACTGTTTCATTTCAGGCAAACAGCACAGGTAAACTTTCACTTACCCCTCCTTCACGCAAACAAATATATACACCAGCAAAAGCTGAGTGGGAAGAGGAGACTTCATCCATGTAAGACTATAACAAGGTACCAGAACCCTACTACTCCCACCCTCTACCAACTAGGATGGTATCAAAAACGACTAGTGGAAGTTGAGGCTTTTATACCCACTAGGCAGTAAAGAGGCACCTCAGGACCCTGTGAATAAGAGAAGACTATGTGGGAGCCTAGATTTACACTCCCACCAATCATTTGGTGTCCCCTTGCCTTCCTCATTGGGGCAGTGTCAGAGGAAGATATGTGAAAAGTCAGGACATTCATAACCACTCAACTATAAAAAAAGGTTTCAGTGAAGGCCATGAAAGAACGGTAAGAAGAATGGTACTTCATTTATACTGTGTTTAGCATTTACCTATACAGTGGCCTTCACCATATTTTTAATTTCTTCACGTGGATTTCAGTTACTGTCTCATAGTGTCTTAGTTTAGGCTGCCATAACTAATTACCACAAATATGGTGGCTTATAAACAACATAAATTTATTTCTCACAGTTGTGGAGGCTGGAAGTCTGAGATCAGAGCACCAACTTTGCCGAGTTTTGGTGAAAACCTCTTCCTGGTTTGCAGACAGCCATCTTCTCATTGTGTCCTCACATTGTGCAAGCAGAATGTAAGCTAGCTTTCTGTGTCTTTCTCTTATAAGGACACTAATTCTATTGATGAGGGCTTCACCATCATGGCTCATTATCTCCCAAAGGTCTTATTTCTAAATATCATTACATTGAGAATTAGATGTCAGCATATGAATTTTGAAGGGACATGAACATGTACTCCACAGCATGTATCATTTCATTTCAGCCAGAAGGTGCCCCTTTTGGATTTTTGTAAGGCAGACCTGCTATTAACAAATTCTCTCAGTTTTTAAAATCTGAAAATGTTTCATTTTACCTCCATTTTTGGTGAACAGTTTTACCAAAATGAAATTCTTTGTTGATTTTTTCCTTTTAGGACTTTTAATATGCCTCCTCACCTCTGTGGTTTCTGGTGAAAAACCAGCTGTTACTGAAAATCTTTTGTGCAAATGAGTCACTCTCTCACTGCTTTCAGGATTCTTTCTTTGCACTTTACAGTGGAACTAAGATGTGTCTACGTGTGGATTTCCTTGTGTTTATTCTATGTAGTTTGCTGATCTTCTTGGATATATGTTTTTTCATTAAATATAGGAAGTCTTCAGCCAGTATTTCTTTAAATATTCTTTCTACCCCCCTGTCTCTGCTCTTCTTCTGGAACTCTCATCATGAGTATTGTGGTACACTGATAGTGTCCCACAGGTCTCTGAGGTTCTGCTCATTCTTCTTCACTTTTACTGTTGCTGTTCTACAGACTGTATAATCTTAATTGCGCTAGCTTCAAGTTTACTAATTCTATTTCCTGCCTGCTCAAGTTGCCATTGAACCCCTTTAGTGACTATTTCTTTTCAATTAATGCACTTATCTAGTTCAGAATTTTTTTCACTTTTATTTCTTTATTGATATTTGATATATATTGATTTTGATTTATATCAATCAGTATGGCACATGATTTTGATTTCTTTATTGATATTTTATATTTGGTGAGACATCATTCTCATACTTTCCTTTAATTCTTTAAACATGATTTCACCCAGAGCACTGTGCTGGAATCACAGACATTTTTAAAGTTATAATGCTGTATTTACATCGTATTACTCATAAGAAAAGAACTGGGAACAGTTTTTACCTCAATAGAATTTCCTATTTCCTGGATGTGAAGATGGTGGCAAAGTAAGTGGATCTTTCTTGCACTTCTTCCCAGAGCCAAACTGGAAATAAAGCTAAACTGGAGAACATTCATCCTGAATTAACAACTGAAAACTATCTGAAGAGGAGACTTTACCAAGGATGAGCAAAACCACCTTGAGACTGGTAGGAAAGGTGGGGTCACAAAAGGCACTGGCCTTACTGCCACAGGTGGCAAGCAAATGTTGCAGAGGAATAATGTGTCTGGGGGAGGTTCCCCCTGAGAAAAGTGAAGCCTAGACCCCAGACTGGGCTCCTCAGCACATAACAGCAGAGCTGAGATCAACCACCCACATAGCATCCAGCTGTGAAAAGTGGTGCAGTTTCTCTCCACTGGGGAAAGATGGCGTCTGCTGGAAACAAAGCCACTTTTTTAAGGGGTCAAAGCATAAGATTTTAATATGCATCTGTTCAACCTGGGCTTCAGCAAACCAAGGGCTGTAAGGACTGGAGTCACCTGAGGAGAGTCTGGAGTTGGAGGCACTGGGGAGAGATGCAGGGGAGCAACTGCTGGGATCACTGTGCTGGGTCATCACCCCTATGATACCTCAGCAGCCATTTTTTTCTTGAGAGGAGCAAGCCCCTCCCAAAGAAATTAGTCTGGGAAAGAGCAATAACCCCACCCTGCATCTTAAGCCTTGATGAGGAGACAGCAACACAGGCAGACTTAGGGGCATCCGAATTTTTGGTTTTGGAGCATGGCCATTCCACCACTTTCCTGGGAACTGGACTGGTGCTTCTCCAGACAGGAGAGCTGATAGAAATGACCAACAGAAACACCCTCCAGGTATCTGGCAGACCCAAACACTGGGCTCTGGAGGCCCCACCTGCCTGTCTAATAGGGACTCTACCCTGCTGAGGTCCAGAAAATAATCTTGGACAGACTTAAACATGTGACTCGGGGGGTGGGGGAACTCACCCACCATCTTCCCTGAAGTGTGAACAGCACCTTCACCTCACAGGAGATCCAGGGAACCCATCCTCTCAATTTTGCCAGAAGCTCTTTCAGAAGTAGCCTTTTCAGTGACTAAGACTGATAGCTGGCCAGAAGCAGAGGCAAGTGGATGCAGATCCTGCAGTACCTTGTGACCTTTGCTGAACCACCCTTGGGTCTTGTGCTGGTAAAAGCCAGCCTTGGGACATATCTTGGCCTCTCCTCTATGCAGCCAAGTCTAGCAGAGACAGCCACAACTGTGGATATCTTATAACTTCAAACTGGTTACTGAGGTCTGGACATGGGCAACATGCATCATTGGTTTGCACAAGCTTCAGACAACATCAGAGCAGTATCCAATGGGAGATCCCAGCAGACAGGTACTAAATTCTGCTGAGATGAATCCCACATTGTTCTTTTTCATTATTTTCTTTATTTTTTCTATTTTTCATAGATTTTTTCTATTTTGCTGTTTTTCTATTTTTCTTTCACATCTCATTTTTCTCTTTCCTTTTCATGCTGTATTTTTTCCTTCACCTTTTATTTTCTTATTTTTATTCTTTCTTTTTTCTTTCCTATTTTTCTCTTTCTATTCTTTATTCTTATGTTTTCTCTTCCTTCTACTTCTCATATTCTTTTTTCTTTCCTTTTCTTCTCATATTCTTTTACTTCTATTATTCTTTTTGAGTTTCTCTTTTCTTGTTTTTTGTTTTATTCTTACTGTTGGATTTTTGTTTGTTTTGTTTTATTTTGTTGTGTCAGCATGTGTACAACAGCTTAAATGATGCTGTTGGAGTGAACCTCTCAGTCAGCCAGACTGTGGAGAAATTCCACCCACAAACGAGCCAACAGCAATCAAGACCCAATTACAAAAGGAGAACCCACAAAACTTAAAACACAAGGGACATTATCAGAGCATCCAGCTCAGGATATCAAGGACACTGCAACACTGGGTCCCTCAGGACACCTACTATATAAGTCCATCCCATGAAGTAATAGCAGTAACAGAGAAGTAATTACTTCTCTGGAAGTAATAGCAGCTCTATCTAATACATAGAAACAAACACAAAGAGATAGCTACAAATGGGATACAAATAGCCCCCAAATAAAAAAAAGGAGGAAATCTCCAAAAAAGAGCTAAATAAAATGGAGGCAAACAATTTATCAGATATATAGTTCAAAGTAATGATTATAAGGTTGCTCAGGGACGTTAATGGGAACTACAAGAAACTTAGTGAGAACTACATCAGCATGAAAAAGCACATAGAAACCATGAACAAGAACCAGTCAGAAATGAAGAATACAACATCTGAATGAAAAATACACTAGAAGGAATGAAAAGTAGGCTGGATGAAGCAAAGGAACGAATTGGTGATCTGGGTGGTAAGGTAAAAAAGCACCCAAATGGAGGGAAAAAAGGAAACAGACTTAAAAAGAATGAGGTAGTTCAAGGGAAATTTGGGATAACAAGAAACATAACAGTATCCACATAATAGTAGTAGTAGAAGGAGAAGAAAGTGAGCAAGACTTAGAAAATCTGTTTGAAGAAATAATGGCAGAAACTTTCCCTAATTTGATGAAGGACAAAGTCATATAAGTTTAAGAAACACAGAGAGTCCCAGTGAAGATGAACTCAAAAGAGAACCACACAAGACACATCATAATTAAAATGGCAATTTTTAAAGAGAAAGAGACAATCTTAAAGGCAGCAGGAGAGAAACTAATAGTTACCTACAAGGGAGCTCCCATATAACTGTCAGCTGATTTCTCAACAGAATCACTTCAGACTAGAAGGGAATGACATGAAGTATTCAAAGTAATGAAAAGGAAGAAACTGCAACCAAGAGTACTCTATCCAGCAAGTCTATCATTTAAAATTGAAGGAAAAATAAAGAGCTTTCCAACAACAACAACAAAAGACTAAAGAAGTTCATTACCAACAGACCAGCATTGCAAGAAATGTTAAGGGATTGCATTAAGAAGAAAGAGAGCAAGAGAGAGAGTGAGAGAGAGAGAGAGAGAGGAGACATAGTTTTAAATTTGTTTTTAGGTATTTTATTTTCTTGAAGCAATTGTGCATGGGATTGTTTTCTTAATTTCCCTTTCTGATAGTTCATTTTTGGCATATAAAAATGCAACTGATTTCTGGATATTAATTTTGTATCCTGTTACTTTACCAAATTTATTTATCAGTTCTGGTAGTTTCTTGGTGGAATCTTTAGGGCTCTCTAGGTATAGTATCATGTCATCTGCAAATAATGACAGTTTTATTTCTTTCTACCTCATCAGAATAAATTTAAGCAAAGATTTGAAAGACCTGTACTCAGAAAATTATAAGACACTGAAGAAAGAAACTGAAGAAGAAACAAATAAATGGAAGCATATGTCATGTTCATGGATAGGAAGAATTAACATTATTAAAATGTCCATATTACTGAAAACAATCTGTAGATTCAGTGCAATTCTTCTCAAGACACCAAGTATTTCACATATTTCACAGAACTAGAACAAATATTTCAAAATTCATATGGACACACAAAAGGCCCCTCATTGCAACAGCAATCCTGAGAAAAAAGAACAAAGTTTGAGGAATCACGTTACCTAATATCAAACTATAATATAAGACCATAGTAATCTAAACAGCATGGTACTAGCATAAAAACAGACACATAGGTCAATGGAACAGAATGGGGACCCCAGAAATAAACATATGCCTTTATGGTCAATTAATATGTGATAGAGGAAGCAAGCACATAGAATAGGTTATAGATAGTTTATTCAATAAATGGTGTTGGGAAAATTGGACAGACGTGCAGAAAAATGAAACTACTCCACCTTCTTACACCACACACAAGAATGAATTCAAACCAGATCAAAGACTTAAATGTTAGGCCCAAAACCATAATTCTAAAATCCTAAAAGAAAACATAGGCAGTAAAATCTTGGACATTGCTCATAGGAATATTTTATTTGATATATCTCTTCAATCAAGGGAAACAAAAGAACAAATAAACAAATGGGACTACATCAGACTAAAAAGTTTTTTCATAGCAAAGGAGACCATCAACAAAGAAAAAGAAAACTCAGGGAATGGGTGAATATATTCATCTGATAGGGGGTTAATATTCAAAATTTATAAAGGACTTATAAAATTCAACACCAAAATAACAAACAATCTAATTTAAAAATGGTCAAAGGACCTGAAGAGACACCTCTCCAAAGAAGATGTGAAGATGGCCAATAGACATATCAAAAGATGCTCAACATCACTAATCATCAGAAGAAAGCAAATTAAAACCACAATGAGATAATACCTCACACTGGTCAACATGGCTATCATTAAAAAATCAACAAACAACAAGTGTTGGCAACATTGTGGAGAAGGGGGAACAGTTCTCCACTGTTGGTGGGAATGCAGATTGGTGCAACTACTGTGGAAAGTAGTATGGAGATACATCGAAAAATTAAAAATATATATGCTTTTTGACCCAGCAATCCCACTTCTGGGAATATATCTGAAGAAACCCAAAACACTATTTTGAAAGAACATAAGCACCACTATGTTCATTGCAACATTATTTACAATTGCCAATATTTGGAAGCAGTCTATATCTCCATGAATAGATGAGTGGATCTAACAACTATGGGATATTTGCCCAATGGAATACTACTCCACTGTATAAAAGAAGAAAATTTTAGTCTTTGCAATGGCATGGATGGACATGGAGAACACTCTACTAGGTTAAATAAGCCAGTCAGAGAAAGACAAATACCCTATGATCTCACTCATGTGTGGAATCTAATGAACAAACTGAACTAACAAGCAAAATAGAGACAGACTCTTAAAGACCAGGCTGATAGCTCTGAGATAGGTGTTAGGGGTTGGGGGGATTGAGCAAAAAGGGAAAAGCACTCATGGACATGGACAACAGTTTGGTGATTACAGTATGGAGTGGTGTAAGGGTAATAAATGATAATGGTAGAAATATAATTTTTAAAAAAGAACAAAAGAAGATTATACAACATGACCAAGAGGGATTTATCTTGGGGATGTAAAGTTGGTACAATATTCACAAATTAATCAATGTGATACATCATGTAAAGAAAATGAAAGATAAAAGTCATAAAAAGCATTTGATGAAATTTTTTGCCCATTAATAAGAAAAACTTTCAGCAAGGTGGGAATAGAGAGGTCATACCTCAACACAATAAAGGCCATATATAAAAAACTTATAATCACTACAGACTCCACCAAAAAACTACTAGACCTAATAAATGAATTTGGCAAAAGAGCAGGATACAAAATCAATACTGAGAAATCAATGGCATTTTTACACACCAATAATAAACTATCAGAAAGAGAACTAAGAAAACAATCCCATTTACTATTGCAACAGAAAAAAAATAAGGTACTTATGAATAAATTTAACTAAGGAGTTAAAAGATCTGTACTAGAAAAACTATAAGACTCTGAAGGAAGAAATAGAGGAATATACAAATAAGTGGGAGCATATACCATGTTCGTGGATTAGAGTTAGCATCATGAAAATGCCCATACTATTCAATGCAGTCTATAGATAAAATGTATTTCTTATTAAAATACCAATGATATATATCACAGATCTAGAAAAGATATTGCAAATATGTATATGGAACCAAGAAAGACCCAAATTAGCTTCAGCTACCTTGTAAAAGAAAAACAAATAAAAATAAAAATAAATAGCCAAGAAAAGAAAAGAAAAACAAAGCTGGAGGTATCATAATACCTGATATTAAACTGTACTACAAGGCCACTGTAATCAAAATGACCTGGCACTGCATAAGAACAGGTATATAGATCAATGGTAAAGAACAGAAAGCCCAGAAATAAACCCATATCTTTTTGGTTAATTAATATTTGACAAAGGAAGTATTAGCATACAATGGAATAAAGATACTCTATTGAATAAACGGCTTGGGAGAACTGGACTGGTACATGCAAAAATAAATGAAACTAGACCACCAACATACACTATGCACAAGAATAAATCAAAATGGGTGAATGACTTACATGCAGTTTGCAAACCCATAAAAAATCCTAGAAGAAAACATGGGCAGTAAAATTCATATATTTCACAGAGCAATATTTTTGCAGATATATCTCCTAGGACACAGGAAACAGGAGAAAATAAACAAATGGGACTACATCAAATTAAAATTATTCTGCCCAGCTAAAGAAACTATCATCAAAATGGAAAGGGAACCAACTGTATGACAGAACATGTTTGTCAATGAAGGGTTTAAGTTCCAAAATATGTAAAGAACTTATAGGACTCAACACCAGGAAAACAAACAATCTAATTAAAAAATGGGTAAAAGATTCGAATAGACAATTCCCCAAAGAGAACATACAGATGGTCAATAGGCATATGAAAAGATGCTCAATATCACTAATCAGCAGAGGATGCAAATTAAAACCACAATGCAAATTAAAACCAGATATGACCTCACACCTGTCAGAATGATAGTCATCAATAAATGAACAAACAACAAGTGCTGTCGAGGTTGTGGAGAAAAGGGAACCTCACCACACTGTCGGTGGGAATGCAGACTGGTGCAGCCACTGTGGAAAATACTATGGCGTTTCTTCAAAATATTAAAAATGGAACTTCCTTTTGACCCAGCAATTCCATTTCTGGGAATATATCCTAAGAATCCTTAAACACCAATTCAAAAGAATATATGCATCCCTATATTCATAGCAGCATTATTTACAATAGCCAAGACCTGGAAACAGCCTAAATGCACATCAGTAGAAGAGTGTATAAAAAACTGTGGTACATTTACATAAGGGAATACTACACAGCAGTAAAAAAGAAGGAACTCTTACTATTAGTGACAGTATGGATAGACCTGGAGAATATTATGCTAAGTGAAATAAGCCAGTCCATGAAAAACAAATACCCTATGATCTCACTTCTGTGTGGAATCTAATGAACAAAAACTAATGAGCAAAATATTGGGGTAGAAACAAAGACATCCGTACATGGAAGAGACTTATAGCTGTCGGAGGGAATGTGTAGGGAGAAACTGGATGAGAGAAAGTGAAGGAATTAGCAAAAGAACATATATGCGTGATCCATGGACATAGACAGTGGTGTGGAGATTGGAATGGGGAGCTGGGTGGAGGTTATTAAAGGGGGAAAAAGTGAGGACAACTGTAATAGCATAAATAATAAAGTGTAATTTTTAAAAAGAATCTATAGTTTTGAGGCCAGAAAGAAAATTAGTGTGTTTTATTATGAAAGACTAGCTTTAACTTTATTCAAAGCTTCAATATTTACCATTTATAAATGAATAGTAATGCATATTCCTCCAGTGGTGTGCTGTTACCTAAACCCATTGTTGTCTTATATTCATATATCATAACATTATATTCATAGATATGCCAATCATGCAGCTTAGAGAGGTTTGGTATATTTCAAGATTGGCAGATATATATTAAATAATTTTAAAGGTTTCTGGATCCTTATAAAAAAGAATTTCTTGTCTTTTAACACAGCAGCAGAGCTACTCATTGGTCCAGAAGCTAGGCATCTACTCCTAATACCTCTTTATTCACAATGCACCCTTGCTCTGTCTCAGGGATGGCTTCCAGCACTAGCGGTGATAGATTCATAGAATCAAGTCTCCTTTCCCTTTGGGAACTGAGTTTTCTCTGCTTCACTACCCAGGGTGTTAGCTCTCCTGTGGGCAGTGAGCTTAGAGTGGGGGCTTAGAGGCTGAAATTTAAATAGGGGGAAGGTTTGTCTTAAGGGAATACAGGGAGGAAAGACTGCCAACATCTAGAACCATAGGAATCCTGGTGTGGTTGGGGGATGGAGCTGCAACCACCCATGCCAGTGGAGGATTTCGTTTCCTCTGAAGCAGACGCTGAGGAAAAGTTATGAGAGGGGAGGGTAATTTTTTATAGGGATTTATTAGTGACAAAAGGGAAAAGAGAGGGCTATTGCCCAAAATGTGTCCTGAGTGTGCACACATTGTGTGTGTTTGTGTGTGGAGCAGATGTTTGTGTAGGTGTGTGTGAAATGGAGACTGGTTAATGATCTTACTCCAGGAAAGGTAAGCCCAGCTGTGCTTCTCTGAGGACAGTATTTGCCCTAAGTCAATGCCTCACCCTGGTCTGTTAGGCTAACTGTAATTCTCAGGTAAATTCTCTGATAAAGACCACTGCCCTAACTTGTTAAGAAACAACATAAGACTCCGTCCAAAGACACTAATCATTAAACTACCAGTGACAGAAGTGCAGGAGAAATAAAAATTTCACTTTCAAATGGATGGTTCATGTTAAAATATGCTGTGAACCAGTAGTGAATGGACACTGCTTTTCAGGATCTCAGCAGGAGGAAGACATTCTGGCAAAGCTGGTGTGATGCCAGTGGGTACATGGCTGGGTTGGTATTCAAAGGAGAGAAATAGAAATCAAAAACACCAAGCAAGGAGGGCTTTCTTTCTATTTAAAGTAGTATGCCAAGAGAGGAGTTTTAAGGTGAAAGTAATCTGTGTCTGTTTTTTTTAAATGTTCACCTTAATGTGTAAATAGCATTGAATTTGTAATTTTAATGATACTGCTAAGCATCATTTTAAATTTCTACTTGAGTAGTTTAGGAGGAGGATTATAGGGATTTAGATGCCAAGAGAAAAATTTTTTAGAAACTTAGCCTAACTCTGTGTAGAGCAGTCTTTTTACTTAATCTTATTCATTGTGGATAAACTAGTTTGATATCTATT
Source organism: Trachops cirrhosus (assembly GCA_028533065.1). NCBI lineage: Eukaryota > Metazoa > Chordata > Mammalia > Chiroptera > Phyllostomidae > Trachops > Trachops cirrhosus. The sequence goes on along the minus strand of CM052539.1, from coordinate 108,868,300 downwards.
ATGTACATAAATAACAGGATATAAAAGACTGGGAATAGTTAGTAAAACTTCCAAAAGAAAAGGTAATTAATGTTTCTTTCAAGTGAGGAGATAAGGTTTCAGAGCCTGTGTATGAATGATTTGACAGCTACAGAATAGCAAGCAGGTATGTTTAGGAAAACTATATGATGCGTAGACCTAAGGTTAGGTAGACAAGGAAATTCAAAATTAAGGGGCAAGAAGTTTTTAACAAACTTTCGGAGCAATTTGGTTAATGAGTAACAGATTTTGGCAGACCTGAAAATTTTCATTTCAGCACTAGAGGTCAGTTAGAAAATAAAATATTCCAAGTGTCAGTGAAGATTTTCCCATCAAATTTCATAGGCTTTCCACTCCATCCTATTCTCTAGTCCTCATGCTTCCCATCTGGGTACAAGGTAACTATTCATTTTTCTCTCAAATGCATTAGGCTGGGAATCAATGGTGGATAAATACTAGGTTGTCATAGTCTTTTTACTTTTGTAAAGTTAGGTGACCAGAACATTATTTTTGACTCTGCATGTCAACTACATAGGTATCCAAGTTGTTGACAACTAGTTAATAAACCATTTAAGATGAGCATAATTAAAGGAGTGACTTAATAAACAGAGAATGAAAAAAAAGGTAATTAGCACTTCTGCAATGAACCAAAGAAGCTCAAACTACAAAGGGGACCACAAACCTTCTTAAAGCAAGTTAGCTCTTTGCAAGTTAATTCGTAGTTAATTTTGCATAATTTTTGGCAGTTTATTTACTTACATTCTCCATGTGTTCTTGCATGTGTCAACTTTTTTACCAAAGTTTTAATTATGCTAAGCATTTATTTTTAATTCCCTGCCTGATAATCAAAATCTGTACTATATTTGAGTTTGGCTTGAATGCTAACTTTGTCTCTTTAGACTGTTTTTTATTCTTGACTTTTACCAGGCCTTGTAATTTTTTGTTGAAATCCAGATACAATACACTAGGTAACAGGAATTAAGGCACATAAGCTTTAGCATGGGTTTTATGTTAATCTGGCTGGGAGTTGGGTTGCATTTACCATTTACTGTAGATCTAGGTGTCAAAAGCTTCACATTCTTGTAGTTGCTTGGGGTCTCCCCTGTTATTTCTGAATTTCCTTGAGACTGAACTAGAGTGTGAGCCTTACAACAATTTCAGCTGTAATCCACAGGTATTATATTGGAGCCCTATTGATGTGGTGGTAAAGAATGGGGAACGAAATATTTTAAATTTTTATCGTTAAATGTCACTCTTTTAGTGAGCCTGTGTCCCTTGACTGAGACCTTCACAAGGGGTTTTAGCTTTATTTTTCTTCTTTCTCCACTTAGGTCAGGCGGAAAAGTTACAGAGAATTGGAATTGGGTCCTTGTCCTTTCACGTACATGGAATAAGGCTCTGGTAAAGCACAGAGTGCAGAACAAAATATGCCCCTTTTTCATTACAAAATCATAAACATGTAATTCTGTAACATAAACAATGTCATACTTAAGCACACCATATGACATTTTAGATGAAATGTTCAAAGTAAAACTATAAGTTATTATACCTATATTATTATCTTACTAACCGCACTCAAAGAAAGACTTACTTCTGCCAGACCCTGTATTTTTCCCTGGAGAGGAAATCTCTTTAAGACAAATGCACTGGATTTATTTTTAAATGGTTATGTTACAGGTGGAAGCGGGCATCCTGCAGTATCTAAAGGAAAAGAATTTCCTGAGACCCGCATGGGAGGATGTGGGTCTGTGGTTTGGTTTACTGATGAGGTACAATTAGGTGGGTTCCCTTCCTGACTTCCTGATGTTCCATCTCTGTCCATCTTGCTATGGAAAAGGTCCAATTGATAGGGGACTCAAACATGGGAAAATTTTAGTTTAAATAGTTATAAGCTTAGTAAGTAACGTATATGTTAAAGCTTTTGTTTCAGAAACTACAGATAAGGCCTGTCCTGGCTCCTGGGAGAAACAGCCGACCTCCTGGGGCACTGCTGAAGCTTTCCGCCTGGGGACAAGTGGAGGCACCCAGGCCGTTCTGTTCCAGGAAGAGACAGATGACCACCTACCCCTGGGAGCAACTAACTGCCCAGGGTGAGAATACTGCAGGTTTTTTTATCTAATTTTCCCTGAATTTCAAAATACCTCACTGCACTTTGTTCTCTGTTATAAAAGTCTGGCTTGGAAAGAAAATGTAAGATGGTCTGTTAGGGTATGAACCTGCCATCTTGTTAGTTGGCCAGCCATCTGAATAAAACACCCATAAAGATTCAGTCTCTGTCTCTACTTACTGGGTTTGGTAGTGACAGGCAGCCCGAACACAGATGTCTTTTCCGCTTTCATATTCTTGTCTTCAGTGGGGCCATGATGGCCACTGCCCAGAGTCTGTGCTCCACATCAAAGTACAGTCAGTCCAGCACCCAGCTAGTTTAGCATGTGTTTCCAGGGCACCATGCTAGAGCAGATCATGAGCAAGAGAGACAGCTTCTTTGTTTCCCTGGAGTTATAACCAGGAGTTTGGATTTGGGTCAGAACAATGCCTTTTTCAAAATGACCAATGAACTTCCCAAGCTTCTATGGGCTTCAGATGGGTCCACCTCCCAACCAATACCTTCTTTCCCCAGGCTAGACTGACTGGCCTTTTGGTCAAGTAACTCCCTTTGTGCCATTTTGACTTCTACTGCACATGTGCCTACTTTCCCTGCTCCCACCTGGTAATCTGGTACCAGTTGGGGGTGGGGGGTAGATAGGAGTGTTAATCCTCTTGGCAGAGAAATGCTGCAATCCCTTGGAGTGTGAAGATGCAGCTTCCTGGCTAGCAAGCAAACAGGTTTATGCTTTCCAGTTTATTAAACTCAATATCTAGATCTTTTTTGCTCTCCTTTCTCAATCCCTAGCTAATCACCAACACTAAGTTACTTTACCCTATCCTTACCAAAGATATGAGGTGATTTTTTTCTTGGCTCTTTACCATGAGGATCTGGTGGGGTTCCTGTTGATGAAACCTATGGAATTCTGGCTTCTCCTAACTTAAGACTGGAGCCCTTAGAGTTTGTTACCCTCAAGCTAGTTCACACTTAGCTTTCAGAAATCAATCAAGTTTAACATTACTCATTTTATGGTTATTAATTTATGTTTCAGTTTAAAAAAATTTATTGTTGTTCCATTAAAGTTGTCCCTATTTTTCCCCCATTACTCTCCCTGCCCTACTCACCCCCCCACCTGTCACTTTCAATCCTCCCCCACCACCCATCATCTTTGTCCATGCGTCCTTTACACATGGTTGTTGACTTGACGCCTCCCCTTGATTTCCCTGTTTTCCTCTCTCCCCTCCCCTCTGGTCAATGTCAGTGTGTTCTTTATTCCATGTATCTAGTTATATTTTGCTTGGTTGTTTGTTTTGTTGATTAGGTTCCACTTATAGGTGAAATCATATGGTATTTGTCTTTCACTGCCTGGCTTATTTCCCTTAACGTAATGCTATCCAGTTCCATCCACACTGTTGCAAAGGGTAGGAGTTCCTTCTTTCTTTCTGCTGTGTAGTATTCCATTGTATAAATGTACCAAAGTTTTTTTATCCACTCATTTACTGATGGGCAATTAGGCTCTTTCTAGTACTTGGCTATTGTAAATAATGCTGCTATGAACTCTGGGTAGGTTCTTTTGAATTGGTGTTTCAGGATTATTAGGGTATAATCCCAGCAATGGAATTTCTGGGTCAAGAGGCAGTTCCATTTTTAGTTTTTTGAGGAAATGCCTCAAAAAAACTACTGTTTTCCACAGTGGCTACACCAGTCTGCATTCCCACCAACAATGTACTAGGGTTCCTTTTTCTCTACAACCTCATCAGCACTTGTTGTTTGTTCATTTGTTTATGATGGCCATTCTGAGCAGTGTGAAGTGGTACCTCATTGTGGTTTTAATTTGAATCTCTGTGATGGCTCGTGATGTTGAGCATCCTTTCATATATCTCTGGGCCCTCTGTATTTACACTCTAGGTAGTATCTGCCAGAAACACTTTTAGAAACTATGTATCAATAGTGAAGAAGACAGAAAGTTCGTTTTTAAGTGGTAAAGACAGGCAAATAAAAAGATAATTATAAAACAGTTACAAACTGTTATAAATCTAAGGTAGTATAAAAGTACATTTCTCTTAATTCACACTGGGTTTTATTTTCAGATTCTCCACACAGGATAAAACACAAAAACAAGGAGACAGCTGTATTAGGAGAAAATGTGACAATTTTCTGCAATTTAACAGCTCTACCAGATGTTGTACAGATAACTGGATAGAAGATCCAAGATTCTAGTGAATTTTCACTGATACATCCCCTAGAGTAAGGGACATAAGGGAAAGAATAAACACATGGGACTTCATCAAATTAAAAAGCTTCTGCATGGCTAAAGAAAACATCAGCAAAATGAAAAGGGAGCCAACAGTATGGGAAGATATATTTGGAAATGATACCTTGCACAAGGGTTTGATCTCCAAAATATATGAAGAACTCATACTACTTTATTCCAGGAAGACAAACAACCCAACTAAAAAATGGGCAAAAGACCTAATCAACAAAACAAACAAGCAAGCAAAATATAACCAGAGACATGGAAATTAAGAACAAACTGACAGTAACCAGAGGGGAGTGGGGAGGGGATAATGGGGGAAAATGGGAAGGGTTGTCAGGAACGTGTATAAAGGACACATGCACAAAACCAAAGGGACGTGTGATCGAGGGTGGGAGATTGGGGGGCGTGGTGGGGGGAAAATGGAGACAACTGTACTTGAACAACAATAAATAAAAGAGAGAGAAAAAAGATCCAAGATTTTTTTGCTACAAAATATTGGCACATATAATAGTAAATATGGAGAAAAGATTCTTCCACCATACATAGATCAACTGCACTGCAAGGTCATCGAACCCAATATCTGATTCATAACTATCTGTGAAGTGACATTTGAACATGAAGCCTGCTACAAATGTCTATTTAACATGTTCCCACTTGGCAGTTGTGAAGGACAAGTCTGCCTTAACATTATAAGTATAAATTTTTTTTGAGATTTTTAATTAAATCTATTGGGGTGACACTGGTTCACAAAATTTACAAGTTTCAGGTGTACAATTCTACAACACATCTTCTATACACTGTATTGTGTGTTCATCACCCCAAGTCAAGTCTCCTTCCATCACCATTTAACCTCCTTACACCATCTTCCAGCTCTCCCTACCTGCCTGCCCCAACAATCAACACAGTGTTGTCTGTGTCCACGAGTTTCTTTGTTTTGCTCAGTTCCTCCACCTCAACCTCCCTGCTGAACCAGAGCTGTCAGCCTGCTCTCTACCTACGAGCCTGCCTATACTTTCCTTGTTCAGTTTGTTCATTCGATTCTACATATGATTGAAACTACATGGTATTTGTCTTTCTCTGACTGGCTCGTTTTACTTAGCATAATGCTTTCTAGGGCTACCCATGCTGTTGCAAAGGGTAAGATTTCCTTCTCTTTATTTGTATTTCAGAAATGCATTTTTATTTTTATTTGAAAACAACTTGCATTTTTAGACAAATGATTTTAGTATATAAATTAGATTTTGTTTTTACACAGAATATAAAGATTTCCCTCATCGATCTTCCATGTGAAAGGTATTACAAGCCTGCAGGGAGATCCTTTCTGCATATAAGTGTGTCTCTTACATGTAGGATGCTGGCAACCAGTGGTGCAGTGCTCACACACATAAATTAGGTTAAATGACATCACATATTAAAAAGGGGGTAAGAGAAATATTCTAGTTTATCAGATTCAAGAAGCAAACATGACACAAAAACTGCAAATAAGACTAGGTCAGTAGCTTTAGTTAGGACAGAGATTATGCTGGAATAACTGCTTTGTGAGGCTATAGTGTACACCACATTAAAACAGCAAGGAAGAGTCATTATATCGAAAGGCTGGAGTGAGGGATTTTCACTAAAGCGAGTTAATTTCTTGTCAACTGCCCAAACAAAACAAAGCAGAGCATATGGGTGTCAATATTAAAGGCATAATATACTAGTTCTGTGCAGCATGCTAAAAGTTAGAATGTCTTCACTGGTGCATCTGATTCATTAATGGTCACAAAATGCTTCTCTTTTTTTTTTTTTTTTTGCCCCCTCTCACTAAATTTCAGGCCTGTGTTATTTTAGATGGAGTGTAGCTTTTATCTATTATTTCATCCTGCAAAAACATGTGAAGACAACATTCATTCTGTGCCAGAGGATGGCCAGCAGCCTTGTTTATAAACGGCTTCAGCCCTTGCTTCCTTTCTTCCATAAAATTGTCATCAAGTATTCCATCATGTCCCCTAAAAGGAAGCTGATGCAAAAATGCTTTCCCAGGGAGTGGGAAAGGCATTTCCAGGGTGGGGGAAGTACAACCTTGCTCTCTTTCTAATTCACTTCAAGCCATTCAAAGTTACTGTATTTTTTCTAACAGTAGATTCCTTCAGCTGGAAAATAGGCAGATTTGTCTTGATTCTGATTTCATGGGTGGTGAAGTGGCCCCGGCTGACCCCCATCATCTGAGTGTTGCTCACAACAATCTCAAGGAATTTGTTGGGCAGCCCATAGGCGTCTTTCAGTTTCTGTGGTTTGGTGATGAGCTGCCCAGTGTCCACCACTATCTCTGCCATTTCACAGTTGCAGCTGCTGCGCCCCGTGGGTTCCCCACTGCCTCTGGGCACCCCCGCCTTCCACAGAGGCTTCCCCAGCCACTGTGAGTTAATGTTCTTCATCACTTTTGGAATATTCTTGGCAATTATCTTTTCCTGTATTGCTTCTGTCCCATTCCTTCTCCTCTTTTTCTGAGACTCTAATTACAAATATATTGGATGTATAAAATAAATAAATTAGATGTATTTAAAATTATATATCTGAGAATTCCAATACTTGGATCTTTTCTGTGTCTCTTTCTATTATCTGTTTTTCTATCATAGTTTACAGCCAGTGATAACTTTTTATTTATAGTTATTTTTGACTGAATGCTAGATTGTGTATTTGAAATATTGCAGAGGTAATTGAAATTTTGAATGTTTTTATAATTTTATTGAGATACAATTCACATGATGTACAATTCACACATTTAAAATGTGTAATTCAGTGATTTTTTTGTATATTCACACAGTTCATGAACCAATCAGCAAATCAGAAGTGTATCCAAATGTCATGCTTACTTCTCTTGGCTTCTGACTTTTACTGGATCTTAGTCCTACAAAATCTAATTACTTGGTAGCTCTTTAATGTCTTCAAAACTTTTTAACAATAACTTGTTCAGTTTTTTATTTTTTCAGAAACTACATAGGTCATTGCTCGAATTGAACCCTTCTCTTATTATCCAATTTTATACTATCACCCTTTCAGTTTTTACAGCTATATTTCCATAGCTTCTTTGTCAATAAGAGTCTTGTCACCAATGTCCTGAAATTAATGTGCTTTGACTCAAGTTTCCGAAAGTACAGGAAAGCACAGTTCCCCACCCTCACCACATAGACGTGGATATTTCCTATAAAAATAGGGAAGCGATCCTGGCTTATCTACTAACTAGAGTTTCTATTTCTTCTTCCACAAGATATAGTCCTCCTAACGAAAGGTACAAATTTTATTCCCATTCTAGTATTTTCCCACATTTTCTTGATCCCTCGATATTTGCATAAATACTACAGAATAAGCTTTGGATGTCAGTGGTGGCAGGGTAATCCTGCTTATCTCTTAATTTTTGATAATATGTTATCTATAATTATATAATATAATCTATAATTATATCACAGATAATGGTATAAGTTGTCCAATGGCATTAGTTATATATCAATAATCTGTTCTTTTAGTGTTATTTATTTCACAAGCTTATTGCCTTTTACTCAGCTTAATTAGTCTCAAGGCTCAGTACTCTTTGTTACATAAGTTAGTCTGTTTTGAAACTAACAAAAATAGTAGTCACTGAATGTGGCACTGTCACCATTTAATTCAGCGGATAATCACTGAAGCCTATTATTAGGAGTTTTTTTCAGTAGCTGCACCTATAATAATATTAAGTTAAACCATATGATGTTGATAACATTCAATCACTTTTATCTATAAAATAAGTAATTTTATAAGGTTTAATCTAACATTAATATACTAGGTTAAACCTAATATAAGTAAGGAAATGTCATTTGAACATTATCAAAGCCAGACTAACAAAGCTTTCAATCATGAATTTTTAATTCACAAGAGGTTTTTTTCTTGCTTGACTTCGCAACAGATTTTTGTGACATAAATCCCTGTTTTTGCTGAAATCTTGAATAGAGCTTTATTTCCATATGTTTCATTCATTGTGGTTGACTTGGGGACTGTCTTCACATTTTAGTGCCAAAATCTTCCCATTCAGCCTCCTCCACCCATTTTGAATGAGCTCTGTAGTATCAAGTTGGAAAAAAAACACAGTTGAAACTAGAAATTGAGATAAAGTGATGGCTGAACAGTCAAAAATAAATGGCAAAAATTCCTCAACTAAAACACATGGACTTTCTGAGTATCTCAGGGAAGAAGCAATTGCTAACAAACATTTGTCTTTTCCTTCAATGGTAATTAAAAATTCAAACCAGCAAATTAAAAGGGGATGAGAGGTTGCAATGAACAGAGAAATGGCATCAGTCTGACAATCAGAAAGAGGACCAAAAAACTATCACGAGCAGAACTAAGGATGCAAAATAGTTCATGCCATTAATGTAAGCACAAATTTCCTTAAGGTTAATCCATAACCAACCAACCAACATAATAGGTTGGTTTTTACATCGAAGAATTATGATTGGTATTCATAATGATGGCCTTTTGCTAAGCTTAAATTGCAGTGAAATATGTAAATTGTATTCATAAGGCTATACAGAAAGAAGTAGAGTTTGTATGGTAGTTCCTCTTATTCATGGGGTATACATTCTCAGAACCCCAGTGGATGCCTGAAACCGTGAATGGTATTGAACCGTTTATACATAATGTTTTTTCTTATACATACATATCTACAATAAAGTTTATTTATAAATTAGTCATAGAAAGAGACTAACAACAACAACATATTGAAATGGAACAATTAAACATGTACTGTAATAAAAGTTATGTAAATGTGATTACTTCTCAAAATACCTAAGTTCTTAGCACACACTATGGCTGTAACTGTTGCAGTTTGAGTTGTGACAACAAAACTGGCACAAATTTCTTTTTTCTTCTTCACAATTTCACAAATAGAAGATTTATTCTTACCATAGATCTTGGCAACCTCAGCATATGATTTTTCCTTTCCTTGTTAAGTTGGGAAGCTACATATTTACTTAAAGGAAGCACCTTATAGTTTTTCTTTGGCATATTCAAATTGCCATCATCACTACTCTTGTGCTTTGGGGCCATTATTAAGTAAAATAAAGGTTACCTGAACACAAACACTAAGATATCTTGACAGTGGATCTGATAACTGAGATGGCTGCTAAGTGACTAGTGGGTGGGTAGGTAGCATACACAGTGTGCATATACTGGGCAAAGGGATGATTTACATCCCTGGCAGGACAATGCGTGATGGAGCAAAATGGTGTGAAACTTTTCCTATGAGTGCGGGCTCTGGAGTCAGACAGAAGTGAGTTTGTTTTCAGATCTGCCACCTAACACTTTGCACCTTAGAGCATCCATTTTCCCATTTGTATCTGATAACTGAACTCTCCTAGTTGATGTAAATAATCCTTATAAAATGGTTATTACATTGCCTAGAACATTTCTATTAAATACTAATAATTATTATAAATTTATAAAAATTTATTTTCAGAGGATATTAAAGCATCTTTGGAAATTTCATTTTAGTAATTGGGTAGTATTTCATCAAGTGACTATATTATATTTTGCTTAAACATTTTTAGTTATATCTAGGTGACTATTCAGGTGATTATACCTTTTTTTATTATTGAGATTGATAGGAAAACATTAAATATTATCTGTCTTCAATTTGAATATGCCTTAGTATATCCTTTTATAAAATGGAGTATGACAAATAATCTCAACACATACATTTGAATGTCAGCAAAGTAAATAGGTATCAAAATAGCATTGGAGAGAGATGGTGCTGAAACAGCAGCACATTGTATAGGAAAGAAGTACAGTAAAAAAGAACACGTCTCTGGTTTGTGTTTTTCAGGTACCTCTGTTTCTTCTTATGTTTGGCTGTATATAGTTGCTATATTTATAAGTATTCTACTTACTCTTTGTGTTGTTCTGAGAGAGAAAAAGTAAGTTGTATCACTACTTGTCTGTAGTAGAGAACTAAAAGAAGATGCTGCTGAATTTGAAGCTGAAACCTATAAAGCTTGTCCTGTAGCATCAACTGATCAGGCAAATTCATGTCAAGATCTCCTTTTGAAAACATCACGAGAATATGTACAGATTTTGCAGAAAAATTATATGATCTGAAATATAACAGTACTTTATGTAAACTGGACTGTTTACATAATATTTTAATTATTTTCCACTAACCCCTTGATATGTGAAATCTTTATTAAAGAAAAATATTTTGGGATCATAAAAAAACCTGTAATAGAGAGGTAGGTAAAATATGGCTAGTTTCAAAGCTAAAAAAAATAAAACAGTCCAAGGGCTTTAGCAAAATTTGTCATGGAAAGAATCATCATTGAACACTCTTTTCCATGTGCCTGGTAATTCTTGCAGTCAAAGATTTATCCTTGTTTAGATTGCACCAAAAAGATATTTTGATCAATCTCTCAAAAGAATTTGAATCTGAATCTCCCACTTCTTTATTCATAGCGGTAATAATGTGCTGTAGTGTACTGCACTGGTCATAAGGGGGAGTGTTTGGGTTGTACTCATCAATGTCGTTGTATCTCTAGGTCAGAGAGTGCACACCCACTGAGACAGCCTGACATGAAAGCCCTTTAATGAGCTTCACAGGCAACTGACGTGTGTGTTGATTTTTGTTGTCATTGTGTATACTTCACATTTAAGACTTAACCTTCCATGTTAAATCATCCATTTGGCAGCAGCAATTACCATTTTTAAAATAGGTGGAAACAAATATTTGTTTATATAATCCAGTTTCATGAACTTGTTGTTTTAAATGAAGTGATATTAATGCTAATGTCTTTGAATGTTTCCATTAATTCCCTGAATCAGGAACCCTCCCACTATCACCAAATCAATGTTTGCTTTGGTTTGTAGGGTTTTTTTCCTGATTATTAGTATGAGTATGTCTTCATATATTTGTTAGCCTTTGGGTTTTCCTTTCTGTGAAGTTCTTCTGTATATCTTCATGTGATTTTTGGTTGGTTGTCTATATTTGCAGAAATTCTTTATATCCTAGTTTCTTTACATATTATTAATAGATCTTGATTACTTCTCCCTATATGGCATTGCTCTATGAAATTTCTAAATTACATAATTAAAAATAACAGAAGTCTTTAGTGCTTTAGTGTTGTTAAATCCATCAATTTTTCACCTAATAGTTTGAGATCTTATTTAAGAAGTCCTCATCCACCTATGTTCCCAAAACTGTAATCATCTTTATTAAACTAATATTTTTCCATTTCATATTTAGGTCTTTTAGACCTCTGTACATAATGTAGAATTGATATGTAATGTTAAATTTTATCATATAATGTGCTAGATTTCCTGACACCAGCTACTATGAAGTTTGTTCTTTGCTTACTGACGAGCTCTATTTTCAGCTCTCAAAGGTGCAACTTTTGTTTCATTATTTATTTTTTTCTTCATAATTGCATATAGTTTTTATGACTATGGTCTTTTGTTATATGTTAAAATGTGCTAGGGAGAGATTCCCCTGGTTTTGGATTTTTTAATTTTTTGTAACAACATCAATTCAGGGATGCACAAAAATGCATGCATTAAATAAATTTAAGTTCTTAAAGATTACAACTGAAAATTTTATTGTATTTTTTCCATTGTCATTTATTCTCTTTTTTAAATTTTTTTATTTTAGATTATTCAGCACAGTTTCTATCCTTTATTCCCATTCCAGCCCACCCACCCCTTCCTCCCCTCCTCCCTCCCCTTTCCAACCGCTCTAGTTTTGTCCATGTGTCC
>CM052539.1:108772945-108855687 GCA_028533065.1 Trachops cirrhosus | reverse complement strand
CTTTTTATTTTGATGAGATCCCATTTGTTTATTCTTTCCTTTATGTCCCTTGCTCTAGGGGACGTGTCAGTAAAAATGTTTCTGCGTGAAATATCTGAGATTTTCCTGCCTATGTTCTCCTCCAGGACTTTAACTGTGTTACGGTTTATATTTCTTTTATCCACCTTGAATTTATTATTGTGTATGGTGTAAGTTGCTGTTCGAGTTTCATTTTTTTGCATGTAGCTGTCCAGTTTCATTTATTCTCTTTATACCCCTCTCTCTCACCCTCTGCAGTCACCACACTGTTGTCCATGTCCATGAGTCCTTTTTCCTTTTTGCTCAATTACTCTACCCACTAAACTCATACATAGCTATCATCCTACTCTCTACCCACGAGTCTGTCTCTATTTTGCTTGTTATTTCAGTTTGTTCATTAGATTATAGATATGAGTGAAATCATATGGCATTTTTCTTTCTCTGACTGGCTTGTTTCACTTAGCATAATGTTCTTCTGGTCCACCCATACTGTTGCAGCATAAAATTTTCTACTTTTATATGGCTAATATTCCATTGTGTAAATATCCCATAATTGTTAGATACACTCCTCCAATCATGGACACTTGGGTTGCACTCATTTCTTAGTGACTGTAAATAACACTGCCATGAACACAGAGGTGCTATGTTCTTTGGAATTAGTGTTTTGGGTTTCTTTGGATATATGCATATTCCCAGAAGTAGGATCACTGGGTCAAAAGGCAGATCCATTTTTAATTTTTTGAGCCATACTACTTTCCACAGTGGTTGCACCAACCTGCATTCCCAGCAACAGCGCAGAAGGGTTCCCCTTTCTCCACAACCTCACCAGCACTTACTGTTTGTTGATTTCTTGATGATGGCCATTCTGACTGGTGTGAGGTGATATCTCATTATGGTTTTAATTTGCATTTCTCTGATAATTAGTGATGCTGAGCATCTTTTCATATGTCTATTGCCCATCTGTATGTTCTTTTTGTAGAATTATCTATTCAGGTCCTTTGCCCATTTTTAATTGGATTGTTTATTTTTTTGATGTTGAGTTTTATAAGTTCTTTATAAATTTTGGATATTAACCCCTTATCAGAGCAAATATGTTCTCCAATTCTGTGGGTTGTCTTTTACTTTTTTGATGGATTCCTTTGTTCTGGAAAAACTTTTGGTCATATCAATAGATTTTAAAAAAGCGTTTGATAAAATCCAGCACCTTTTATGATAAAAACTCTCAGCAAAATGGGAATAGAGGGAACAAAGCTCAACATAATAAGGCCATATATGACAAATCCACTACCAGCATCATACTCAATGGGCTACAACTATAAGCGTTCCCCTTAAGATCAGGAATAAGATGGGGATATTCAGGTTTCACCTCTCTTATTCAACATAGGACTAGAAGTCCTAGCCATAGCAAACACACAAGAAGAAGACATAAAGGTATCCAAATTAACAAGTAAGAAGTAAAACTGTCTTTATTTGCAGATGATGTGATACTGTACCTAGAGAGCCCTAAAGATTCCGCCAAGAAACTACTAGAACTGATAAATGAATTCAGTAAAGTAGCAGGATACAAAATTAATATCCAGAAATCAGTTGCATTTTTATATGCCAATAATTAGCTATGAGAAAGGGAAATTAAAGAAAAACACAACCTGATTGCTTCAAAAAGAATAAAATACTTAGGAATAAACCTGACCAGGGGTGTAAAAGATCTGTACTCAGAAAATTATAAGACACTGAAAAAAGAAATAGAAGATACAAATGAGTGGAAGCACATACCATACTCATGGAAGGAAGGATAGGAAAAATTAACATCATTGAAATGTCCATACTACCCAAAGCAATCTATATGTTCAATGCAATCCCTATCAAGATTCCAATGATGTATTTCACAGAACTAGAACAAATATTTCAAAAATTTATATGGAACCACAAAAGGCCCCATATAGCAATAGCAACCCTGAGAACAAAGAACAAAGTTGGAGGAATCACATTACCTAATATCAAACTATACTATCAGGCCATAGTAATCAAAACAGCATGGTACTGGCATAAAAACAGACATATAGATTAATGGGACAGAATAGAGAACCCATAAATAAACCCACACCTTTATAGTCAATTAATATTTGGCAGAGGGAGCAAGCACATACAATGGGCTAATTTATTCAATAAATTGTGTTGGGAAAATAAGATAGATAAGGCCAAAAAAAAAAAAGAAAAAGAAACTAGACCACCTTCTTATACCACACACAGGGATAATTCAGATGGATTAAAGACTTAAATGTCTAACCATAAAAATTCTAGAAGAAAACATAGGCATTAAAATCTCTGACATTGCTCTTAGCAATATTTTATCTGATGTATCTCCTCAAGCAAGGGAAATACAAGAAAAAATAAACAAATGGGACTACATCAAACTGCTAAAGTATTGAGTAGTCTTACATTAAATTCATAGATTAATTTAATTTGAAGAGTATTGATATCCTTTCAAGTAATTTGCTCCACCCATATATATATTCTCTATTTAGTCAAGTCTTTCTGAATGTCATTTAGGAAAGTTTTAAAATATTCTTTGTGTAGTTTTATATAATGTTTACACAGTTAATTCCTTAATAATTTTAATTTGTTTAATATGGACTTTTCTTTTGTTAATAAAAATTTCTATCCAGTTACTAGTGGTTTAGGAAGAGTTCTGAATTTTGTAAGTTAACCTGTATTTGGAAACTTTGCTAAACTCTATTCATCAGAGTTCTTTAGATCAGAGTTCTTCATTAGATCAACAGAGTTCTTCTGTTGATCTAATAGTTTTCCATGTGGATGAACATCTCTCTCTTGCACATAATGACATTTTTTATTCTTTCCAATTTGTATACCTTTTTTAAATATAAAATATCAACAATGACGGTTATATTTGTCTTGTTTCTGAACTCACAGACCATGTCTAAAATTCTTCTCAGTATGATATTTGGCCATTAAGCACATTATCAAGTTTAGAAAATGTTTTATTATTTCTATTTCCTATTGGTTTATCATATTTAGATTGTTGAACTTAAGTAATTTTTTTGTACTTGTTGAGATAGTCATATAAATTTTCTATAGCAATCTACTAATAGGATAAATAGATTGGCAGATTTTCTAATGTCAATCATTCTGGAAAGCTTATTTATAAGTAAAACAGAAATATAATTATTTTTTGAATTATTTTTTCCTGGTTTTGAAATAAAGATTTTCAATAAAGTTTTTGAAATTAACACTAGCCACAAAGAAAAAGTTTACTCATTTAATATTTCTCCTTTTAGAAACATGTATAAAATAGAGATTTCTATTCCTTAACAACCATCTGCATCTATGGGTTTTTTGGCAAGGAACTCTTTAAAATATAAATTAGTTGCCTTCAAAGTTACTGACTTTTCAATTTAAATGTTTTATACTGATTTTTATAGTCTTATTTTTAATTAAAATTTTATTATGGTAAACATTTTTATGAGATGTACTCTCTTAATAGATTTTTAGACATAAAATATAGTATTATAGATTATAAATACAATGTTGTACAACAGATCTAGAAGGTATTCATGCTGCTTAACTTATGCCTGTTTATCAATAACTCCTCATTCCTCCCTCTCCCCAGCCTCTGGCAACAACCATTTAACTGCTTGGTTGTATGAATTTGAATATTTTAGGTACCTTACATAAGTGGAATCATGCATCACTTGACTTTTTATGACTAGTTTATTTCACTTAGCATAATGCCCTTGAAGTTCATCTAAGCTGTCACATTTTGCAGTTTCCTTCTTTTCAAGGCTGAGTACTGTTCCAGTGTATGCATATACTGCATTTTTTAGTCCATTCATTTTCAGATAGATGGTTACTTTAGCTATTGTGCATAGTTCTGCAATAAACATGGAAGTGGTAATATTTCTTTGAGGTCCTAATTTCAATTCTTTTGACTAAACACCCAAAAGTCAGATTAGATCATATATAATTCTAAATTTAATTTTTTGAGAGGCTTTCATACCATTTTTCAAAGTTTCTGTACCATTTTGCATTCCCACAAGTAGAGAGCAAGGATTCCAATTTCTTCACATCCTCACAAACACTTGTCTTTTGTGTATGTGTGTGTGTGTGTGTGTGTTTATAATAGACATTCTGTCAGGTGTCAGGTGATATCTTATTGTGGTATTGATTTAAACTCCCCTGATAGTTAGTAAAATTGAGTTCCTTTATATACTTGTTCAAATCTTTAGCTTATTTTTCAGTTACTAGCTTTCTTTTTTTGCTATTTAGTGTAGGAATTCTTTATATATTTTGAAGATTAACCTCTCATCAGATATAGGTTTGAAAATACACTTTTTCCAGGGGTCATGTTATCTTTTATTATTAGCACTGATGAATTTAAAAACATCTGAAACATGCCCTAAAAATGTGTACCTAAATTTTAGAAACTCATTAGACCAGATGAAGTGACTGTAATTGGAAGAAATAAGATGCAGAGACTTCGGACAGTACCATTCGCAAACACTTTGGGGCTGAGGCAAGACCTCCAAAATTCAGATAGAGGAGAAACCCAGAGAGCTACCAAAATGTCATTGCCTACTTAGAACTACAAGGCAGTGTATCTGAGCAATTGCTTATTATTTCATATTTAGAATATACATAAATAGATTAAAGTCTTAAATATAAAAGTCAAAAACCAACATTTACCTGCTTGTGATGGGTTTTATGACTCTTGAGGACTCCTGAAAATATTTTCCCCCATTCTGTACATTGCCCTTTCACTCTGTTAGCTGTTTCCTTTGTTGTGCAGAGGGCTTTCAGCTTGATATAATCTCACTTGTTTATTTTTGTTTTTGTTACATGTGTTTTTGGTGTCCCATCCATGAAATCATTGCCAATACCAATGTCATGAAGCTATTCTTCTATGTGTTTTTCTAGTTTTACACTCTCAGGTCTCATATTTAAATCTTTAAGATATTTGAGTTGATTTTTTAATAGTAAAATACAGACCTAGTTTCATTCTTTTGCACGTGGATATCCAATGTCTCCAACATCATTTGTTTAAGAGATTATCCTTTCTTTATTGTGTATTCCTTGCACCCTTGTCAAAGATAAATTGACAATACATGTGTGGATTCATTTCTGAGCTCTCTTTTCTATTCCATTGGTCTAACTGTCCGTCTTTATGCCAGTTTCATAGTGTGTTGATTATGATAGCTTTATACTATGTTTTGAAATCAGGAAGTATAATGCCTCCAGCTGCATTCTTTTTTATCAAGATTGATTTGGCTATTCATGGTCCTTGTGTTTCATATGAACTATAGAATTGTATTTTCTATTTCTGTTAAAAATGTTTTGGGGATTTTGATAGAGATTGCATTAAAACCTAAATTTAGTCTTTAAGGAGCTAGGAAAAGAAAAAAAAACTGAACCCAAAGTTAGCAAAAGGAAGAAAGCAACAAAGATTAGAGCAGAAATAAAGTACAAAACAGAAAAACAGTAGAAAAAATTAATAAAACTTAGATTTTTTTAAAAGATAAATGAAATTGGCAAACCATTAGCTAGAGTAAGAAAAAAAGAGAAGACCCAAATAAATGAAATAAAAAATGAAAGAAGAGACATTATGAGTGATAGTACAGAAGTAAAAACAATCATAAGAGACTACTATAAAAATTATATGCCAACAAACTGGATACCCTAGAAAAAATGGATAAATTCCTAGAAACATAGAACCTACTAAGACTAAATCATAAAAAAGTAGAAAGTCTGGGTATCTATCCATAGAAACCCAAAACACTAATTCAAAAGAAAATATGCATCCCTATGTTCATTGCAACATTATTTACAATAGCCAAAATATGGAAGCAACCTAAGGGACCATCAACAGTCAAGTGGGTAAAAACGTGGTGCTACATGTATACATATTACTTGACCAGGAAAAAAATGAAGTCTCACTGTTTGTGATAGTGTGGATGGACCTAGTAAGTATTATGCTAAATGAAGTAAATCAGACAACAAAAGACAAATACCATATAATTTCACTTATATCTGGAATTTAAAGAACAAAATAAAGTAACAAACAAAATAGAAACAGACTCATAGATCCATAGAACAGTTTGATGGTTGCCAGAATGAAGGGGGTTGAGGGACTGGGTGAAAAAGGTGAAGGGATTAAGAAGTACAAATTGGCAGTTACAAAATAGTCACAAGGATGTCAAATACAGCATGAGGTACATAGACAATAATATCATAACAACTATGTATGGTGCCAGGCGGGTACTAGACTTATAGAGGGGATCATTTCGTAAGGCTTATAAATGTACAACTTCTATGCTGTACACCTGAAACTAATATAACACTCAAAGTCAACTGTCACTGAAAAAGAAAAAAAAAAGAAAATATTCCCATGTAGCCATATTTATAAAAGACAAAGTTGAATTCAATGGGTTTTTTTTCCCCCAACACTTTAAAAATTAACTCACAGTCTTCTTGCATACATAACTTCCTTGTGACCTTCAACGTCACTTTGGTTCTCTTTGTTTTTTGTTTTTCTTTTCATTTTTGAAGATTTTAGATTTTTCTTTTTGATTCTCTTAATTCAATCTTTTAAATTTCATTATGTCTATAAGTTGGCTTTCTGTTAAGTATTCTGTTTGACACTCCATGAGTTTTTTACTCCTTTTAATATATATATTTAATGTTTCTGATTTCCTGAAAATATTTAGTCATGATCTTATTATTTACAGCATTCAGATTCACAGCCCAATGGATCCTTAAGTAAAAGCTCTTTCCCAGCACCTTGTCAGGGGTTGGTGGTAGGAAAACAGAAAAAACTTTAGATGAACATTTTATTAATCTGTTTTCTTTTTCTTTTCCTTTTCTCTTTTTAAGACCCAAGAACTCTGGAACTTGTTAAAAATAAGAAGAATCCTCATCATCAATGCAAATGGGAGGAAATTGCTCACAATAAAGAAAAAAGAAAGTCACATCTTGAAAGAAGGGCTTATTAGAGGATTTATTGCTTGAATATATAATGTGACCCAGGATAAAAATAAAAATAAATGTACATTTGTTTTTAAAATGTTTATTGGTTAAATTCGGCTTCAAAACACTTTTCATTTTTATAGGCAAATTTGGAGAGAGAGAGTAACACTTTTCAAAAATCTTGATTTCCTACACTAGTGCTGAACACTGCAGACTGCCATTCCTCCAAATGCTAAGGCAGTTAATTCATGTCTCTCCCCTTCCTCCATTTTCTTTCTCTTTTAAAAATGAAAATGGACCAAAGTGTGTTTTTTAAACATAAGATTGCAAATGTTATGAAGATAAGAAAGTGTGATTAATAGAGGTTTTGACAGCTACACTGAACCCACCTGCCCCTTGACTCGTCAGCGAGACTCTGTGAGCTGGAGGACGGAGCTGGTCGGGGGCGGAGTGAGGCGGGGGCAGGGAAGAAGAGGTGGGCAGCTGGCGTAGCGCTTGAGCTGCTAGCCATCCAGCGTTACTCCGCAGAACTCGAGGTGAACTGCCTGGACCGGCGTGAGATCCTCTGGACTTTCCAGCTGAAGCTGGCTACCCTGCTAGGCCAGGAGCAAGGATGGAAAGGCGGGTGAGCGAGGCTGAGCGAGGGAAGAAGGGCGCAGGGTGGGCGATGTCGTACCGGTGGCCTCGGGTGGCGGCTGGCTGAGTGCGCCAGGCTGAAGCTAGCCCTATTCTGGTCTGAAGCTGGGTTTTGTACCAGCGATTTCCTCTCAGTGCTTAACCTTGCTGAAAAGCTAATTTTTTTCCCCAAGTGGCCTCCCGTCCTCCTGACATTCTGGTTCTGTTTCAATGCCTTGAAAAAAAGGATGCGGCCAGCCGGGGGCTTCAAAGGTCCTTCTCTCCATCCAGATAATTGTCAGCTGGGGAGTGGAACTGGACCGGGCGGCTCGGATCCTCTGGGCAGGCTGCCGCAAGGAGGCTCACTCGCCCTGGCTGGGAGGCTGACTCGCTCTCGATGAAGGCTAAGAGAAAGCAGGTTCTGTTTTAAACCGTCCCAAGTCGGAGATAGCTGGTGTCTTTGGCTCAGTGTTGACACAACTGGGTGGGGCTGCAGAATTCAGAGCTTGAAGAGACGCCGTTCCATCCCGGACCCTCTGGCCTCTCTCTCCACCCTCTGGGCCTTTGCTTGGGAAACAATAAAGGATCAGATAGATCAGGTTAAAACCCTGATATCTAGGTATCTAAGAGAGACAGACATCTTGTGTATTCAGGATCTGTTTCCATGACATGAAATGAAGGGAAAGATTTTCATTTACATTGGCATAATTGGTTAAACATAAAATAACAATTAAGAAAAATAAAATCCCATTGCAAGTAATGCCTCAAGACAATTTTTTTTCATGTATAGTTTATTGGCAAGACCACACAGCCAGTTATTTCAATGTCTTTCTTAACAAAGGAGAATGGTGGCCATTGAGCTCATGTTTACTGCGTGTGGGACGCTCTTAATCTTAACAACTATCCTTCAAAGGAAGAATTATTACCTCATTTTACAAGTAAAGAAACAGGCAGAGAGGTTGATTTTTCCAAGTCCAAGTGACTATATGGGGTGGGGTAAGGATTTGGACCTAAGAATTTTCAGGAGAAAAGGTATGAAAGGAGGTGATGTAACTGGCAAGTGTGCAGCTGTCAGGTAAAACCCAAGTTTCTGTGAAACCTGGCCCTCTGGGCAAGAGGTAGAAGTGAACTTTCTTCGTGTCCATTGTTGTATATATGATTTCAATAATAAATTTAGCTGCCTAACACATATTAGCATTTATTGTCTTAAGCACCATGTTAAGTGCCTTAAATGCTTAATTCTTATGGTAACCTAGTGAGATAACATCATTTATTTATTTTTTACCCTCCTCAATATTAGCTATTGTATTTTTCAATTATAATTGATATTCAATATTATTTTATTAGTTTCATGTGTATAGTTAGACATTTATATATCTTATGAAATGATCCCCTTGATAAGCTTAGTACCCATCTGGCACCATACATAGTTATTACAATATTATTGACTGTAGTCACTATGCGGTACTTTACATCCCCATTACTCTTTTGTAACTGATGATTTGTACTTCAAATTCCTTCACCTTTTTTACCTGGTCCCTTAACCTTCTCCCCTCTGGCAACCATCAGTCTTGTTCTATGTGTTTATGAGTCTGTTTCTATTTTGTTTGTTCATTTATCTTATTCTATTTATTCATTTGTTTGTTTATAGAGAAAGGAGAGAGGGAGAGAAATATCAATATGTGGTTGTCTCGCGAATGCCCCCTAGTGGGGACCTGGCCAGCAACCCAGACATGGAAATTCCTGATTAGGAATTGAACCAGTGACCCTTTGGTTTGCAGGCTGGCGCTTAATCCACTAAGCCACACCAGGGAGGGCTATTTTGTTCTTTAGATTTCATATACAAGTAAAATTATATGGTATTTGTCTTCCTTTGTCTGACTTACTTCACTTAGCATAATACCTACTAGATCTATCCATGCTATCACAAATGGTAAGATTTCATGCTTTTCCTGGTTGAGTAATATGTGTACATGTAGCACCATGTTTTTATCCACTTGATTATTGATGATCACTTGGGTTGCTTCCATATTTTGACTATTGTAAATAATGTTATAATGAACATAGGGGTGTGTGTATTCTTTCAAATTAGTATTTTGGGATACATATATAATCTATGTGTATGTGTATATATAGAAAGAAGTGGATATACAGAAGTGGAATTGCTGGGTCATAAGGCTGTTCCATTTTTAATTTTTTTTAACAGAAACTCCATACTGTTTTCCATAGTGTCTTCACCAATCTTCATTTCTACCAACAGTGCCTGAAGTTTCCCTTTCTTCCACATCTGTGCCAAACACGTGTTTGTAGATTTATTGATGGTAGCCCTCCTGACATGTGTGAGGTGATACAACATTGTGGTTTAATTTCCATCTCTCTGGCAGTAAGTGACGCTGAGCATCTTTTCATATGCCTATTGAGTACCTGTATATTCTCTTCGGAGAAGTGTCTTTCAGGTCCTCTGCCTACTTTTAAATTGGATTATTTGGGGTTTTTGGTGTTAAGTTGAATGAGTTCTTTATAAATTTTGGGTATTAACCTCTTATTGATGTATCATTGGCGAATATATTCTCCCAGTCAGTACATTGTCTTTTGGTTTTGTTGATGGTTTCTTTTGCAGAAACTTGTTAGTTTGATGTATTGCCATTTATTTATTTTTCCTTTTGTTTCTCTTGCCAGAAGAGATATATCAGGAAAAAAAATACTACTGAGAGCAGTGTTAGAGAGTTTCATGCCTATGTGCCTTAAATGCCTAGTTCTCATATGCTTAATTCTCTTAATGCTTAATTCTATGTTTTCTTCTAGGGGTTTTATGGTTTTAACTCTTATATTTAAGTCTCTAATCCATTTGAGTTTAGTCTTGTGTATGGTGTAAGAAGGTTGTCTAGTTTTACTTTTTTGCATGCATTTCTTTAACTTTCCCAACACCATTTTTTGAACAGACTGTCTTTACCCTGTTGTTTATTCTTGCCTTCTGTGTCAACATATTAATCAACCATAAAGATGTGGGTTTATTTCTGGGCTGTCTGTTCTTATGCCAGTGCCATGATGTTTTGATTACTCTAGCCTTGTAGTATACTGATACCAGGTAGCATGATGTCTCCAACTTTGTTCTTTCTCATAATTGCTATAGCTATTTGGGGTCATTTGTGGTTCCACGTAAATTTTTGGATTATTTGTTCAGTTCTGTGAAATGCCATTGGTATTTTGATAGGAATTGTGATGAATCTATAGATTCCTTTGGATAGTGTGGACATTTTAACACTGTTGATTCTTCCTATCCATGAACATGGTATATACTTCCATTTATTTGTTTCTTCTTGAGTTTCTTTCTTCAATGTCTTAAAGTTTTCTGAGTACAGGTCTTTAACTTCCTTGGTTAATTTATTCCTAGGTATTTTCCCAATGCAATTGTAAATGGGATTATTTTCTTAATTTCCCTTTCCAATAGTTCATTATTGAGTCATAAAAGTATGACTGATTTCTTCATATTAATTTTGTGTTCTGTTGCTGTACTGAATTCATTTATCAGTTCTAGTTGTCTTTTGGTGGAATCTTTAGAGATCTCTATATAATAGTATTATGTTGACAAATAATGACAGATTTACTTCTTTCCAATTTGGATGCCTTTTATTTATGTTTCTTGTCTGATTGTTGTGGCTAGGTCTTCCAATGTTATGTTGAATAAAACTGGTGAAAGTGGACTACCTTGTTTTGATCCTGATATTAAGAAAAACACATTTTTTGCTTTTCCTCATTGATTATGATGTTACTGTGCATTGTCATATAGGGCCTATATTATGTTCCCTCTGTTCCTACTTTGCAGAGAGTTTTTACCGTAAATGTGTGCTAGATTTTGTCAAATGCTCTTTTTGCATCTATTGAAATAATCATATGATCTTTATCCTTTTTTTGTTTCATGTTAATTGATTTGCACCTATTGAACCTACCTTGCATCCCAGGAATAAATACTACTTGATAATGGTGTATGATCTTTTTAATGTATTGCTGAAATTGATTTGCTAATTTTGTAATAGATTTTATTCTTTTATTTTTAGATGGAGGGGAAGGGAGGGAGAAAGAGGGAAAGAAACATAGATGTGAGAGAGAAATATTGATCAGTTGCCCCTTACAAATGCCCCAACTGGGAACTGAACCCACAACCTAGATATGTGCCCTAACTGGGAATTAAGCCAGTGACTTTGTGGTTTGCAGGACAATGCTCAACCAACTGAACCACACTGTTCAGGGCTATAGGTGATATTTTCTTATTCATTCAGCTGCCTTATGCTTTGTGATTGGAGAATTTAATCCATTTACATTTAATGTAATTATTAATAGGTACATATTTATTGCCATTTTATTCTTCAAAAGTATGTTCCTCTTTTTTTCTTTTATTTCTTCTTTCTCAAAAAGTTCCTCTAACATTTCTTGTAATATTGGTTTGTTGGTGATGAAATTCTTTAGCTTTTTCTTCTATGGAAGCTCGCTATTTCTCCTTCAATTTTAAATAATACCCTTGTTAGGTAGAGTAGTCTTAGTTATATATCCTTGCTTTTCATCACTTTGAATATTTTATGCCAGTCTCTTATGGTCTGAAAAGTTTCTGTTAAGAAATCAGCTGATGGTCTTTTAGAATCTCACTTGTGGGTAACTAACCTTTTTTCTCTTGCTGCTTTTAAGATTCTGTCTTTGTCTTTAACCTTTGCCATTTTAATTATAATAATCTTGGTGTAGGCCTCTTTAGAGTTATCTTGTTTGCGACTTTGAGTAGTTCCTGGACTTGTATATCTATTTCGTTTACCAGTTTAGGAAAATTTCCAGTTATTATTTCTTTAAATAGGTTCTCAGTTGCTTGCTCTCTTTTTATTCTGGTATCCATGTGGTGCAAATATTGTTCTGCCTGATGTTGTCCCAGGAGTCCCTTAAACTGTCTTTACTTTTCTGAAATATTTTGTTGGTCTACATGAGTATTTTCTGTTATCTTGTCTTCCAAATCACTAACTTAGTCCTTGTGGGAGGAGCTCCATCCAGCAGAACCCTCCGTCTGCTGCAGATGAGAAATAGGTCGTCTGGGACATAATCTTGCTGGTCCAGTGGGAAAGCGGGTGGCAATTCCCTCTAGTGAAGAATGCCCAGAGCCCTTCCCCAAAATCGCTTTTATTGGGAATGGTATGTGTAGGTGTATACAGCATACATGCATAGTTCATCAATCAATGTCAAAAGGCTACAGTCACACAAAAACAGGTATTATCTATAGATAACAATTGAAGGAACCCAGGGATTTGCCATAGGTCAGGGTCTGTTAGTCATGCTAATGCCAGAGGGTCTTTAAGATGTGTTTCATGAGATAAGGAGTTTTACTCCTTATGCTTTGACCTTAAACATACAGTTTATATCACCAGGGCAATACAAAACAAAGCAGAGCAATCTTCAAAGGATACAATGTATTTATCAGGCCTGGTTAGAGTCGGGTCATGCTTGCCACCTGCGTTTTTACCTGGTTTTCCAGGTAGACTTACTGTCCCCTTTCAGGGCTTGTTCTCACGGGGCTATGGTCTTGGAAACCACACACAGTGGTCCCCAACAAGTCCTTTGCTTCATCTAATCTGCAGTTGATCTTTCCAATGTGTTCTTCATTTCAGTTATTGTAGTCTTCATTTCAGTGGTTCTTTTTTATGGTTTCTATGTCCTTTTTTCATGCTTACTTTATTTATGTTGAAATTCTCAGTAAACTCCTTGAGCACACTTACAACCAAGTGTTTTGAATTCTGTATCTAGTAGTTTATTTGCCTCCTTTTCTTTTAGTTCTTTTTTCTGAGAATTTCGCCTGTTCTTTTATTTGAGACATGTTTTTTGTTTCCCTGTTTTGGATGCTTTTCTGTGTTTGCTGCTATGTATTAGGTAGATCTGTTACATCTCCCATTCTTGGCAGGGTGACCTTATGAAGTTGGTGTCCTGTGGGGTTCAGTGTTGCAGTTTTCTTAATCACCTGAGACTGGTGCTCCAGAAGTATCCCTTCTGTGGGTTGTATGTGCCCTTTTGTAGTTGAGCCTTGATTGCTGTTGGTACCAGGATGTGTGAGTGGTGTTCATCAGGTTAAGACAGATTCGGATTTGGTGTCAGTGCTGAGCCTGAGGTTACTCAACAAAAGTCAACACCTGCCTGGAGCCTGCAAACATTTGCAGTGGGGTGGGGTCTCAGAGAGTTGTCAGAGTGGAGCTAACGGGGTTCGCCCAGCCAATACAGAATCAGGTTTGGTCACGTGGAGGAAGGGCTCAACACCAGGAAAGTGGCAGTCATCCCTCCAACCCTCACCATGAAGTCACACGACTCACTTTTTCCCTGTAGTTCTCTGGCACTTCCTAAGCTTGACCAGACCTGGAGAGTTTTTTTTAAGAAAGAGTGAAATTCAGACCCAAGCTGGTTGCACCAAAAGAGCCTCCAATGATGGGTGATGTGTGGATTGGGTGAGGTGGGATATAGGTAGTCATCAGTGTGAAGCTAGTGGAGTTTACCAGGCCAATGCAGAATGAGGTTTGGCTGTATGGGGTGGGGGAGGGCTCAATACAAGAAAGATAGAGCCTCTTGGCCCTGTAGGAGGAGTGCTCAATAGAGACAATGGTTGGTGTCTCCCCAGACCTCACAATTCAGTTTCTCTCTACATGTCTCTCACACCATCTAGCCTTCCAACCCCCTAGCCACTGTCCCTTTGCTGGAGCCCAAGGTGAGTGCCTGTGAGTGAGACTTTGTGTGCAGGCTCTATAAGAGGAATGCCTGGGTTTCTAGCAGCCTTCTCACCCAGATGGAGGGAATCTCTGCTGATTTTCATAACCAGACATTATATGGCTTTCTCTTCTTGACTTTGGTGTTTTGGGCTGGGGGGCCCTGTTTGGGGCTGAGACCCCTTGCACCTCAGGGGGACCTCTGCAGCTGATATATCCCTCTGGAGTCTTAACCACCATACGTGGATGTGATCCAGCCTGTTTTTCATCAGTGCTTCTCCTACCAGTCTCAGCATGGCTTCTTCTTTACATCCTTAATTTTATGATATCTGTTCAGCTAGTCTTCAGATGGTTCTCCAGGTTGACTGTTCTAAAATTTAGTTGTAATTTTGGTGTGATCCTGGAAGGAGGCAAGTATAGCATCCTCCTACTCTGCCATCTTCACCAAATCCTCAACATCAGCACTTATTTAGTAATTATTTGTGTCTGTTACTATTCTAAGAGTTCTACATATACTACCTCATTTAATCTTTTACTGTTATTTTTTTCATCTTATGCAGTTAAAGCATTTTTCCTAATTCATACATCTAGTATTCCTGCTAGCCTCAAGTCAAATCAGCAAGAGCAAAAGCATAGATTTAATAACAAGGCTTTCCTTCTAGTTTCCTTTGCCTCCATCACTGTGTCTTTGTTTCTTAAACATTGCTGGCTCCCACTTTACACATCTTGTGCTTTGGTGTGTGTCTGCTTTCTCTCTTGTCCTAAAACACAGATTTTCACTATGAAAGTCAACCCATTCTGTATTTCTCATCACAGCCTTTGCTAAAATTTGGATTTCCACATGCAAGAGAATCATGATTTTTTTTTTGAAAAAATGGTGAGGAATTAAAATGTCAAAGAACTTTTAGTTTCAGGCACCAAAAATTTTAAATAGCAAGAGCCTAAGCATTTGAGTTTTTAAAAGCCCAAGAACACATGTTTATTACAGAAAGAGTTAATGGGAAGAATGGAGGCTGATAGAAGCACTAGCTTTTCTGACCTTAGAGGAAATAAATTTTTTTAGTCTGGGAGAGCAAAGAGGGACTGACTAATGTCTAGACTCAGACAGCAGTTCATGTCCTGAAAAGGAGGCCCTGTGCCCATCCGCCTGGAGTGGGGAATTCAGGAGGATTGTAAATAGAATTTACAGAGAGGGGTTGAAATCTAAGAACAGAAAGTATCTGTGCCTTGCTTTCTTGGGCAGTGTGGGGAATGGGTAGGAAACAGTGGGAGAGACTTGCCTACCCGTCACGGCAAGGGAACAATAAACTAGAGGTGGCTAGATACACAGGAGTCTGGGCAGAGAGGCTTGTCAAACTTCCCTTTGCCCAGCACAGGAAGAATCCGGGAACACAGAATCAGGAGAACATGTGACAGAACGAGAGAGAACACCTTGTAAACACAAGACTTAATTGCACAGACCGATGATGCTGATAACTTTAGGGGAACACAGCAGCCTTAGGGATTGCCAGCATAGACAGATATTTGTTACCAAGGATGAGAAGCCCCCAGGAATACAGATGCAATGCCAGAGACTGGGACAATAATGAAGTGTTGGTTTTGCAGACGCTGAATTGACAAGTAATGTGACATTGACTGAAACGAAGTCTCCACCTCTAATTGGAAAGGCAACATGAAGTTCAGTTAAAGAAAAATGCATATTTCTCACTTTTATTATAGAAAAATCTAGAAATAGTAAAAAATGTGAGGAAAAGTTACATTTCTTGCCCATATCCCTTATAATGAACACATACATGTAGACCAGGTGAGAAGACCCATGGGGCTGCTGTACAGAGAAATCAATCTCTCTTTAATCTACCCACATTTTATAGCAAAGTGATGCCCAGAATAACATTCCCTTAATACCAACATGATTTGTAGAAAAGTCAAGGATTTATGCCCAGACACATGAAAATAAAGCAATGAAGAAAAAAAATAAAGCCATTACTGGTCTTTAAAAGGTACAATTTATATAAACTTTGCATTCACTTGTTACTGACAAGGCATTCCACTAAGGTACATTAGTAATATTAACAGATGTGGATTATTTTGGAGGTGGGTAGTCTCTAACATTATAGTCTCCGTGTATGTACGGCAGTTTGTTTTTCCCAGAGACCCTATGCCTTTGGGATTTTGCTCTTCACCATGGTGGCTTTAGGAGCAAGGCCTCAAATTGCTAGGGATTGACATGATGAAGGTGCCACAATATTGCCTTTTCCTTTCTGTATCCTGAGCACACTCTGTTATTTCTTTCATTTATAGTTTCTGGTTCTGCTTCCTCAACACCAAACCTCTCTGGTAGTTAAAACTTTAGCTGCAACATTCTCTGGGACAGCGATGAGACTAAAGCTTCTTTAGCTTTGTCCACATCCAAATGCCCATATTTGTACTTTGCTCTCTGTCTTCAGGTGTTCGGGAGGTCCTTCTGTCATCTGTCTACCTACAGACTGATTTGGTTCTTGGCAGCAGTGATGCTATGCAGGGCACAAGGTAAAGATACTCAAATCCCCTGTGTGGAGTCCAGGAAACCTGATTCCTAGAGTGGAGACATTTTGGCCACTGTTGTTTCTGCTTGTGCTGGTTCATTTGTCTGTATGAATTATTTAAACGTATAATTTGATTGGAGGAGTGGGAGTGGTTCTTTCTGCTTTCCAAAACATTTTTGTTCTCAAAGTGAAAGAAGACTTTGCTATTTAGACACTGTTTCTGTAGATAAAACTAGGCATGAAAAATTCTAAATTAAGTTTTTTTTTTACATAGTGAATCAAATAACTTTTGACACAATAATTACTGATGTTTGTTAAGAGATGGGAATGCTTGGGGGAGCATGAATGAATACAACCTTTGGGAAGGTAATCTGGCAGTAAGCCTTAAAACTGGGTGTGCCCCTCTTTTACAGAAAAACATAGACGATAATGAAACATAAATGTTATATAAGTTCGCATAGTCTATTATAAAAAACATGCCTGTGCTGTTCACTAATCTTCTGCATTTCCTAGTTGTGCCAGACTTTTCTTCTCTGTTCCATTGGAGGTCACCCACCCCTTGCTTTGCTGCTGGTCTTTTATCACCTGTGTGACACTGAGCTCCTTAGCCTTCATAGGTGAAGGAAGGACAGACTTCCTACCACCTGCAAAACAGGATTTACCGACTGACTGCGGGCAAAATTCTATATAAGCAGTAAAGTGTTACAAACATTCCACTAAATGGTTTCTTTATAATTAAAGAGAAAAATCACCCAAGAAGTTAATACTCTAGCTTTGATCCTTTTCTACTCTCCAATCTGAAAGCAGCAATTTCTTCAAATCCCTGATTTGCAGAATCTCAACAAACTTTTAGGCAACCCCAATCCCAACAAGTGTTGTCCTCAGAACTTTTCACATCTACCAAGAGCACATCGCACAAAAACTGGACTCAAACGATACTCAGGGGTTCCAGTTGTATTTGTTGCTGTGTCCATCTTTTTATGCCTGATCTGGTTGAGGGGTTGTTGAGTGAATATTGTTTGTTTGTACTGATTTCTTTTTTCTAATTAGACTAGCCAATATTTTATTTATATTATTAGTCTTAAAACAAAAGATTATGGTGTTTTTTATTGTCTCCATTTTGTGTGCTATTTTATTAATTGGTGATTTTTCCTATATTAATGAACTCCTTTTCCTTTTTTTTTTTTTTTTTTGGTTAGAGGTGGAGGGTGTCAAGAATTCTGTGTGTATCATTTTTCAATCTCTCTTTTTTTCCTAATAAGTGAAGTAAGGATTAAATATTGCTTTCTCAGATCTGCTTTATCAATTTCAACAGACCTTAAGGTATTATATTCTCAATATCATTTATAGTAATTTTTAATTTTTGCTATGATTTCTGGTGTAATTAGTTAAAAGAAGCATGTCAATTTTTTATTTTATTGTGTTGTGCCTAGTGTTCAAAGTCGTAAGATAGCACATATTTTTGTGTCTTATTTCTAAGTCAATTTTAGGGAATATTTCATGTGTCTTGGAAAAGATTGTATATTGTCTTTTGGGTAAAAGGTTATAAAGGCTTACATATGTAATGTAAATATAAATATTTGTTTTTCAAATCTGTGTTTTTATATTTGACATTTTTCCTTTACTTTCTTTTTTAATATGTGAAAGTAAAAATTCTGAGAGAACTATGGAAACTCTCCCATTATGATTGTGGGTTTATAATTTTTTTAGTCCTATTAACTTTTTATATTTTTGAATTTTTTAGATGTATAGAGATGTATGATTAATATATCTTATTTTAGATTGTTCCCTTTATTATTTGAAATATATGTATATTTCATATATATATACATATTCATATATATATATATATATTACAGTGTTTTTGTCTTCCAGTCTCCCTTTTCTCTTGTTTTAAAAGTCTTATTGAACTGATGTTGAGACATTTCAGGTCTTAGAGATTTTCTTTAATTCCTTCCATATCTTAATTCCTCAGTGCTGCATTCTGGGAGAATTCCATGACCTGGTCTTTCTACATTCTTACTCTTCAACTTACCATTCTGCTAAGTTCAGCCAGTCTCTTTAGATTTTATACATCTTATTCTCTACATCTCTAATTTTTACTATTTACAATGCTGGCTTCTTTTTACACTTAAGATATTACATTTATTCTTGTCCAAGTGTTTATTTATTTATGAAATCTTTCTTTGTTAGATATGAATTTTTTAATTTGTAAAGTTTACTGCACCTCTTACATTGTGCTAACTTTTGCAAATGTTTGGCTATTTGTTATTATATTGAGATTCTCATTGAATAATCTATCTTATCAATAAGAGTAGCCAGCATTGGAAGGGGAAGAAATTACTGCCATGCTTTATGTTGTGCATTGCATTCAGTAAAACTGGGCAATGTATAGATTGCCCTTTGTTGTCAAAGCTCTCTGCTACTGTCAGCCTCCTGGAATCTTGTCTAAGTTATGTTGCTATATTCACTCCAGCTTCCTGGAGGCAGACACCTTCCTTTGCAGGGTGTGTGTGTGGCATGTATATGGCTGTTACATCTTTATTCATACTAATCACTCTGCCTGTTGCCCATCAGCTCTTTCCTGCTCCTGGCTTCTACCTCTCTGAGCATAAACTCACTTGGTACTGCTTCTCTCTTTTCTGACAGTTTCTACCGTCGGCCTTATTCCACTACTTTCCAACATATAGAGATTCTTCACAAAATTTTTGTCACTGAGAATTTATCTTCTCGTTTGTCTGCTCTACTACTTTTAAAGATGGAAAAAATATATTTGAAATTGTATTAACATAGCAACATCATAAGTGTAGATGAATATTTTCTTTATCTTTTCTATATTTGACTTTGGATATGCATTGTTTTTAGTCAGAAAAACATGTATTTATATGTGTATTAAATTTTAAAATATAATTTTTTTATGATTCCATGATGAAAGTGCTGACCCAAGACAAAAGAGAGAAGCTGAACACACCCGCTTCCTTACAGTGCTTTCTGGAATCTTCCCAGGAAGTCTTGATTGTGACATGGCAGAAAGTCAAGGCTGTAAGTCCAGAAAACATGGTCACCTTCAGCAACGACCATGGGGTTGTGGTCCAGCCTGCTTATAAGAATAAGATGAACATAACTGAGCTGGGACTTCGGAACACAACCATCACCTTCTGGAATACCACTCTGGAGGATGAGGGGTGTTACAAGTGCCTCTTCAATACCTTTGGTGCTGGGAAGATCGTGGGAGAACCCTGCCTCATTCTCTTTGGTGAGAATCTCTGAGAATACTTTTTCTCTGACTAGAAATGTTATTTTCAAGAATGTTCAGAACATGGTGGTAGTACCTAGTTTTTCAGGGTCCTAACCCCAGAAATGCTTGTTAGAAGATGCTTAGCCTTTCATGTCCACTGTAACTGTGGATATGTTACTGGGGAGTCCAAAGGGCTACACTGAATTTCTGCCTGGAGTTACCTTTGCTTTGAAGAATCCTGTTGTCAGCAGGAATAAATTAAGGACCATGGTAAATACAAATTCTCCATAAGCAGTGATAGGATGCAGACCTGGCTTTGACATTAGCAATCATGTGACCATAGAAGAGTCCTGTCCACTCTTTGCACCAAAGTTAATTTCTCCACAGGAAGTGTGACATAGATTAACTGTAGTGTCTCTAATAGCTTTAACACTTCTGGATGTAAGATCAGAGCCAGAGTGGTCTAACTTGGGGCCAGTTATGGTGGGCCCTCTCATTCTGTTTCGGTGCAGCACTCTTAGGGTTGATAAGGGGACCTTGCAGTACAGGTTCTTCATTCCTGATGTCAACTAGAAAATTAACTGGATAATAAAAATATTTTTAAAAATCTAAAGCTTAGTTAGACAAGATTCCTTTCCTCTTAACTGACACATAGCTGAGATAAAGAATTGAGAAGTAGGAATGAGGGTAACTGTGGAGCATGATGGCACCCTTAGTGGTGGTTTTAGGAGGGAAGAGACCAGTTTAGTCGGGGTTATTAGGAATGTACATGTGGGAGTTTGAGCACACCAAATATATCGGATATAGGGCGAGAGAAGGCTAAGTAGATAAGAATGCAACAGAGGGATGACAACTATGTAAGAATGCAAGGGAGGAAATCTTTCACTAATAAGTGACTAGACTATAATGAATCCTCTCTTCAGGATCTTACATCAGGCCTTCTTCATATCTACTTTTTTCTTTCTATCTGTCTCTCTCAGTCCCTCTCTTGCTTCTCTCTCTTTCCAATCCTTCCTCCCTCTCTCATTCTTTTCCCTTTTTTCCTCTCTTCATTTCTTCCTCTTGTCCTCCCACTCTCCATCCTTTCCTTCCTCCCTTCCTTCCTCTTATCTCATTTTTCTTCTTTTTCCTTCTTGTGTCATATGTTTCTCATTTCTGTTCCTTTTACATTTTCCTGTGCTCATCTTTTTCTTTTTCTGCTATTCCCCTTCCTTTACTCATAATCTTTTTTATTTCTTTTTGCCTGAAAATCACACTCTTCTGAGTCTCCCAGCTAGTAATATTGTTGTTCTTTTCTACACTGACCTTTTCCAGACACACCGAGCTTTTATCTGTCATTCTTTGATATACCAGAGAGCCTTGTCATCCAGTCTCAGCCATAATCACCTTTATCTCTGTTTCCCAGTACTCGTTGGTGTTAGTCATCTTGGCCTTCTTTGGACAGAGCCACAGGCCTTATAGCCCTATTTCCTCTAGCCCACTGCCACTCATCCTCCTCTTGAACTTCTAAATACAGACCACTTTTTAATTTAGCACTGCCCTCTAATTATCTTGTGGACTACAAAGCCAACCACAGAAAGATAGGTCTGTATTTTGTTCAGCAGAAATAAACCGTATTCCAGTGAAAATGAACCCATTAGTCAACGGACTTTAAAAAGGGGAACAGGGTAAAGCTGGCCTAAAAATAATGTCCTTTTTCCGTAAGCTAGTTACGTTTTCTTAATTTCATAAGGTGATCTCCAAGGTACTTCAACTGTCATTCTGTGATTTTCTGGTTATTGGCTATGAATTTCCAATTTGCATTTTGTATAGATATGCAACCAGGGATTTTCCAAGTTCTTCTGTACCACTTATTTCTTGTTTCAGTTCCAAAAAGAAAACTGCTATCACTAAGCAGCTGTCCCTCAATGAGCTCTGTGCTCTGAAACTGCCCTAGTGTTTCTGAGGTGTGCAGGCTACTTATATGGAGGTGCTCATTGGTGGTCATTGTGAAACTATTTGTGAGTGATACCCAGGAAAAGGGAGAGATGCTGCATTGCTCATGAAAAAGGAAAACAGAGTAATTGGGCTCTGGACTGTTTGAGAGGGAAGACCTCTTTTGTCCATTCAACTAATTCACCTATAAACTATGGAGAGGATTTTTTGGTCACAGGGTTGTACTATGCCAGTCCCCATCTTGCAGGTGAGAGAATTACACACAGGCAGAACTTAGAAGGCCTCAATTGGGATGGACATGCTACCTTATATTTCTAGTCCCCATTCTGTCATTTTTCTTGGGAGGGTACAAAACTCAAGCAAGGTAACTAACTGACGGCAAACAATCTTTTTTTTTTTTGTCCCAGTACAGCCCACGGTATTCCTTCACACCAAATTCTTTGAAGGCCACCTAAATGTCACTTGTTCTGCCAATGCCCGCCCAGCCCCTCTGGTCTCCTGGAAGGTCTCTGGGTCAGGAATGGACAACAGTACTGAGATTATCTCACATCCTAATGGGACCACATCTGTCATCAGTGTCCTCCAGGTCAAAGACCCCAAGAATCAAGTGGGGAATGAGGTGATCTGCCAGGTGCAGCACCTGGGGACCCTGACTGACTTCAGGCAGGCTCTAAACAATGGTAAGAGAACAAACATGGGCAAAGATGGCTTTGGTCACACCTATGTACACACATCTGGAAAGTGGAGAATGTTCTGCAGAACCTCTTGACCTCTTAGCAAAGAAGCTAATGAGGAGAAAATGGATTAACCAGGGAAAGAAAAACAGAGTTGAGGAAGCCAATAAAGCCAATGTTATTTTAGTAAATGTGGCATGGCTCCCACATACCAAATGCTGAGATCCATTCACTCATTTATTTTCTATGCTAATATATTCCCAAGTATCTGTTGTGTGCTAGGCTTTGTAATAGTGAGCAAGACTCAGAGCATCTAGTCTAACTGGAAAATATTGAAGTGGCTGAGCAATTGAAAAAACTGCATGTTAAATGCTTTCATAAGAAAGCTATAGTGCAGCCCTGGCCAGGTAGCTCAGTTGGGTAAAGCGTTGTTCCAATACCCCAAAGTTGTGGGTTTGATCTCTGGTCAGTACACATACAAGAAGTAACCAGTGAATGCATATATAAGTGGAATAACAAATTGATGTTTCTCTCTCTTTCTCTCCCTCTTCCTCTCTCTCTAAAGTCAATAAACAAAATTTTTTTAAAAGTTATAGTGCAACAATATTCCTGAAAAGCAATAATCTGAAAAAGAATGTGTTTCTTTTTCAAAGAATGCCAAAAGTAACTTATAATGCTTATAATGATTTTTCCCTTTATAGTTCTCTGTATTTTCTAAAACTTCCTCAATAAACATATTACTTTAATGGATACATACGGCAAAGAGACCTCTAAACAAGCCTTGGTTCTACCACTTACTATGCTGATTTTAAGTTTAATTTCTCTAAGCCTCAGGGTTACTTTTTTTAATATTAGATAATAATGATAATACCTAATTCTTGGGCAATTTGAGGATTAAATGAGATAATACATTCAAAGTTCTTATTACATAGTAATTACATAAAACATGTTAGCTATTATTATCTAAATGTTTTTAAAATAATACGTCATGAATATAAACATCACTATGTATACATTTAATAATAATTTTCATTGAAAGTTTAACTCCAGTAAAAACTCACCACAACTATTGCTTTATTCTTTTTTCCTCAAAAGCTTCCTTTTATGAATTTGTTTTACCTCTTTTTCCCTTCAATATCTGCAGGCTTTTGGTTTTCAGTTCCACTACTGTTAAGTATTGTTTCCCTGGTAATTCTTCTGATCTTAATCTCAATCTTACTATACTGGAAACGTCGCCGGACCCAAGACAGAGGTGAGCTGTTACAGGAAGTACAAAGAAGGAAACATTATTTTTTAATGATAATTTGGTAGTCATATGAAGATATAAATAAGGGAATGGCAACAGGTGCTTTGTTTATTGTTTCCAAATTACATAAATGTTCACGATATTTTGAAACAAATTTCAGTATCATTTTCTTGCAATTGTACATTAAACTGGATGATTTTGCTTTTGATTTGCTGAGATTGTTTAAAGGCTAATTGTTTTGTAAAATGAGAGTAAGGGCTGATGAGAAGAAATGTAGGAAATGTTTTCTGATGACTATGATGACAAAACCAAAGAAAGGACTTTGCCACCCATGCTGTGTTCTTTCTATCCATTAACGAGGGGAGGAAACTCTTCTCTTTTTACAGCATTCCATAGGCCAGCTATTCTGTTTAAGAGACTATGAATTTGTCCAATGTGATCATTAATGAAGTAGTAGTTTCTGTGTTATACTCTGACTATGTCTCAAACATTATAAGCAACATACAGGCGACCCACACTTATATAATTGTGTCATGTCATTCCGCCCTCATAGACTATAAATTCCTCTCCGTTCCCCCCAGCATCTACCACAGTGTCTTTGTATACCAGGTGCTCAATAAATATTCATTAAAATAGTAAATGAATGAGTTAATGAATAGAAGGGCAGATTTAAAAACTGATTTTTTTAAATTTCCCTTTTCTTATTATAAATTCAGTACCTTGTAAATGCCAAGTCTAAAACATTGTGAGACATTATAAAACTAGAGATGTTATAAAACAGAAGGAGTCAGCTAGATGCTATAGAATCAGCTAGAGAGAGAGAGTTACATTTCTTTGGTTTCTGAAGACAGACATAATTTATTAAAGCCAGTGCAAAACTGCTGTTTATGTTGGGTGTGATGGGAATTTCCTAGGGTGAAAGAGTGAAAGTTTTCTCTATCTCAGATGACTGAAAAAGTTAGGGAAGAAAAAAAAATATTGGCTTTTGAGTATTATTTTAGATGTCCGTTAAAAATCTCACTTAAATGCAACCCTTTTTTTTTCATTTTATGTCTCATAGACTAATATCTTTCAGGTTCTAGGTTTGTTGAGCACTTAATTTTGCATAAGACTTTTACAAATAACAGATTAATTCTTGTGGTTTTATAAGAAAAGCAATAAATCTTGTGTGTCAATTATCCCTTCGCAGAGTAGGTAAATGTATTTGTTCTGTCAGGGAGAGGACACTGCAGACCAGCTGATGTTACTGCACATAAATATAAGCCTATGGACCTCATGAGCAGTTTGCAGAATGTCAAAAGCAGAAGGCTGATTCTGCTTTATCCAAACATTTTGCTTTTCCAATTAGGAACTGAAGCCCAGAGAGGAAAGATGACATACATCCCTCAGGTCACACAGCTAGTAGTTCACAACAGGCTTAGGCCTCCCTGCTCTCCTGACCTCTGCCAGGATGTTCTTCCAGTCAAGATGCCCTGGAACCCAGACTTGAAAGGCACTGTTGTTTTCAGTTGTACTTACTTCACTCTGTGCTTGCTGTCACTGCTGTGTTCTTTTGGAAAGTTTAAGCAGAAAAGTACAAAGTGTTCAAATTCATTTTTAAAAGTCCCTTTTGGACAAGAATCATAATACAATCTATTCAAGCCCGAGGTGAATTCCACTACAAAGGGGCATTTGGAAAACAGTATCTTCTGTTCATTCAGTCAGTCTTGGATTTCTGGAAAATATAATTAATTCTTCAATGCCTTATCCAGGTCCTGAAACAAAAAGAGTCAGCTTATCTCTGTACCCAGAATTTTTCCTCATTTGTGGAATATAGTAGTTCCCCCTTATCTAAGGGGGATATGTTCCAAGGCCTCCAGTGGGTGCTGGAAACCGTACATAGTACCGAATCCTATAGATATTATGTTTTCTCCTATACATTCATACCTATGATAAAGTTTACTTTATAAATGAAGCACAGTAAGAGATTAACAACAACATCTAATGATAAAATAGAACAGTGATAACAGTATACTGTAATAAAGTTATGTGATGGGGCATTATTACGTAAAATAAGGGTTATTTGAATGCAAGCACAGCAGATACCTGTGGCTGCAGTTGATCTGATAACCTAGATGGCTACTAAGTGACTAATGGGCAGCAGGATACGCAGCACAGATATGCTGGGTGAAGGGGTGATTCACATGCTGGTGGGATGGAATATAGCCTTGCAAGATTTCATTATGCCATTCAGAACAGTGAAAAATTTAAGTGGTAAAGGATAAAGGGGTCCAATATTCAAGGGGGGCCAAAAAAGAAATTTATTTATAAAAAATTGTGTATTTATTCTAACGTGCTTAAACTTCAGTCACTTTCAAAGTACTCTCCATTTGGTGCAATACTCGTATGGACACATTTTTTTCCAGCACTCAAAACAGTTTTTGAATTCATTGATTTGGATGCCTTTTAGTGCTTCTGCCATTTTGTGTTTCACCTCTTCCACATCAGTTTTCCTCTGAGGACTTTTTTCAGCCAGGGAAATTAAAAATAAGTCACTAGGGGCAAGATCAGGTGAACAGGGAGGGTGGGGCATGAGGATCATGTTGTGTTCGGTCAGAAACTGATGAACACTCAGTGTGGTGTGTGCAGGTGCGCCCACAAATCCCCCATCATGAAATGGGCAAACGCATTGAAAGAGTCTTCAAAAAAATTCACTGAGGCCCAGTGCAGCCTCTCACAACAACTTCAGCTGGTACACTAATACAGGTGGGTTCTTAGAACACTCACCTAGTTAGGGAAGCCTGTACTACAAAGGGCCCACCTTCCAGAAGATAATTCTGGTTTTTTTGGGGGGGTTTCCACCTCATGTGGTGATGGGAGGAACTTTGACTTTAGGTGGTAAACACAATGCAGCACATAGATGATGAATTATAGAATTGTATGCTTGAAACCTATTTTAGTAATCAGTTTCAACCCAGTAATTTAATTTACAAACTTGGGAATTGTTTATCTCTGCAATTTTCTACATTATATTTTAGACTGCAATTGATGACAGGTGACTGAAATGGTGGAAAGCAAAACTGTGAATAAAAGGGAACTGCCATAAACAACCAAACCTATATCGAATCTTGTAAGCGCTGGGATTGTTGTTCACTGATGATGTCTTCCTCACATACGGTCAACTCAGTTAGTTACACTCATGTTTGGAGTGACTGGATTTTTTTGGCTGGTTTCAAAGATTTTAACAGCCAGATCACTTGATCCCATATATTTAAGTAGCTAGTAAAACCAGTTGTTTATGGAGACTTAAATGTTTAAGGCTAAGGAAATACTGGTTTAAGACCAAAATTTAAGTTCCACAAAGTTGGAAGAAAGGGAAGAAAATCATTTTTATTTCTTCAAGTGACAAATTTTGATTGTCAGTCTGTGAAAAAAAATGAATAGTCCTACTGCCTTTGCTTTCCATCTTTCCTTTTACTTTTGGTTATTTTTTTTCTCTTTTTTTTCATTTGTTGAAAACTTGAAACTTTTGGGTGGGCAGGGAAAATGTCTCCAAGATTCTTGACTTGACGTGAAAAATGGTGAGGTAACTAGAAACAGAGGGGAACTGAGTGTGTGTGTGGGTGAGCATGCATGCGCTCGGTTTGTGGGGAGAGGAGAGGAGAGGTGAATCAGTTCTTGAACTCACTGAATGTGAGCAGACACGGAGTAATCTCTATGAGCTGCTCAGCAGGGAGACACACCTGGTAGGTAAGGAAAATTTGTGAAGTTTCAACTTTTTGTTAGTTAAATGACCAAAAAAAAAGCTTATTTTAGATCAAAATCACTTATTGGCTGCTCACAAAAGCATACGCAAATTGATAGTTTTTAGACAAAGGCATAATCTGTAATAACTACATTATTTTTATGAAGATCGACTCTGTTTACTTTTCTTGTGGTTTTGTATAATGCCAGAGAGTGTGATTTTGATTTTTCTCCACAGTTAAGCTGTCTAATGAAGGAAGGTGTGATGAGTTAGAGGCAATTTCTCTTTTCACTATTCCTGAAGGGATCATTATAGTTACTTCTCATGAGACTGCAACAGTAAGATAATATGTTAATAGGTTTTCAAATAACTTTTTTTCTTTTATGAATCAATTCCTTTATTACTGAAATAGAAAATGAGAAAAAATTAAAATTTCCCAGGGAAATTTTCCACTATTCTGTAACAGTTTATTTCTTTTTTTATTATTGTTCAGTTACAGTTGTCCCAACTTTTTCCCTCTTGCTCTCCCCTGCCCCCCCCACAGTCAACCCCCACCCCATTGTGACCATTAAAACCAAATTGATGTCATAAATCTGTCCTTTCCACATCTACAATCAAGTTAATCTGGGGTTGGGAATAATCTTTTATTGCTCATTAGTCAACCCAAAAATGATTACTTGCTTCTCAGAAACAAAACTTCACTTCAGGGCAGATCAGCATAGACTATCACTTAATTTTTAGAAATTTTTATTTTGAGTAGCAGTTTTCTTTTGCTTCATTGACATAAGGCTGAACTAGAAAACAATAGAAAATTTAGACAATCATATGAAATACATGTTCCAAACTTCACTTTTTCTTCAAGAATATATCTGTCATGTAGAAGAAGTGTTTTGGTTTTTTACCCACACTATCTGTATTATTACTTTGATTCCTTTCACTTCACTTCACAATAATCTAACTTACTAGTGGGCTCTTTGCGACGATAACAATGGCAGTGTGAGTGAAACACTACATTCTGGGCAGGATCATTTTGCTCTCTACCATTTTAAACTTAGTACTCTATCAAATAATAGAGATGATCAATAAACAATTTGTAATGGGGAAACTGGTGATTAGTTGGAAGAACAATACAAAAAAATGTGTTTCCAAAAATAATACAAGAATCTTTGCTTTGCTAAGTGATTATATTTATGCTTTCCAGATGAAGGTTGGATGAGTGGTAATTCTCATCCTTCCCTCAGTTTCCTCATAGTTCCAGGAAGAACAGATGTAATGCTTTATGTGAGAAAAGTGTTAAGCAACCTTTACTGAAATCCTAAGTCAGAATTGCTGCGATAAATCTTGTATTCCAAGGCCTATTTTTCTACAAAATTTTACCTTTGAATGAGTGCAAATGCCACCCATTATATAAAAATTTCGTGATATAATCTGGTCATGAAGTTACTGGTTAACAGACCTTTGACCCTGGGCATTCTTGCCTGAGCTGTTGTGTGTCTTTTGCTACAGACAGCTCACACTGGAAATACTGGCAGTGTTCAAACATGCAGAACTCTCCAGGGTTTGGTAAGAAATGCTTAAGATTATAGAGTGAGAAATGGCACCAAGACAAAATTCCAAGTCTTTTGTTTCTGTCTACATGCTGTAGGGAGGCCCACGTCCTCCCACTTTCAGTGCTAGCAAGCTAATGGCACTGGAAAGGATCTCCATTTGTCTTCTCTGTGACCATTCCTAAGCTGATGCCCAGCAAGTCAGTATCTACGGGAAACAAAGCTTAAGATCTTATACATAAAATACATGCAGATCATTTGGAATTCTTGAACATGTTCTTTTACTTGTAGTCTTAAGTGATTCTGCAAACCTTTATTTCCTAAAATTACCTATCTTTTAAAGAGAGTCACATTCCCTTCACATCACATTTCATCAAGCATGTCTAATTCCTTATCTTTGATGATGAAATTTGCATGAGGATAATTCTGTGTTTATTGACCTTTCTGTTATTTATCTTCTTAAAATATATTAGGACAGAAATTATAAACGTGCAAAGTTAAAATCTTGGTCTTTCTTTTATTCAGAGCCTTAGAAGAGTCACAGAACCCTGAACATTAGTCACTGGTCTACTTGAATCTGATGCAGGAAGAAAGCAGGAGAAAAAGGGTCATCTCCAGGGACCTATGAGAGCAAAAGAGGTGGAAATAAAAGGCCTAAGAATTTCAAGACTTTCTACTGCCATCTAAGCTCCCTGTACCTGTGTGAGTTTCCAGAGGAAGTCATTCGACCTCTCAGGTCTGTTGTAGGAACTGATTTTGTAAAGCAGTGCAGTGCCCTGCGACTGTATGGATGCCGGACTCAGAATCAGCGGCCACAGCTTGAGGCTGACTTTGCCTGAGACTGGTGATGACCCTGTTAATCACATTATTCAGAGAATTTCCACGATGGCATCCAGAAAATTAAGGAGTTGGGCCAGATCATTTGCCATTCTGCTCTAAAAATGAAGAAATCCTGGAAAACGGGAAAAGATATGAAAAAGAAAGAGAAAAAAATTGGGAAGGTTAAGGACCAAAGAACTTTTTTCTGAGATTACCTTTTGCTTTTCTGTGACGGTTCCATCTCTTCTTCTCTGTTCTTAGGTTCATGAGTCTGTTTCCTTATCACTTGCTATCTAGTCCACTGCCTGCTTCCTGCTTTGTTAATAGCTGCTCTCTCTAGAACCCTTGGTTTCACTGCTGTTCTTCATGTAGTGCTGTGACATTTACTACCATGAAAATGGGATTGAATTTATTGTGAAATAACATTGGTGACTTCAATTTTACTTACCTATTTTTATAGCAGAATAAATATTGTTAGTCTTAGATAGCAGCTCACACTTGTTTAAAAAAAAACAAACAAAAAAGCATGCATTCTTTGTCCATTTGTCTCATAATATGACCCGGCCGTATTTTAGTCATTCTGCATCCAGACTAGTATAATGAAAATATATTATAAAAACAAGCATTGAGGACATTTCCTAAGTAGCAATTGGCCAGTTCGAATGCTTTGTTTCTCCTGTCTCTCTTCCACGAGTTCACTCTTCCCAGTAGTAGAGGAAGCATGTATGGGCGTGCAATTCCCTTTGTCCTAACTATATTGTTTTAACTAATGGAACAATTTTTGAACTCTTTAATAATCATAAGACCAAATTAGTAATTTTTTCAGTATCTTTTGCTTTCTTGTCTCTATCCAGTGACGTAGAAATGAAAACTTAAGTTGTTTTCACTGTTGAATTGGGTATTTATATATTTAGTAACCTTTTCAAGTGTTATTTAATTATGTATTATTTCTTACATTTGTATAAGATATTGAATTAAAAGTTTCAACTCTAAATATTTGTTTCTCTATATTCTCTTGGGACATATGGGAAACATGGATATTAATGATGGTCTTTGTAGTTTCCCTCCATGGGTAAAACCCTCCCCTTCACTCTCTCTCACCCTCTAAAGAGGCCCTTGACATTTCTGATCATTCACAGTGTCACAAATCAGATGTCCCTGATGTCCCTGGTTACCTCAGACAGTTTTGGATTCAGTAAGAATTACCACCCTGCCTCTGGTTTTGCAATATTTCTGGTATCTCAGCTACCACATCAGGCAGGATAATTTAAAGCAGCAATTGTCAAATATTTAGGTCTTGAGACCACTTGACACACTTAAAGACATTATTAAAGACCACAGAGAGTTTTTGTGAAGTGAATTATGTCTGTTGATATTTACCATATCTGAAATTAAAACTGACAAATTTTAAAAATGAAAATGTACAAGCCCACATTCTATGAGCCATCAGAGTGATGTCAACATGACAGATCATGTAGCTCCTAGAAAACCCCACAGCACTCAT
The DNA here is from genome assembly GCA_028533065.1 of Trachops cirrhosus. Taxonomy (NCBI): domain Eukaryota; kingdom Metazoa; phylum Chordata; class Mammalia; order Chiroptera; family Phyllostomidae; genus Trachops; species Trachops cirrhosus. The sequence continues at coordinate 108,824,139 of CM052539.1, read as the reverse complement.
GTGACAGAATGAGAGTGAAACCTGGTCAGAAGAGAAACCCAAGGCCCACCCCAAGGAAATCAGTTCCTCATCCACTGGGCACTTGTAGACCCTCCAGGCCCTAGGAAGATGCTCCAGAGACTAGAGGTGGCCTTGGGGAACTGGGCTGAAAGGGCAGGAGCAAGTATGCCCCCCACCCAGCACCCCAGGGGTGAAGCCAGCAGGGGTTACAGTGGGAGACAGTTGAATATGAATCCCAACCACAGCAAGGGAGTTGTCAGATCCCACCCTAAAGAAGATCTCCAACCTTGGAGAGGACTGGGCACTGAGGGTGGGTACCAGAGAAGGCCCAGGAAGAGGGTGGGGCTATTCAGGCTAGGGCATGCTTGGATGGCCACTGCCAGTGAGGACCAGGAGCACCTGCCAACAGCACTTACCCCCTCCAGGGAGTTCACAATGAAGGTCAGGCTGGAGCTACCTTTGACCCTGAAGGAAGATGAGGACCATGACAGGCCAAGTGGGCCATGAGGACTCCCAAGGACAGAGTCCTGGCCCCAAGCAGCATTGGCTCCTGATGCTGCTAGGGCTGGCCGTGGCCACCCATGGCCTGCTGCCCCTGACAGCAACATTTCAGAACAAGGTTCCAGGCCCCTGAGACCTGGCAGGAGCAGCCTTTGGAGCCTAAGGGACTATAGGTTCCTATTGGCCTCTTGGGGACAGGTCCCAGGTGCTGGCTTGATGGGTTTTAGTCTGGGTTTCTGTCACCATGGTATGTCCTCTGGGGCAGGACCCACTCCTCGTCGTCCTAGGTCAGACCAAGTTTGCACCCTTGGTTACTCAGTTTCTGCCCTCCCCCGAGGAGCTCAACAACAAGGCCACATTCGTGTGTCTCATCAGTGACTTCTACCCTGGCATTGTGATGGTGGCCGGGAAGGCAAATGGCAGTCTCATCCCCCAGTCTGTGGACACCACCAAACCTCAAAACAGAACAAAAACAACTGCATGGGCAGCAGCTACCTGAACCTGATGTCTGACAAGTGGAAATCAAGCCTCAGCTACAGCTGCCACATCACCCATGAAGAGAGCACAGTGTTCTTAGGACCCTGAGTCCCCCACCATCAGGCTCCCTCCTCAGCCAGACACTCCTTTCTTTAGATCTCCATTGTACCCCTGAGACCCCTACCCAGGTCACTTCAGACTGGGCAGGTCCCCCTCTCTCCCTGTTTCTGCTTCTCCTTAATAAAGATCTAATCATTTATCAGAAAAAAAATTACTGAAGACAGCCCACTTACAGTATAGACAAAGACGGAGACCACTTTATGAGAAGGAAGACTTCATGAGTCTTTTTCAAAGGAAGCACTTACTAAACAGCTGTCTGTATTCATAGTGCCTAAGCAGTCTAGTAATTACCTTTCTAGGAGTTCCCCTTAAAGTGCTGAGAGCCATAGGAGTAATACCTCTTTAATCACTAACAATTGTATTTAAATTGGCTTATTAAATAGATTATCAGTTACCTTGCAAGATATTGAGAGCTTTGGGCTTGGAATAGGTGGGTTTTGATGGACAAGACTAGGGAGGGTCATGGAGAATGAAGAGAAGAGGAGGAAGGGAGGGCAGACCCGATGCCCGTGGAGCACCAGTGCTGCCCTGGGACTCCTGCTGCCGTACCCTGGGGCAGGCTCACCCTCTGTACTCATCTTGAAGTGCTTCTTCAGAATTTGTGAATTAGAAAGAAGCAGCTTGAGTTTTCTATATTTAACCCATATTGAGAAAGTTATAAACATTTGAATCACTTAGAGTAACTCAATCACATAATTTTTTTCTTAGTAAAAATTTAGAAAAATTCCAGGGTGATGGTAAACTTACTGTGAGGCAGGGAAAGGGGGGGAAATCCCTTTGTGTGTAAATAAAACTAAAACTAAAAAAAAGTGAGGATTTAGGAGAAAGAGGGGGTATGAATTTATGAATTACCAACTAGGTAACATTATGTAAACTCAGTTTTAAAGAGAACAAAATCCATAAGGTTTTGGTTAAAATACTTTTCTTGGACAAACTTTCCTGTAAATGTCATTCTTAGATCATCAAGAAAAAGGTTTTGGAAAATAAAACCTCCTCAACTAATTCCTGAAAACTGTAATGTTGTTTCCAAAACATTCCAGATTTGACTTTAATCTCACCACCACAGTTGCTCAGACAATGAACATGCACAAGGAAACACAGAGCTATTAGTCAATTCTAAGCAAGCTAACTTTTTGTACAGACATTACATTCATTAGAGCCTTGTGAGATTTGGAAGGTATTTAAGCCCATTTTTGTAGGTATGAAAAATGAGGCTTTTCAGAGACTTTCCTCAGGTAACACTATGAATGTGAGATGGGGCTGAAACTCCAGCTGAGACTCCCAGGCTTCCTGCCCAGCACCCTCTCCATCCCCTTTATTCATCCTGTGATTTATCCCACATCCTATTTGTCAGTATATCCCCTTTGCTCTATTAATATACTAGGAATCCTACTCCTGCTCCCAATCTTTCCACCTGGCCTAAACTGTCATTATTTTTTTCCTAAATTGTTGCCACAGCTTACTTTCTTCTTCTTCTCCTTCTCCTTCTTCCTTTTTTGAGATTTTATTTATTTATTTTTAGAGAGAGGAGAAAGGAGGAAGAGAGGGAGAGAAACATCAATTGGTTTCCTCTCACATGCCCCAGCCAGGGACCTGACCAGCAACCCAGATATGGGCCCTGACTGGGAATGGAACCAGTTAGTTCCATTCTGGGAATGGGAATGTGTGCTTTTGTTTTGTGGGACAACACCCAACCCACTGAACCACACCAGCCAGGGCAAATTGTTGCTGTAGTTTTCTAATTAGTCTCCCTGCTTCTGCTTTCTGCTTATTTTAATTTATTTTTAAAACTGTTTTAAAATATACATCAAGAAAAATCGTGTCATTCTTCGGCACAAAATTTCCAAGTACTTCTCATTTTAGGTAGAGTAGAAGCCAAAGTCTTTGCAGTGACTCTGTCTGTATGATTGGGCTCTGAAATCATCTCTTATTATTCTTACCCTGATCTTGCTTTGCCAGCCACACTAGTCTCCTTGCTATTTCACCATCACCTGGACATGCTTCCATCACATGGCCTTGGCAGTGGCTCTTTTCCCTGCCTGGAGTGTTTTTGTGGTTGTTTTCCTAACAAAAAGTATTTTAATGTAGGAATCCACAAGAGAATATTACATTTAGGTGGTAAAATTCAGTTTATAAATATAAGATAAATATCAAATAATATCATACTTCTGGTTTAATGGGAAACATAACAGCTGTTACAGTCATGCTTAATAATTTGGTTAAGTCTAAAAAGAGAATGGGCAAAAGTGTCAAAGATGTATGCAAAGACTTAACAGTTCACGTAATCCTTAGCGCTTCTGAGAAACTATGCATGGGAAATATGTGACAAATATCCATAGTAGGCAGTTTCAGTTCATCAGGGATCATTCTGTTCATGCATTTTGAGCACTAAAAACTAGATTCAGAGTCTGCTCAGCAACCTAATAATACTATGAATCTCTTATATTAAAAAATATAGTTTAAATTTGCAAAGTTCAAGATAAAGCATACTTGCTTTCATAATTACTTTTAGATGCAATTGAGATGACACCACTGCACATAATCAGGTATACTACTGTGCACAGCTCATGTTAGTTACCATATTTTGCATTTGTATTGTGCATCAACTGCACAAAGAGTATGCCCCCAAAGCAATCTGTCAATCCAGAAAAATAGTTACATTTAATTTCTTTCACAGGTGGATAAACTAAAGAATAGGCTTTTCTTGATATCTCATTTTCAAATTATTGATACAAACTTACCAAAAGAAATACCATATTTTACCATAGTTTGCACTTTCTTGTCCAAATTTTGGAGGGAAAAATAAGGATGTGCATTATATGTAGGTGGTACCTGAAATACCTTGTATCTGTTCTTGTGCTTTGTAATCATTTGTTACACAAAATTTCTACCATAACATGTTGAAAAATAAATGCTAAAATTCCTTTATAATACAAAAATAAGTATCTAAATATAAATAAATAAAAATTAAATTAAAAAATTAAAACAAAAGATTTTGTTCCTGAAAATCTGGGCCAAAAACATGGCTGCATAATATACACAGCAAATATGGTAATTATATATTTTTTCCCAACATTGAATTACCTACAGAAAGTTTCCAAGATAGCCACATTTTTTGTTCAATTTGCAAAAATAAATAAAGGCTTTCTAACTGATAGCATTTACATTCCTAGCTCTCTAAAGTAAACATTAAAAAACAAAGTACAAAAAATGATTTTCAGCTTCTGACTAGATCACTTAGTTACATAAAGTATTTTTTGTGTCAACATTTTCTCAAATTCAAAAGATATCTACTGAGGACTTGGCAAAGTCTTCATTTCAAACTATTCATTCTGTTTCCATGGCAACACTGCAGGATTCCTTGGCTACCATTAGTTTCATCAGTTGACTATGCAATTTCTCAGTCTTTACATCTTGAGCTTGGTCTGTTCTACATACCAAACGAAGTAAATCATGTTACTTTAATACACAAACCCCAATCAAAAATGCCTATACTTGAGAACCTCACATGCCTTCATAAGGTCAGCGAAGTAAAGTTTCTCCACAGTGGGGGACTGAACCCCTCCCAGGTCTTGTATTGTGGCTTTGTGGGCCTGGGGCTGAACACCAAAGGGAGGCAGGGCGGATGCTTTTTTTAGTTATTGTTAGCACATACGTCCCATCCCCAGCAAACACATTCTATTTCTCCTGCTTGGTTATCCTCCACTGCACTCATCACCATTATACCATGAAACATACTTTACACATTTATTTTATCTGTCTTCTTCCGTTAGATTGTAAGCTTCATCAGGGCAGAGGTTTTTTTTTTAATCTGTTTGCTTGCTTGCTTGCTTGCTTTTCCTGAGCACATAGTACAAACAGTCCATGCATATTTCTTGAACAAATTAATTTTATGCTAATACATTATGGGAGGGCGGTGTAGTTCAAACACCTTTGCTTTGGAACCTCTTCCCTGTGCATGGGAGAGTGAGATTGTATTGCAGAGGAGGAAAAGGACTTTTAGAAATTGGTGGCCCTCAATGGAACAGAACAGAGAGCCCAGAAATAAACCCAAACCTCTATGGTCAATTAATATTTGACAAAGGGGGCAGCAACATAAAATGGAGTAAAAATAGCCTCTTCAACAAATGGTGTTGGGAGAACTGGACAGCTACGTGCAAAAAAATGAAACTCTAGCACCAACTTACACCATACACAAAAATAAAGTCAAGGTGGATAAGAGATTTAAATATAAACCGTGACACCATTAAAGTCCTAGAGGAGAACATAGGCAGGAAAATCTCAGATATTTCACACAGGAACTTTTTTACTGACACGTCCCCTAGAGCAAGGGACATAAAGGAAAGAATAAACAAATGGGATCTCATCAAAATAAAAAGCTTCTGCATGGCTAAAGAAAACTGTTAAAATAAAAAAAGAACCAACTGTATGGGAAAACATATTTGCCAATGATACTTCAGACAAGGGTTTAATCTCCAAAATATATAAAGAACTTACACAACTCCACTCTAAGAAAACAAGCAACCCAATTAAAAAATGGGCAAAGGACTTGAACAGACACTTCTCCAAGGAGGACACCCAGAGGATCCAGAGACACATGAAAAGATGCTCAGTATCGCTAGCTATCAGAGAGATGCAAATTAAAACCACAATGAGATTCCACTTCACACTGGTCAGAAGGGACATCATAAACAAAACAACAAACAACAAGTGCTGGAGAGGTTGTGGAGAAAAAGGGACCCTAGTGCACTGTTGGTGGCATTGCAGACTGGTAAGACCACTGTGGAAAACAGTATGGAACTTCCTCAGGAAGCTAAAAATGGACCTGCCCTTTGACCCAGCAATTCCACTGCTGGCACTATATCCTAAGAACCCTGAAACACCAATCCAAAAAAACCTGTGCACCCCAATGTTCATAGCAGCACAATTTACAGTAGCTAAGTGCTGGAAACAACCTAGGTGCCCATCAGTAAATGAATGGATCAAAAACTATGGTACATTTACACAATGGAATTCTATGCAGCAGAAAGAAAGAAGGAGCTCATACCCTTTGCAACAGCATGGATGGAGCTGGAAAGCATTATGCTAAGTGAAATAAGCCAGGCAGTGAAAGACAGATACCATATGATCTCGCCTTTAACAGGAACCTAAACAACAAAACAAAGAAACAAGCAAAAGATAGCCAAAGACACTGAAATAGAGGACAGGCTGACAGTGATCAGAGGGGAGATGGGAGGGAATTTCAGGGGAACTTCAGGGGTGAATGGGAAGGGTTTACAGGAACAAATATAAAGGACATATGGACAAAAACTAGGGGTGTTGGAAATAGGAGGGAGGAGGGGAGGGGTAGGTGGGTTGGCTGGAATGGGAGTAAAGGATAGAAACTGTACTTGAATAATGATTAAAAAGTAAATTAAAAAAATAAAAAAATTTAAAAATAACTAACAAAAAAAGGAAATTCTTGGTCCTGAGGTCTAGAAAAGTACAATAAATTTAGAGCCAAAAAGGAGGTTTATGTTACATTCCTGACATTTAGTAATGTGTGATCAGTCACTTAATCTCTCTGAATTTGCATTTCCTCAATTATAAATTTCGTGTGCATCAAGTCTGTTTTACTGAGTGGCTATAAGGCTCAAGTGCAAGTTTATATAACCAAATTCCCCACTGAAATTGCATAGAACTCAAGTTCTTGGTTGCCTTCCAATTCCTTCTCACCCCCAAAGTCAGCCCCACCCTGTCCAGAATGGATGTGGGGTTGAAGAGGAGGTAGCAGTGCTGGCAGTGGGAGCTGCCCTTTGGCTTCACAGAGAGAAAAACATCTGCTGGGATCTGCTTCAAAAGAAGCAGATACCCCTGCACACCATCCAGAATGATTTGGCTTTTCATTGTACTGAGGATAAGGCAAAAGAATAAAACACAAAAGTTAACTGTCTTGCTATTGAGCATTTGGTTTTCTAAATACAGTTTTGCCATCTTGCTCTGGAGTATTAACAGCCACAACCTGCCATCCGAGATGGCAGAGAGCCCTCCAAAACATTTAAGGGGATGCCAAAATTGATATTCCTTAGAGTTATCTTGTTTTACCAGATCTGATAATATGTCATGATAGAAAAATCTTGCCAGAACTTGTAAGGTTCCAGGGAACTCAACAAATACTTCGATAAGTGTAACTAAAATCACATCAGTTTGGATAATGGAAAATTCAACTCCAAGAGTTGGAACTCAGAAAAGGAGATGTTTTTCTGGAAGTAGCTTGTACTTTCTAGTCCAACAGCAGAAAGGCACTGAAGCCCAGCTGCCCAGAAAATGCACTTCAAATATTTAATGATTCTGTATCTTGTGTTTAGTCTGCATGTAGTAATTTCCTTAGTGTATATACATATTGATTTCCCTTCCTATAAATCCAAGACAATATTCTAAACATCTCATGTAAAAATAAGTCTGGTGATGGCTTTACTTGCTCTTAAGTCATGTATTAATTAATAGGTGCAATGGCTCTTAAATAAGAAATATCAGTAAACACTAAAATTTTAGTGACAGTGAGCAGCCTGATGAAAGCACATTGATTCTGTTGTATGGACAGGACTGGACTAGACCAGTGTTTGTGAAAACAGCCTAAGAATATCCTAGGATTTTATTCCCCTTTTTCATTTGTCCCAGTGAATTTCTACAAGTCCAAATTAGTTCTTCAGCTGCCCAGACATGGTTAGAACCCCCTGGGTAAAGGAAATGCTTCTCTCTACTTTGTCTACAGCTAACTTTAACTTACAAATCCCTTGGAAAGAGAGGCTGCATTCCTTGTGGGAACTTCAGGCCTATTAACTTGCATTTGATTTGGCTGGGTTTTATCCCCAAAGTGTCATCAGAAGCCTCTACCTTGTATAAACAAAGGTTAGCTACAGTTGGAGACCCCTAGGTCTCTGGAGTTGACTGGCATTAATGCCCCTGGGCACGCTGGAACTTCCAACTCACATGGCATCACGTGAGTTTCCATGGAAGAGAATGTGTAAGACTCATAAAAAGTCAGAGTTAGGAGGGATTTCAGAGATGAGGAAACTGAGGCCTAGAAATGTCAAGTGACTCGCTGAAATCCCACAAGCCTCGCTCCTTTACTATAATAGATGAAAGGACAAGAGAGCAGAAATTCCCAATGTAGCCATAAAGACCCTTTTGTGGCCTGACAAAACTGGTTAGGGGTACTGACTCAGCAGAGAAAAGACATTTTCTACATTTAAATATAGTTTCAGGACCTCAGCACTTACTGGAACCCAAAATTTTCTTGGACGGCTTCCCTCTGTATGACATTTGAAGCAATTGCCATCACTGGTTTTTGACATACCCTCAGCTTCTTTGGCAGTGAACAGGCAAACATCTGGTTAGATAGACAATATGGGTAGTTATGATCTTATGCTTAAATTCTTTTCTTTGACTAGAATAATTTTTATTGTTTTCCGCAAAGCTATTTTTTGCTTGTATCTTGATGTGGGTGTGTGAGAAAGAAACACATTCTTGAGTAAGGAGGGGAAATTTCCCAGATACATCAGGTCAACAACAACAAGAACAAAAACCCCAAGAACTACTGGTGAAGCTAACACCTATGAAGCCAGACTTGAATGAATTTCTATCTCCTCTCATCAAAAGCTAAACATATTAAAGAAAATATTTCAGTAGTGGCAGAAAGTTAAAAAGAAAGAAAACAAGTGATTTCACAAGCCTGGCACTCATGTTTGGCTTGGCTTATTGGGCAGAGAGATGGAATAAAGGTGGTGATGCTATTAAATGAAGTTTGTGATAATTGGATTTTTTACCAATTAAGTATGTAATTTTCTGACCATACAGTTGTTAGTAACATTTAATTTCTTTTTGCTGTTTTCCACATGTGTTTCTACTAATTGGGTTAATGGCTGTCAGAACAGCAGTGAGTAGCATTTAGCAAGGACTGTTTTAGCCATTCCACTGTACTGGGTCCTGAGAGATAGTTGCAGAGGTAAGCACTAATCAAACCCTTTTTGTGGAGAAATTAACACTTAATGATAGACAAAATAAACTTACCTGTGTATATTTAAAAAAATGAGCTTCATAAAATTCATAAACATTTGTGAACATTATAACATTATTCAGAAAATAATGTTATAAATGAGAAATTAAGTTTAGAAATAGATCTATTATCATTCAATTTATACTTTCATTGTACATAATTACAAGGTAATGATATGATGTCTTGGATAGGGAAGAAGATTGTTTATATATTGATCACTATTGAAACTGAGGTTCATTATACTCTTCTTTCCACTTTTGCATATGTTTGAAAAATCTCATAATCCCAAACTTAAAAAAAGAACAAGATTCCAACTTTCTTACTGACTGACTGCCTGAGGCTGGCCTTTCATTTAAGCAAGAACACCGTAATCTCTATTTTCACCATTTACTTAGTATCATTGCCACATTTTCACCTGGTTTCCAAACAAAATTTTTCCTCAGTCAACAACCTTCAATTCAATTACCTATGACCTTTATCAATAAAAACATAATGCCAAGTGCTCTGTGCTCAATCTTTCATCAAAACTCAGGTGTTAAAATGATTATACAACCACTCTTGACAAAGGTCATAGTAGTGAAGTAGTCAGACAGGATATACTTTGGGATTCAAAGAAAATCACCATGATCAGGATACACAGCAGAGAGCTTTGCAATAGTTTCCTTTACCAGATGGGGTGACTCTCTTTACCTCCAATGCCTTATCAAAGAGTACACAGTTGCAGATGGCAAAGTAGGAATGGTATTTACTTCACACCTTCTGGGAGTACCACTGCCATTCTCTATGACTAGGGTGCCCCTGCTCTTAGTTTAAAGTGGATACAGAAAAACACAAATGAGGGAAGGAGAGAAAATTAACTCAATATCCCAGCATCCAGAAAACACAGTTAACATTGTATAACAGCCAAATATGACACACAATTGGTGGAACTGAATCTACCTTTTCGTTGATATGAACACTCAGCTTTTACTTGGTTCTGATATTCCCAATTTGCTACATTTTTAGTATACATATCTTAAAACTGCTTTAAGTCTCTATGGGGAAGAGGAAAGGCAAATAAATGTTAATGCTTAAACTAATATTGTGGAAATATTAGGCAACTCTTGACAAGTCTAGATCTCCTGATGTAATGCCTAGCCAACTGTGAGATTATGAGGATTAAATCAAGTAAGTTACTGGTTATACATTGAAAACTTCAAAGTACTATAAAATAATGATAATTTAAAAAGCTAATATTTATGGAGTGCTTTGCACTTTTACCGGACATAATGCTGATTGCTGTTCATATAGTATGTCATTTGATATTCACCACAACCCTATAAAAGCATACCGTTATTCTATTTTACAAACACAACAAAAAATACTACAATAGTAACAAGTGCAACAAAAATCCTGGAGACTAGGGAAGGTTAAGTAGTATTTTCAGTTATAAATTGGCAGAACCTTTTGGAGAATTTCTCAGGAAGAAACACCTAAAACCCAGCCTTTGGTGTTCTTAAACAGATCATTTTACTCTTTTTTAAGGTAATAAGCTCCACATCTTTATCTGTAGAACCCGAGAATGTAATCTTATTTGGAAAATAGGTATGCACAGATTTAATTTAAGAACCATGAGAAGAGATCATCTTGAATTATCTCAGCATGCCCTACATCCAGTGAAAAGTGTGTTTTTAAGACATACATAGAGAAAAGGAGAAGTCAGTGGGACCATGGAAGCAGCGTTTGGAGTGATGCGGCAACAAGCCAAAGAATGCCTGTAGCCACCAAGAGCTAGAAGAGGTAGAGAACAGATTCACATAGAGCCTTCAGAGAGAGAGAGAGTATAGCCCTGTGGGCTTCTAGACTCCGGAATGGTGAATAAATTTATGTTGCTTTAAGCCACAAAATTTATGATAATTTGTTATGGTAGCCCTAGGAAAATAATACGGAGATTTAGAGAACAGAGCCAGAACCAATTAGAAGAAAGTAAAAGGGTGAATTTTGTAATCATTGGAAGTGCCCAAGAGTGTGAAGGGCTGAGTTATGAAATCACTGGCCTTTGACACTTGGAGTAAGTAGTTCAGTTGTTGAATGGTTGGGCGGGAAAGTTCATTGCATTGAATTGGGTATCTTTTAAGAGTCTTTTATGCTTTTATTCTCTCAGAGTTACATATTCTTGACTATAGTTTTCTGGAATTACTTCTCAGGAATCCCTAGATTTTCCTTACATTATTGTTAATTGTTTTTGGTTGGGTTAAGAATAACACAGTTAGGCCAAAACAGGAAGATTAGTTTCCAGGACAGGAAGAAGCCGATGTTGACCCTGCCTGGAAAATAGGTCAGGAATACCTGGCAGAACTTCATATCTGTGCAGCCATCTCCCTGAAGTTGATTAATCTGATGCTTTCTACACTTACAGAGGGATGACTTTCCTATGGGCAAATAAAGAAGCGACCCTCTTAATGTTATTGTAGCCTCTTTATTCAGGCCATTAGCCTACATGGGGACTCAAAACTTGCATAATTGTAGTTGAACTTAAAGTCAGTTAAATAATTTCCCTTGCCTTTGAGAAGGTAAAGAATTAATACTTTGGATCCAATTGGCTTATCTGTCCAATTAGATGGCTTTTAGGAAGCCACAGGTAGGAGTTCTTAACAAGGGCTTCTCTTTCTTGAAACTCTCTCCCATTATTATCTATGACCCTACATGCTCTCAATTTTTCTCTTATCTTTCCAGGCCATCCTCCTGTACCTAACATACAAATTTTGCAGTTCTTAAAGCTTGGATATAAAATCTCTCATTTTCTCACTTTGTAATTTTTCTCTGTGTGATCTCATCTCTATCTAACATCCCCCATCAACTCGATCTTCCTTTACAGTCTCTACAGTTTTGTCTTTTACAGAATGTAGTATAATTGGGATCATATAGCATATAGTCTTTTCAGATTGTCTTCTTTCACTTAGTAAAATGCATTTAAGTTTCCTCCATGTCTTGATAGTTATTATTTTTTTTGATGCTGCATGGCATTTCATGATCTGATGGACCACAGTTCAATTATCCATTCACCAGGGACATCATGGTTGCTTCCAAGTTTAGACAATTACAAATAAAGCTACTATAAACATTTCTGTGTAAGTTTTGATGTAAACTTTTTAACTCATTTGGGTTAATATCAAGGACTATGAATACTGGATCCTATAGTAAGAGCATGTAAATCTGGTAGGAATCTACCACACTGTCTTCCAAAGTGGCTGTACCATTTTGTGTTTCAACCAAAAATAAATGAGCATTCCTGTTGTGATTTAAATAAGTGTGCAGTGGTATCTCTTTGATGTGGAACATCTTTTCATATGCTTACGTGCAATCTGTATATCTTCTTTGGTGAGATATCTGTTAAGGCTTTTGGTCCATTTTTCCAATTTTTTAATTGAGTTGTTTGGGGTTTTTATTGTTTAGTTGTAAGCATTATTTTTACATTTTGGATAATGGTTCTTCATCAGATATATATCTTAGCTTTTACCAGTGTGGGTTACTTGAGAAAAAAAAAGGATGCAATCAGTACCTTCTTGCTCTTGTCTAATAACCTTCAGATTAGCTGCCATTAAGTTGAGAAAGGAATGGTGAGGAATGGTGGGGAAGAAGGAAAGAAGTAAGGCAGGTCGGAAAACTGTAACTAGAAAAAAGTATTGGATGTTTTGTGGACACACAAATCACTGGAAAAAAGGTACCACAAAAGGCTTGTAAGTTCCTGAGGAAATTTCATTGCAAGAGAAATCATAAGATGTAACTAAAAAGCACTTGATTGCTGGAGATGTTGAAAAGACAATGTGGCTCCTTTTGAAGAAGCAGATGATGTACACACTCTGCAACGCCCATTTCAGTGCCCAGCCCTGTGGTGACATTGGTGCCAAAGCAATGTTTCTTCCCTCCCGTATATCCACGCTTAATAATGGTTCAATTTTTTGTTTCTAAGTGTTAGATCCTTAGACCTAGGAATATTTTCTTATATCAATGTTTTGGGGCTTCCTCACTGACAGGGGCTGCAAGTACTTGGTGGCTAGTAAAGCCCAGGATAGTATTGTATTTGGAGAAGAAAATCAAATCTCCTAGTTATCATGGCATAACTAGTGAGATACTCATTTTCCATGAGGATATACTGCTTCTCTCTTCCAATGCATTCATCTGATTCTCTCAAGGGACATAGGATGGGACTGGAAACGACAGCATTTACTTACAAGTTATTCATAGTAAAGATTCCCTTCCTTTTTAACCTTTTGAATACTCACTTTGCACCCAGGAAACCCTTCAGGTCTTTTATTACAACTAAAAGTCAGAGTTTATGGTCTGAATAATATTAACGAAGACTACAGGCAGAATGTTAAAGGATGTGTCAACAAAGACAGGGAGCACCCACGTGTGCTTTGTCTCTCTGAATTTTTCACAAGGTTTTGCTTGGTGCCTTGGTTCTGGTGAAATGCACACATTTTTGCCTATGTGTCAGAATTTCCTGGAAGATTACTTACTATATAGTGGTAATAACACTTCATTGCCTCTATTCTCTCCAAATCGGGTGCATCCAGTTGGCTGTCTCATTTAAGAAATGAAAACCAAACAAAACAAAAAAACAAACTAAAGAAGGGAGAGAAAGAAGGCAGATAAGAAAGGGACAAGGGAGAGAGAAAGGAAGGTACTCTACTTGACCTTCCCTTGGGTCTCCCACTGGGCTTCTTCTAAATGGGAAAGCCTGCCCACATGCTCCACAGCGCCTTCCTTCCCAGCCTTTCCCTTTCCTCATCCCTTAACCTAACCTCCTGTTCCCATTACATCCTTCCCTGTATAATCCACATGTAGAGGGAGATAGAGATCCTAGAGACTCATGACCAGAAACTGTGTTTGTGAGATAACAATAGTTTCTAAATTTGAAAAAAAAGAAGAAAAAGAATATTAATTTATTATGGACCCAAGATAATAGTCAGGGCAGACCCTTGCTAAAGAATCACCCTTTCCCCAGCTCTGTCAAGGAGGTAAAAAGCACACACAAAAAAGGAGAGTACTTCTTCTGGAGCCTCTGACTCTGTTTCTTCCTTCCACTCTTGAGTGTTTCACTCTACATTTACTCAAAGACTCCAGAGACTTTACCCCATTATAAAACCATTGTTTTTTATAAGATGCTGAAAGGTTTTTTCCTGGTACTTATCCCATAAGAGAGACTTAGAAAACACTAGTTCCTCTACTGTGGTTAGGGAGAAAGTGACCTAATGTACTAACTCACAATAAGGTGTTATAGTTACTTCCAATAAGATTTGCTTTTTAAAAATATAGAATTCTGGAAAAGGTGTATTAGCTGAGCAGAGATCAAATATTGGTCATATATCCCCTTATCTTTTAGCAGATGTGTTTTCTTCGGTCTACAGAGTATTTTAACAAAATCAGAAAATATTCTATAAAAGTAAATAGTTTTAGTTAAAAAAATATTAGATATTCTTATGTAGAAGGTCTCCTCATGCACAAATACACTGCTTTTTTTAGATTGGCCAGGACTCTTGTTTTGCCCCAGACCCCACTATGTCTTGTCTTACACTCAGATGGCTTTGCTCATGTTGGCTACCTGCTTGACCCCCTCATGGAGCTTGTATTTCCCATTTCTGATCAAAATTAACATACACCTAGAGCTCATGTGCCTGACTCCCCCAGGAAGCTTCCCCCGAGTCCCACCCCACCCATCCCTAGGCTAAATGTCCTCATCTTCTAGCTCCACTCACTACTGCCTATCTTCCTGTATAATTTCTCTGTCCTTCTTCCCAGCAAACTGCAAGAATCTTGGTTATGGAGAGTTTTAATATTCTCTGTGGCCCCAGTACTGTTGCCTGACAGGGAGATAAGGTTTCACCAGCTCAGTATGTGATTCTCTTGGCATATCCTATGGAGACACAGTAGTCTCCCTTTATCTGTGGTTTCTCTTCCCTGGTTTCAGTTACTTGCCATCAAACCATGGTCCAAAAATATTAAGTGGAAAATTCCAGAAATAAACAACTCACAAGTTTTAAATTGCACGCTGTTCTGAGTAGCGTCATGAACTCTCTTACCAGCCAGCTTCATTCTGCCCAGGATGTGAATCATCCCTTTGTCCAGCATCTCTGCTGTATACATTGCTGCCCATTAATCTCTTTGTAGCTGTCTCAGTTTTTTTTTAAATCAGATTGACTGTTGTGGTATCACAGTACCTGGGTTCAAGTAACCCTTACTTAACTTAATAATGCAACATAAATTTTATTTATTTATTTTTTATTTTAGTATTTATGCTATTACAGTTGACCTTGCTTTTTCTCCCTTTGTTCACCTATACTTAGCCCTACTCCCACCTCTCCCTCAGTCAGTCCCCATGGGTTATGCATATATGTTCTTTGGCAAATCTTTTCACCATCTTCATCCAGTCCCACAGGCCTCCCCTCAGACAGCTGTCAGTCTGTTCCATGTATCTATGCTTCTGCTTCTATTTTGCTAGTTTATTTAGTTCACTAGATTTTACATATCAGTGAGATCATATGGTATTTGTCTTTCACTGACTGGCTTATTTCACTTAGCATAATGCTCTCCAGGTCCATCCATACTGTTGCTAAATGTAACCGTTCCTCCTGTTGTGCTGCTGTGTAAAATTCCATTGTGTAGATGTACCACAGCTTTTTTCATTCATTTTTCTATTGATAGGCACTTAGGAGGTTTCCACATCTTGTCTATTGTAAATAATGCTGCTATGAATATAGAGGTGCATATATTTTTGTAGTGTTTCAGGATTTTTAGAATATGACCCCTAAAACTCCAGCCCATTGTAGTACAGGGTTCCCCATCTCGGTGAGTGTTCTGGAAACCTATCTGTATCAGTGTACCAGCTGGAAGTATTGTAAGAGGCTGCATTCTCTTCAGTGAATTTTTTTTTGAAGACTCAATGTGTTTGCCCATTTCATGATGGGTGATTTACAAACATATCTGCCCACACTGCACTGAGTGTTCAGTAGTTTTTGACCAAAAACTGCATGACCCTCACGCCCCACCCTTCTTATTCACCTGATCTTACCCTGCAAAACTTTTTTGTTTGTTTTCCTGGATGGAAAGTCTTCAAAGGGAAACACTTTGCCAATGTGGAAGAGTTAAAACAAAAAATGGCAAAAGCACTAAAAGACATCCAAATTGTTGAGTTCAAAAACTTTTGAGCAGTGGGAAAAATGTCTTGATAGGTGTATTGCATCAAATGGAGAATACTTTGAAGGTGACTGAAGTTTAAACATGTAAGAATAAATACAAAATTTTTTATAGATAATTTCCATTTTTGGGGAGGGGGTCCTCCCTCATGGTCCCAGAACTGGAATTGTTGGGTCAAAAAGGAGCTCCATTTCAAATTTTTTGAAGATACTCCATACTTTTTTCCACAGTGGCTATACCTGTTTGCATTCTCACTAGCAATGCACTAGGGTTCCCTTCACTCCAAATCCTCTCCGATACTTGTTGTTGACTTATCAATGGTAGCCATTCTGATAGATGTGAGGTGATATCTCATTGTGGTATTAATTTGCATATCCTTGATGATTAATGATATTGAGCATTTTTTTCATGTGTCTGTGGGCCTTCTGTATGTCCTCCTTGGAGAAGTGTCTATTCAGTTCTTTGCCCATTTTTTAATTGGAATGTTTGTCTTCCTGGTGTTGACTTGTAATTAGTACTTTGTATATTTTAGAAATTAAACCCTAATCAGATGTATCATTGGCAACTATGTTCTCCCACACATGGGTTCCCTTTTCATTTTGATGATGGTTTCTTTAGTTGTGCAGAAGCTTTTTAACTTGATGTAGTACCATTTGTTTATTTTCTCATTTGTTTCCCTTATCCTAGGACAGGGGTCCCCAACCCCTGGGTTCTGAACTGGTACTGGTCCATGGCCCATTAGGAACCAGCCCCGAGCAAAGTTGGCCTGATGCCTGAACTCTGCTTTCTGTCTCCCCACAACAATTCAGAGCAGAAGAGCTAGGGAAGCTCACCTGAACTTTTCCTACCTGCCCCTCCCCCCATGTTCCAGGAAACTGGTCCCTGGTGCCAAAATTTTGGAAACTGCTGTCTAGGAGATATATCTGCAAAAATATTGCTATGTGCAACTATGTGTGATATCTGAGATTTTGCTGCCTGTTTTCTTCTAGGATTTTTACGGTTTTATGACTTACATTTAAGTCTTTTATCCATTTTGAGTTTATTCTTCTGTACAGTGAGTTGGTGGTCTAGTTTCATTTTTTGTATGTACCCATCCAGTTCTCTCAACACAATTTATTGAAGAGACTGTCTTTACTCATTGTATGCTCTTGCCACCTTTGTCAAATGTCAATTGACCATAACAACATGGGTTTATTTCTGGGTTCTCTGTTCTGTACCACTGATCTATATGCCTATTCTTATGTCAGTACCAGGATGTTTTGATTACAGTGGTTTTATAGTATAGTTTGGTATCAGGATTGAAATATCAAACCTGAGAAAGAAAGTTCTTCTTTCTCAAGATTGCTGAGGCTATTTGGGGTCTTTTTTGGTTTCATATAAATTTTTGTAGTATTTGTTCTAAATCTGTGAAACATGTCATTGGTATTTTAATGGGAATTGTGTTGAATCTATAGATTGCTTTGGGTAGTATGGACATTTTAATGATGTTAATTATTCTAATCCATGAAGACAGTACATGCTTCCATTTATTTGTATCTTCCTCACTTTTTTTCTTTAGTGTTCTGTGGTTTTCTGAGTACAGATCTTTTACCCCCTTGGTTAAATTTATTCCCAGGTAACTGATTATTTTTGTAGCAACAGTATATGGGATTTTTCTTTTAGTTTCTCTTACAACAAAACTTATATTACAGTATATTTTTAGATTTGCTCTATATTATTAGTAGTTATTGTTTTAATCTCTTACTGTGCCTGATTTATAAATTAAACTCTATCATAGACATGTATGTAAAGGAGTATATATATTCATATATATATACATTAATATATACATATATATTAATATATACATATATATGTATATATATATGAATGGATGTGTGTGTGTGTGTGTGTATACTGCCTACCATTTCAGGCACCCACTGGGGGTTTGGGACATATCCTCAGCAGATACAGGAGAAATTATTGTACTTCCAGAAGTTTTCTAGTTTGTCATTTCTTTATCCAAGTCTATTTTCTCCTGTGATTTCCTATGGAGGATTGCTACTGAGACTACTGTTAGGCAGCCAATAGAGAGATAATTCTATATAAACAAACTATTTCTCTAAAATTCAAAGACTTGGAACAGTGGAAAAGTACTACATATATAACCCAAAACTCTGTAATAAGTCTCCACTAAAGAAGCAACCATTTGGAACAGCATACACATCTTTGTGACACATTTTCTCTATCTTAATAAATCCTACTTTTCCTTCAAGACAGTTTCAGTGTTCTCTCCTTTTTAGAATTGTTCATAGTTTTTCCAGGCTACAATCCTATTGTACTTTTACAGATTTGTAATTTGGTGCCTAATATAACAATACAT
The DNA here is from genome assembly GCA_028533065.1 of Trachops cirrhosus. Taxonomy (NCBI): domain Eukaryota; kingdom Metazoa; phylum Chordata; class Mammalia; order Chiroptera; family Phyllostomidae; genus Trachops; species Trachops cirrhosus. The sequence goes on along the minus strand of CM052539.1, from coordinate 108,805,462 downwards.
TTGTTTTACTCAGTGACCAGTGCAACACTGTATATCTTAATCTTTCTGGTATTCCCAGCAGGCACATAAAAGGTGCTCAATAAATATTTATGGGATAGATTAAAGTTGCTTCAAATTTGGGATCATAAAAGAAACTTAAAATTGTTTCTATTTGAAACAGTCAGGGAAAAGGGACATTACTAGAGTGCATAACATGATAAAGGCAAATATTAATTCATTAAATGCTCATGAGTATGTCCTCTGGGTCATAAATAATATAATATCTATTTCTCCCCATGAGTTTTATGAAAGTGCAAAAATATTAAAATAGAACATAAAACTGAGTTATTAATATCTGCAAAATTCAGCTGACATTTAAACATGTATTTTGCTTTTTTGTTGTTGTTAAAAACTTAAATATACATGTAATTTTTTGACCAACACAGGTATCCTTTCTCTTAGAAAAATTTCAGATAATGTGCTGAGATCTTCCTATAGCCAAATGATTATGTAGACACAATCACTTTCTGAAGAGCTACTGTTGACAGGGAAACACAAGGTAGCCTGCATTGAAAAAGAAGTCACACCTCTTCCTTAGAATCAGAGCTGGGGTACAGGCCCAGGTGAGCCAGATTCCAAAACCCTAGTTCTTTTTTTCTTTATCTTACTGACAGAAACTATTTCCCTGAGAAGCAGAAGCTTCCCTCAAGGAAGAGCTGCCATTCAAGGTCTTATGAGAAATGACCCTGAAAAATCCATCATGGGAGACTACGAGGGAGTCCCAAAATTTTGCATGCTCTTGATAAGATTCCTCTTCTCACGACTCTCAAATGCACCATCTTTGTCAGCATAACCCGACATGTTTTAATCCCTTTTTATGTCAGTCACTGCAAGAAGCTCGGGGTTGACCCCTAGGAAAGCACTCATTCCTCCAGACACTAATCTTTATAAGGCCCTGTGAATCCTCTTTCCTGACTCTACCTCCCACTAACCCCCAGCTCCTGAAATTCTTCAACTGTGCTCCTTAGAACTGATAACCAGTGATCAGCAGATGGCCCTCTGTCCTCAAGTTTTTTTTCTGAAGATTCCCTTTCACCTCTACACCAACTGAATCTGGCTCCCCTTGAGAACAGTGTTCCCCTACAGACCGCTGCAGTGGTTTTGCTTTTTTGGGATCACTGGCTCAGGTTATGGCAATTGGAGGTGTCTTTTTTGCCTCTCATTGCCACTTCTAGACCACTTTCCTTTATGACTCCATGAAAAGCCCCTTCTTTGAATCACAAAACATCAATTTATGAATCCCTGCTGTTTATTTTAATCATCTACCTTCCTCAGGTCTTTTTCTTTTATTCCTTGAAGATTTTGGTTCCTGGTTGACTATCACTGTCTCCTAAACTACTTCAGTCCTAATTATTGGTTATAACAGTATGTATATCAATGATTGTTTCAATTTCCTGACCTCTTTCCCTGTAGTAACCTAGTCCTCACCTTACCTCAAGCATTCACTTCTATGCTTATATCCTAAGATTTGTTAATATAGAAATTGCTTATCCTTCATGACTTCATTTTCATGCTTGCCAGTGCCCTAAGACAACCTCCTGTTTACTTCCTCAAACACTCCAACTCCAGTTATCATTTATCTGTGGTTTTATCCTTTATCGGTTGTTCTCAACTGAGGACAATTTTAGCACATATACCCCAACCCCTGCCTCCCTTGCCCCCAGGAGATATTTGGAAATGTCTGGAGACATTTATGGCTGTCACGACTGGATGCTGAGAGAATGCTGCTAGAATCTAGAAAGTAGAGGCAAGGGATGCTGCCTAACATCCTATAATGCATGAGACAGCCCCAGAGCAAAGATTTATGCAGTCCAAACTGTCAGTAGTGCCAGGTTGAGAAAGTCTACTTAATATGACCAGGATCTACAGTTCATTGATTCTACCATGGTGTTATGGATTGAATTGTGTCCTCTCCAAAAAATACAATGAAGCCCTCACCTTTGATTCTTTGGAATGTGAACTTATTTGGAGATAAGGTCAATGCTGATATAATTAGATAAGCTATGATGGGCTCATGCTGGAGTAGGCTAGACCTCTAATCCAATAAGACTGGTGTCCTCTTTAAAAGAATGCCATGTGAAAGGAGAGACACAGGGAAAACTCCATGTGAAGTATGAAGATTGGAATGATTTATCTATAAGTCATGGAATGCTAAAGATTATCAGCAAACCAACAGAAGCTAAAAAGAAGCAAGGGAGGAATATTCCCTACAGGTGTCAAAGAGAACATGGCCCTGTGACACCTTAGTTTCAGACTTCTAGCCTTTCAGACTTCTAGAACTGTGAGACAATTAGCAACTCATTTTGTGGTACTTGGTTACAGCAGTTCTATGAAGCTAAGGCACATGGTTTCACTAGACATACTTGATTTATGTCTTATTCCCTGCTTTATCTAGCTTAAATGATCGTGGTTGATAAAGTAATGAAATCTGTAATCTTACACAACACCTAGTTTTTCCAGTCAAGAAGCAAAGAGATTAAAATCTGGATGTGTTACAGTTTCACCTATCCAAATCAAGTGATATAATGTAATTAGTATATGTGATGAAGTTTGAGTTAGGTGAAACTGGAGAAAGGGTGAGTGAGGACTTATATGTTATACTAAACTGATATGACAATGGGTTCTCCATTGACATAGCAGAACCCTTGAAAAGAGACTTACCCTATAAACCTGAGCTAAATCTTCTTGATATGTTGTGTATTGATTGGTTCACATCTTCCAGGCTTTAATTCCTTAACCAATGACCAGTAGCTTCAAGTCCACAGCACTTGTATCAAATCTCTGAGCAAGGACTCTATACAATCTCAGCTACTGTGGCAGGCCTGAAACGATGATTCTGTTCTACTTAAGTCAAAGACTTTGCAAACCTGAGTCCGTACACAAAAATAGACATATAAATGAAGAAAAAAATAAATATGATATTATTGTTTTTGCATACATTTATTTTATGCAAATATAATGGTTTTACTGCTTTATATATGCTTTGTATTAAAGATGTTTAAAAGTGACTAACACAGTAGGCAAAAGGGGTTTTACCCATTTATGTTTGCAGTTAATTTTCAATAGTTAAGATAATCTGATTTACTAAATTTATGAGAACCCTGAAACACCAATCCAAAAGAACCTATGCACCCCCATGTTCAAAGCAGCACTATTTACAATAGCCAGGTGTTGGAAGCAACCTAGGTGCCCATCAGTAAATGAATGGATCAAAAAACTATGGTATATTTACACAATGGAATTCTATGCAGCAGACAGAAAGAAGGAGCTCCTTCTTTCTTCCTCCTTCACGACAGCATGGATGGAACTGGAAAGCATTATGCTAAGTGAAATAAGCCAGGTGGTGAAAAACAAATACCATATGATCTCACCTTTAACAGGTTTAAAGTGTTTTTTAAAGATTTAATTTATTTATTTTTAGAGAGAAGGGAAGGGAGAGAGAAAGAGAAAGAAAGAAGTGCAAGAGAAACACTGATCTATTGCCTCTCACACATCCCCAACTGGGGACATGACCCTCAACCCAGGCATGTGCACTGACCAGGAATCGAACCTGCAACATTCCTGTTTGCAGGCTGGTGCTCAATCCACTGAGCCACACCAGCCAAGGCTAGATTTCATATTGTTAAAATGCTTAAGAGAATCATATATAAATTTATAAGTTTTATTGTTAGCTTTATTATAGTTGTTTGTGTGTTTAAAATGGTTTGGTTTGTGGCATTTGTATGTCTGCTTTCTTAGGGACTTAAGGTTCTTGAGGAAATTCATTATGTGAAATGTGAACTGTAGGTGGAAATATTCATAGGAATGTAAATTACCAGGTCTGTAAAATGTATGTATGTGTATAAGAACATTTGAATTATTGAATTTATGCATTCATTTGTTGAATTATATTTATTTAAGATATAAAATAATTAATTTCATGTATAGTATCTAAAGAAGTATGCACATTTTGTTTGTGAAATGTATAAGCTAACTTAACAATTAACAAGTAAAAAGTGTGCTTAATTTTAATCTAAAAATTCTTAAAGTACTAGATTTTTGCAACTGTATTTAAAAGTTTAAAGAAAAACAAGGTATTTAATTTAGAACTATGATAACACTGGCTACTATAATTATTGTTTTCTTACACAAAAACCTCTATGAGAGTTTAAAAAAAACCTCAACTGATGTCAGCCTGAGGTGGATCCAAAAAATTTTTCTGATGAAACTGACTGAGGCTGAAGAGAAGAAATCTGAGTTAGCTACAGTAGAAAAGAGCTGAGAAGGAGTGAGAAATGACAGTGTGCAGGGGACCACGGAACTTCAGTTTTGTTGGATCATAAAAGATAGAATACAATTCTCTCAGAAAGTAGATGTCAAAATTCTTAATTGTAAAACTATTCAAGAGGCAGCTGGAGAAAAAAAAAACTCTCCAAAATGCCTCCCACTTCTAAAGCACACATGCATATTGAACATGGTAAAAATGAACCTGACTGCTTTCACCAGAACTCTTTTCTGAGAAGAGGCCTTCGTGGGCAGTGCCACTTAGGAAACAAGGCTCTGTTCTGTACTTCCTGCAGCAGAGCCTGGTGCCAGCTCTGCGGCTCAGGAAACAGAGCTCAATTGTTTCTCTCTTCTTTCCCCTTTTTCTAATCTAGTAACTTTCCCTACAGGCCATAAAACCACAGGAGGCCTCCTCCCCTTCTAACCAGAAGGTCTCTATTTACCTTGAGGTCAACACCCGGGCATGAATATGAGGAAGCCTTACAGAAGATCATTAGAAAACACGTTTGGATGCTATAAAACACAAACCAGGTTGATCTCTGCCCTGCTGCTGGCACTCCCAGATACTTCAGATTCCTCTTCCTTCTGACCACATCTCCTACACAGCCTTCTCCCAAATTCACTAGGGTTCAACTACAAGGATCTTCTGCACTTCACTCACATCTGGGCCTTTCTTTGCATTTGCTATTTTTTTTTTTTATTTCATGACCTTTTCTATCTTGTTCACTCCTATACTTACAGTGCTTCCAGAATAGTATCTTTACACAATAGCCACTCAGAAAACATGTGTGGATGCCTGAATGGAGAACAGGAAGTGAGAGGACCTCTTTCAATGACCTCTTCAGCATTTACCATGTAAGTTTACCCAAGGGGCAGAGCAGGCCCTACTGGGCAGCACGAGCTTTCTGCACAGGAGAGTTTTTGCCACCATCTTTCAGGCAGCTTTTTGGAAAGTTCACAAAGCAAAGTCTTTTAAAAGCACAGATGAGTTCTGTGTATTTAATCCATTTTTCTCATACTTGGTGTCCTTATGTCCTACCCAGCCCCACAGAATAAGAGACCAGAATAAATGAGTGCCAGTTTGGCATACAAGAGCCCTGATTGAAACTGTCTTTCCTAGTTCCTATTTATTATTTTTTCTATTTTCTTTGTGACTTGGAGAAACTCACTGATTTCTGTATATTTCTTTCCTTAAGTGTAAAAATATTTAAAGACAATATTTGGCTCATAAGGAGCAGAGAGTAACAAAGAAGATATTTATAAAGATTTACTAAAGCCCTCAAGAGATATGTGCTCAAACTATGTTGACTCTATTGGGATACCTGATGATGTTGTTATTAGTTATGAAATTAAAGAATGTTTCACTTGGTGAGTTTCAAACTATATTTCAGATGACTGAAGGTTCGGTAGGGAAGCATTCAGTTCTGCAAATATTTAATTTTGGTTTTTTGTTTGTTTCCTTTGTTTCTGTTCTGCTTGTTCATTTATCTGGTTTTTTAGATTCAGTTGTGGTAGATATGTATTTATTGTCATTTTATTGTTTATATTTTTTTATTATTTTTCTTCTTCTTAAGAAAACCCTTTAACATTTTATGTAATACTGGTTTGGTGGTGATGAACTCCTTTAACTTTTCTTGTCAAAAAAGCTTTTTATCTGTCCTTCAATTCTAAATAATAGCTTTGCTGGATAGAGTAATCTAGGTTGCAGGTCCTTTCACTGCTTTGAATATTTCTTGCTACACCCTTCTTGCCTGCAAAGTTTCTGTTGAGAAGTCTATTGACAGTCTTATGGGAGCCCTGTTTTAGGTATCTAAATGCTTTTTTCTTGCTGCTTTTATGATTCTCTCTTTGTCTTTAACCTTTGGCATTTAACCTTTGGCATCTCTTGAGTCTTTGTGTGACCTCTTTGGGTCCAGCTTGATTGGGACACTGTGTTTCTTGGACTTGTATGTGTACTTCCTTTATCAGGTTAGGAAATTTTTCCATTACTTTTTTTCACATATATTTTCAATTTCTTGCTTTCTCTCTACTTCTGGAATCCTCATGATGTGAATGTTAATATACTTGAACTTGTCCCAGAGGCTCCTTACACTATCCTCATTTTTTTAATTCTTTTTTTTTCTCATTGCTCTTATTGGGTGTTTTTTGTTTGTTTGTTTGTTTGTTTGTTTTGCTTCCTTATATTCCAAATCACTGATTTGATTCTTGGCTTCATCTGTTCTACTATTGATTCCCCATAAAGTATTTTTCATTTCAGTTAGTGTATCCTTCATTTCTGACTGGTCCTTTTTTATGCTATTGAGGCTCTCACTATATTCATTGAGCATCATTATAACCAATGTTTTGAACTCTGCTTCTAGTAGATTGCTTGTCTCCATACTGTTTAGTTCTTTTTCAGGAGTTTTGTTCTGTTCTTTTATTTGGGATATGTTTCTTTGTCTCCTCATTTTGGCAGCCTCCCCCTGTTTTCTTCTATGTATTATGTAGAGCTGCTACATCTCCCAGGCTTGGTAACATTGCCTAATATAGTAGGTGTCCTATCAGGTCCATGGCACAGCTTCCCCAATAACTCAAGCTGGGCACTCAAGGTGTGCCCACTGTGTGGGCTGTGTATACCCTCCTTTTGTCTTTGAACCTTCATTGAGGCTGGCACATCAATAGGAGGGGTTTAACCCCAGACCAATGAGCTGTATGGACTGGCTGAAACCACCAACCACTGACCTCCAACCACCTGGAGGGTCAGCTATGCAGAGGTCCACCCAATAGAGCAGGACTTACTTCTGCAGGCTCAGGTGCCCACTGAGTCTACCCCTTGAATGTGTCAATTGTGGAGGTAGTTGGGTGGTGATGTTTCAATATGGTCTGAGGATGTTTACTTGGTGCATTGACTCTGGGGCCCTCAGGAGGTATAGGCCAAAGTCAGCTGCCACCTGTGTCCTGCCCAGGGCCACTTTGCATAAGCTACAAAATGATCTGAAGATGGCCGCTACTTTTGATTGGCTTAGAGGTGCCCAGGTGAGGCCCAGCTGCAAACTGAGGCTGGCTGTTGTTTGTGCCAAGCCTGGCGCAACTTAAAGACAGGTACAGAGCATGCTGAGGCTGGATGCTGCTTGTTTGAGAGATTTTAGGAAAATCTGAAGCATGACCCATGTAATGCCATTCATATGGAAAAACCACTTGAAACAGCTTGGGTGGGCTTGAAAGTTGGGTGTGGTGGGGCCTCGGGGAATCACCAGCATGGGGCAAATAGTGTGAGCCAGGTTGATGGAGACCTGCTTGCTCTGTGGAGGGAAGGCTCATCAAAGGAATAATGCTCTATGCCAACACTACTCTCTGGAACAAAGCTGTTCCTAGCTCTTTCACTGATACCAGACAGTTCAGTATCTCCTCATAGGTCTCTAGTGCCTGTCAAGCTGCTGCTCCAGCACTGAAACTCACAGAGGATAGGTTTGAGTAAATTGATGGGTGGGTCCTTTAAGAGGAACTGCCTTGGATTCCAGAATCATCCATCTCCCTCAGCCTCAATCCCTGCTAGTTTTTACAGCCTGAATTAATGGAGAATTCTATTTCTGGCACTAGAACCCTGGGCTGGGTTGCCTGATGTGGAGCTGGAACCCTGCTTCTGAAAGAGGATCTCTTTAGCTGAGATATCCCTCCTGGTTTTCATCTGCTACATGTGGGTGTGGGACCAGCCTGTTCCATGTTTCCACCCCTTCTACCAGTTTTGATGAGGCTTTTTATTTAATTCTCTAGTCATAGGACTTCCATTCAGCCAGATTTTGAGTGGTTCTGAATGTCAGTTGTTCTGTAGTTTACTTGTAATTTTGATGTGGTTGTGGGAGGAGGTGAGCACCAGTTTAATTTTTTAATAGGCATTACTTTTTTTAATAGACTTTAGTTTTAAGTTCACAGAAAAATTGAGGAGAAGGTATGAAGTTTCTCACATACACCTTGTCCACTTCCCCTTTGACAACCTTCTATACTATCAACAACTTTCACCAGAGTAATATATTTGTCACAATCAACCAACTTACACTGACATGTCATTATCACCCAAAGTATATACTGTACATTAGGGTTTAATCTTGCTATTGTACATTCTACAGTTTTTTACACATGTACAGGCATACCTCAGAGATATTGCAGATTCAGTTCTAGAAGACCACAATAAAGTCATTTTTTGTTTCCTAGTACATATAGAAATATGTTTATACTATCCTACAGTTTATTAAGTGTGAAATAACATTATTTCTATTAAAAATGTACATACTGTAATTAAAAATGCTTTGTTGTTTATGCTGACCATCTTCTGAACTTTCAGCCAGTTGTTATCAAGTTTTGCCTTGACGTTGAGTTGTTGACTGAGGGAGGGTGTTGCCTCAATGTTGATCACAGCTGACTGAACAGTGTGGTGATTGCTGAAAGTTGGGGTGGATGTGGAAAGTTCTTAAAATAAGACAGCCATGAGTTTGCTGCACTGACTGACTCTTCCTTTTATGAACAATTTCTCTATAGCATATGATGCTATTTAATAGCATTTTACCCACAGTAGAACTTCTTTCAAAATTGGAGTTGTTACTGTAGACAGAGAGCTCGGGGGAGTCTCCTCATTGACCAGATGGTTCAGGGGGAAGTGCTTGCACTGACTGTGCCAATAGCCAGAGGGATGAACAGATAGGGTCTGAGCAGGCCAAAGTTAGCAGGATGATTGGACAGAGAAGGAAGGCCCTTCTCTCCCTATCCATATAAGAACTTCTGGCTTTAACAGGCAGAAGAGATGGCTTTTGAGACAGGAATCCACCAATTTTCCATGTCTCAGCACCTAAATAAAAATTTCTTTCCTTTTGCAACAGTACCTGTCTCATGAACTTGGATTTTGCTGCCACAGGCAGCTGAAAAACCTTGTTCGCTTTCAGAGTCAATCTTCCCAAACCTTGCCACTGCTTTATCAAGTAAGTTCACGTAATATTCTAAAAGCTTTGTTGTCATTTCAACAATCTTCATAGCATTTTCACCAGTATTAGATTTTCTTTCAAAAGACCACATTCTCTGTTCATCCAGAATAAAGCATCTCCTCATACTTTAAAGTTTCATCATGAGATTGCACAAAGTTACATTTTCAGGACCTAATAATAATAATAATACCCCAAACAATTCCAATAACAACATTAAATATCGCAGAGTACAGATCATACAACAAATATAATTATAATAATAATAAAATATGAAACATTGTGAGAAGGCCACAGCTATGGGCAACTCATGATTGGCAGCTTCATCACAACATGATTGCTCATACATCCCATCTTGTGTAGAGGTTTTTAGAGAAACATCAAATCACCCAGGTGACTCAGCCCCTCACAGCCCAGATTGGGTGCCCTGTGACTTCTGGCTTTTCCCAAAACTAAAATCATCTTTGAAAGGGAAGAGATTTCAGGCTGTCTAGGAGATTCAGGAAAATATGACAGGGCAGCTTGACGTGAATCCCAGATCCTGGGGTCCGCAGCATTATGGATGAAATGAGATAAATTCACATGAACTACCAAGTCCTGTTGAAGGAAAAGGGATGGTGCAGCTTCCCTCTTAAGAGGAGAGTGCCTCAATCCTTGCCTTGACAAGGATTCAATTTGCACAGGAATACAGGGTGTATATGTAAAGCTCATCAATCATTGTCAGGCAGAAATGACTAAACAATAGATAACATTCAAAGAACTCTGAGGGCTTATTCTGAGTCAGGGTCAGATAGTTAAAGGGCCATAAAACTTTGGGGAACAAACTCACTTCCTGCTTGGACCCTTATCATTTAAATTGAGGATATTAGCAAAGTAGGTTTCATAGGATTTTATGCTTTCTTCCTTAGGCCTGATGACCCTAGGGAACCCACCCTTTCCAGCACAGGGCCACACCCACCTCTAGCATTGTTTCAGGCTTAAGGCATTGTTTCAGGTTTAAATCAGGCAGGGGAAGTAAGGCAGCCAAGAGATTAGGAGATTTCTTGCAGACAGAATGAGGGCTCAGGCTATGTCAAAGCCCAGGAGCAAGGGTCCATCACCCCCTTTTTCTATAGCCCCCCCAAGTCCTTCCCTGAGGGACCCTTCAAGACTGTGCCTGTCTTAGGTCATCCCTCTTTTGAGGAATCTTATCCATCATTGGCTAACCAGTCATCTGCCTGGGGCCAAGCAGTGGGAAGAAAAAGAGGGCAGAGGTGGTACCCTACAAGGAAGATAAGCTTTGTCTCTTAAGTGGCTTATAGTCCCAAGGTTCTTTACTCAGCCTTAGCCATGGGGGATTATAGCTTCTGAAACCAGGCAGGGCAGTTCCCAACAGCGGCTGATAGTGATTAGGAGAACTGTGTGAGGTCCCAAGGTGCCTACTTTGAAGGAGACTGAGGTGTCATTGTCCTATGTATAATGTTTCTTTTAAATTGTATCTTCTTCAATAAATGCCTTTGTGTTTCATATTGCATGGCTGGATACCTTCTGGACAGACCTCGTACATGTATAACACATAGAAAAAGATGACAGTGTGGTGATGGCCTGAGAGAATGGAGGAAAGGGCTGGGTAAATTTGGGCAAAAGAGGAAAAATGGGGACAACTGTAATAGAGTAAACAATAACAATAAAGTTTAAAGAGAGTATGTTTAGGTTTATAAGGAACTGCTAAACTGTCTTTCAAAGTGGCTGTAATATCTTAGATTCCTACCAGGAATTAATGAGAGTTCTTGTTATTCTATATCTTTGCCAGCATTTGGTGTTGTAAGTCTTTTGAATTTTGGCCATTCTAATAGTTGTACAGTGGTAGGTTGTTGTTTACACAGATCCTTATTTGCCACCTGTATGTCTTTTTTGGTGAAATGTCTTTTTGGGTCTTTCATATACTTATTAAGAATTCTTTGTATACATCATATAATAGTCCTATATCACATATGTGTTTTGCAAATATTAGTTATTTTCCTCAGTCTTCTTATTCTCCTGAATATGTCCTGTAAAAACAGAAGTTTTTAATTAAAATAGAATAGCTTATCAATTAATTACTTATTTTTTTAATTGTTGTTCTATTACGGTTGTCCCAATTTCCCCCCTAGCTCTCCCCTGTCCCTCCCATTGCCCTCTGCCACTTACCTCTCCCACAATCCAGCCCCACTCTGTTGTCCATGTACATGGGTCATTTATACTTGTTCTTTAACTAGACCCTTCCCCTTCTTTCCTTACTTATCCCTCAACCCCCTCCCCTCTGGTCCCTGTCAGTTTGTTCCTTGTTTCTACGCCTCTATTTCTATGTTGTTCATTTGTTTGTTTTGTTCATTAGGTTCCTGTTATAGGTGAGAACATATTGTATTTGTCTTTAACCTCCTGGCTTACTTCACTTACCATAATGCTCTCCAGTTCCATCCATGCTGTCATGAAAGGTTGGAGTTCCTTCTTTCTTTTGGCTGCATAGTATTCCATTGTGTAAACGTTCCACAGTTTTTTGATCCACTCATTTACTGATGGGCATTTAAGCTGTTTCTAGCACTTGGCTATTGTAAATTGCACTTCTGTGAACACTGAGGTGCACAGGTTCTTTTGAATTGGTGTTTCAGGGTTCTTAAGGTATAATCCCAGGGGTGGAATCACTGGATCAAAAGGCAGTCCCATTTTTAGTTTTTGATGAAATTCCATGATGTTTTCCACAGTGGCTGAACCTGTCTGCATTCCCATCAACAGTGCACTAAGGTTCTCTTTTCTGAACATCCTCATCAGCACTTGTTTGTTAATTTGTTGAGCATCCTTTCATACATTTGTGGACCCTCTGTATGTCCTCCTTGGAGAAGTGTCTGTTCAGGTCTTTTGCCCATTTTTTACTGGATTGTTTGTTTTCCTGGTGTTGACTCATATGATTTCTTTACATATTTTGAAGATCAAAACCTTGTCCAATCATTGGCAAATGTGTTTTCCCATATAGTTGCTTCCCTTTTCATTTTGATAATATTTTCTTTAGCCATGCAAAATCTTTTTAACTTGATATAATTCAATTTGTTTATTCCTTCCCTTATTTCTCTTGCCCTAGAGGATGTATCAGCAAAAATATTGCTGTGTGGCATATCTAAAATTTTACTGCCTATGTTTTCCTCTAGGACTTTCATAGTGTTCTGCCTTATGTTTAAGTCTTTTATCCATTTTGAATTTATTCTGCTGTATGATGTAAGTTGGTGGGCTAGTTTCATTTTTTTTTGCATGTACCATTCAGACACCCAGCACCATCAGTTGAAGAGGTTATTTTTACTCCATTTTATGCTTCTTCCCTTTTTGTCAAATATTGATTGACCATAGAGACATGGGTTTATTTCTCAGCTCTCTATTCTGTCCCACTGATCTATGTATTTGTTTTTATGCCAATAGCAGACTGTTTTGATTACAGTGGTCTTTGTACATAGTTTGATATCAGGCATTGTGATCCCTCCTACTTTGTTCTTCTTTCTTAAAATTGCTATGGCTATTCAGGGTCGTTTACAGTTCCACATAAATTTTTGAAATATTTGTTCTAAATCTGTGAAATATACCATTGGTATTTTAATAAGCATTGTGTTGAATCTATAGATTGCTTTGGGTAGTACAGACATTTTAATGATGTTGATTCTTCCAATCCATGAACAAACACAGTATATGCTTCCATTTGTTTGTATCTTCTTTAATTTCTTTCTTCAGTGTTCTGCAATTTTCTGAGTGTAGGTCTTTTACCTCCTTAGTTAAGTTTATTCCTAGGTACATTATTTTTCTTGTTGCTAAAGCAAGTGGGATTTTTTTCCTAGTTTCTTTTTCTTATATTTCACTATTGATGTACAGAAATGCATTTGATTTCTGAATATTAACTTTGTATCCTGCTGTTTTGCCAAATTCACTTATTATGTCAAGCGGTTTCTTTGGTGAAGACAATAGGGTTTTCTATGCCATCTTCTATGTCATCTGCAAATAATGACAGTTTTACTTCCTCCTTTCCAATTTGGATGACTTTTATTTCTTTTTCTTCTCTGATCACTGTGGCTAAACATCTATTACTATGTGGAATGAAAGTGGTGAAAGTGGACATCCTTGTCTTGTTCCTGATGTTAGGGGGAAAGCTTTAATTATTGCTCATTGAGTATGATGTTGGCTGTAGGTTTCTCATATATGGCCTTTATTATGTTGAGTCACGCTCCCTCTATTCTCACTTTACTGAGTGTTATTATTATAAATGAGTGCTGTACTTCATCAAAACTTTTCAGTGCTTATTGATATGATCAAGTGATTTTTGCCTTTCATTTTGTTTATGTGGTATATTATGTGTGTTTATTTTTTTGCAAATATTATACCATCCTTGCATCCCTGGGATGAATCCCATTTGATCATGGTGTATAATCTTATTAATGTATTGCTGGATTTGGTTTGCCAATATTTTGTGAGGATTTTAGCTTCTATGTTCATCAGCGATATTGACCTGCAGTTTTCTTTCTTCATTGTGTCTTTACCTGGTTTGGGAATTAGGATAATACTGGCTCATGAAAACAGTTTGGGAGTCTTCCCCTCTCTTGAATTTTATGAAATAATTTCAGAAGAATAGGAGTTAGTTCTTCCCTAAATGTTTGGTAAAATTTTCCTGTGAAGCCTCCCCATCCAGGGTTTTTGTATGCCTGGAGTTTTTGGATTATTGTTTCAATTTCACCAGCTGTTATTGGTCTGTTCAGGCTTTCTGCTTCTTATTGATTCAGTTTGGGAAAATTATATGCTTCTAGAATTTGTCCATTTCACCCGGCTTGTCAAATTTCTTGGCATATAGTTGCTTGTAGTCATTTCTTACAATCCTTAGTATTTCTGTGGTAACAGTTGTAATTTCTCCTCTTTCTGATTTTATTTATTTGGGTCTTCTTTCTTTCTTTCTTTCTTTTTTTTTTTTTTTTTTTTGATGAGTCTTGTTGAAGACTTGTTGATTTTGTTTATCTTTTCAAAGAACCAGCTCCTGGATTTATTGATCCTTTGAATTGTTCTTTTAGTGTCTATGTCATTTAATTCTGCTCTGATCTTGATTCTTTCCTTCCTTCTAATCACTCTGGTCCTTGCTTATTGTTGTTCCTCTAACTCTTGTAGATTCTTGTAGCTCTTGTTAGGCTGTTTATTTGAAATGTTTCTATCTTTTTTAGATAAGCCTGTATTGCTATGCACCTCCCTCTCAGAACTGCCTTCACTGTGTCCCATAGGTTTTGGGCTGTTGTGTGTTCATTTTCATTTGTTTCCAGAAACTTTTTGATTTCTTCCTTGATCTCATTTTTAAACCATTCATTATTTAATGGCATGTTACTCAGTCTCCATGAATTTGAATGTTTTTGAGTTTTTCCTTGAGGTTGGTTTTTAATTTCAAGCCATTGTGATCTGAGAAGATGCTTGATGTGATTTCAATATTCTTGAGTTTGTTGAAGCTTGTTTTGTGACCTACAATGTAGTCTATCTTTGAAAATGTTCCATGTGTATTTGAAACGAATGTATATTTTGCTTCTTTGGGGTGAAAGGTTCTGTACATATCAATTAAGTCTATTTGATCTAGAGTGTTGTTCAATGCCACAATATCCTTGTTTTTTTGTTTTTGCTTAGAAGATCTATCTATTGTTGACAATGGGGTGTTAAAATCCCCTACTATGGGTGTGCTGCTGTTGATATCTTTCTTGAAGTCCCCCAAGGTTTTCCTTATATATTTAGGTTCTATGCTGGGTGCATATATGTTTACTAGAGTTATGTGTTCTTGATGATTTTTTCCCCCTTCAATAGTGTATAGTGTCCTCTTCTGTCTCTTGTTATGGTTTTTGTTTTGAAATCTATTTTGTCTGATATAAGTATTGCTACCCCAGCTTTTTTTTTTTTTTTTTCATTTTGTTTGCTTGGATTATTTTTTTCCTCCCTTCACTTTCAGTCTGTGTAGATCTTTTGTTCTAAGGTGAGTCTCTTGTAGGCAGCATATATGCTGGTCATGTTTTCTTGTCCATTCAGCTATCCTATGTCTTTTGATTGGAGCATATAATCCACTTACATTTAAGGTTATTATAGATAGGTACTTTTTTTTGCCTTTTTCCCTTTGTACCTGTGTTCCTCTCTATCTCTCTTTTTCTTCATTTTCTTTAAGCAATCCCTTTAGCATCTCTTGTGATACAGATTTGGTGGAGACTTTTTTTTAGCTTCTTTTTTTTTTTTTTTTTTTGTCTGGGAGGCTCCTTATTTCAGCTTACATTTTAAATGAGAGTCTTGCTGGGTAAAGTAGTCTTGGTTGCAGGCTTTCGCTTTTCATTACTTGGAATATTTCTTGCCATTCCCTTCTGGCTTTTAGTGCTTCTATTGCATAATATGTTGGTAGGTTTATCAGGTTTCCCTTGTATATTACTAGCTGTTTCTCTTGCTGTCTTAATATTCTCTCTTTGTCTTTAAATATTGCCATTTTTATTAAATGATGTGTCTTGTAGTCAGCTTCTTTGGATTCATCTGAATTGGGACCCTCTGTGGTTCCTGGACTTGTGTGACTTTTTCTCTCATTAAGTTTAGGAAGTTTTCTATCATTACTTTTTCAAATAGATTTTCTATGCCTTGCTCCTCTTCTTCTGGTATTCCTATTGTATGGATATTGTTATGTTTCACTTTGTCCTGCCTCTCCCTTAAACTCAATTATTTATTTAGTTAATCATTCTTTTGGTGTTGTGAAAAAAGTCATCAGCATAATCAAGTCTCTAGGTTTTTCTCCCATGTTATCTGCTTGGACTTTTATAGTTTTGCATTTTATATTTAGAATTATGATCACTTTTGAAGTAATTGTTATAAAGGGTGTAATACCTCTGCCTAGATATCACTATTTTTTGAAGTTCAAATTTTTAATTTTTAAATTGTATTTTATTAATCTATTACAGCTGTCCCAATTTTCCCCCATTTGTCATCCCTCAGCCCTACACCCACCATTCCCACAGGCAATCTCCATACCTTTATTCATATCCATGGGTCATGCATATAAGTTCTTTGGCTACTCTATTTTCTACACTGTACTTTACATCCCTATCGCTATTCTGTAGCTACCTATTTGTACTCCCCTCACCTGTGTTCTGCCCATGGCCACCATGTATGAGCTATAAAGCATTCTGGGCTGGCTGCTATTTGTGCTGGGCTTGGAGATTCCCAGGTGAAGCCAAGCTGTGAATCTAGTCTGGCTGCTGCTAGTGCTGGGCCTGGAACTACTTAGCAAGTGATAAGGGGGCTGAGGGCTCACTGAGGCCAGCTGTTGATTCTTTGATAGGATTTAGGAAGTTTTGCAGCATGAGCCAAGACCAGCTATTGATATGGAAAACTCACTGCTAACAGTTTTGGTGGGCCCATAACTTGGGTGGGATGGAGCCTCAGGGGTTTTCCAGGGTGGGGCAAACAGTGTTAGCTGGGTTGATAGAGTCTCAGATATGGTACTGTCCTGCTCTTTGTGGAGTTGAGCTCAGAAAAGGTACAATGGCCTCTTCTCATCTTTATGTCTGGGGCAATACTGTCCTCCAGCTCCCACCTTGATACCACACACTTGAGTTCCTCCCTGAGTGCCACTGGTGCCTTTCAAGCTGCTACCCCTGTGATGAAGCTCAGAGGGAGTGAGTCTGAGTAAGTCCATGTGTGGGTTTTTTAAGGGGAACTATTTGGAACTCCAGCAGTTTTCCATTGACTCAATCACCACTAATTTTTACAGTATGAAGTAGTGGACAACTTGTCTTCCTGGCACTGGAACTGTAGGCTGGGGGGCCTTGTGTGGGGCTAGAGCTCCTCACCTCCAAGATATCCCTTCTGAAATTTTATCCACTGCAAATGTAGTGGGACCAGTCCTTTCCACATCCCCACCCCTCCTACCAGTCTGGGTGGATGTAGTTTCTTTAATTTCGTAGTTATCAGACTTCCATTCAACTCAATTTCTGATGGTTCTGAGTGCCAGTTGTTCTATATTTCAATTTTAATTTTGATGTGGTTGTGCAAGGAGGCAAGCCACGTTTACCTATGCCACCATCATGACCAGCTCTACCTAGATATAATATTTTCCTTTGTGTGAGAATAACCTATTGTTCCAGCATTATTTGTTGAGAAAACTATCTTTGTTTGATTATATTGTCTTTTCCCCTTTGCCAAAAATCAGTTGACTCTGAGTTTTCTATCCTGTTCCATTGCACTGTATTGATAACACACTGTATTGATTACTGTAGCTTTATAGTTAAGTCTTGAAGTCAATTACTATTGGTCTTCTATTTTTTTCAATATTGTGTTGGCTATTTAGGGTCTTTTACCAATGTACATAAACTTTGGAATCAGTTTGTTGATATCCACAGAATAACTTGCTAACATTTTGACTGGATTGTGTTGAACCTATAGACTGAGTTGAGATGAACTCATATTTTAATAATAATAAGGTTTCTTATCTATGAACATGAGATTTCTTTTCATTTATTTCACTTTGTTTGATTTCTTTCATTAGTTTTATAGTTTTTCTCATATCAATCTTGTATATATTTTCTCATATCGATCTTGTACCTATTTAATTTTGAGGGGTAATAATATAAGTGGTATTTTTTTAAGTTTCAAACTCCACTTGTTCATTTCTGGTATATAGGACAGTGATTGACTTTTATATATTAATCTTAAATTTTATAACCTTGCTATTTTGACTCCTTACTATGAAAAGTTGTGGTTTTTGCCAATTCTATTGGATCTTCTACATAGATAATTATGCCATCTGTGAACAGAGACAGCTTCATTTCTTCCTTTTCAATCTGTATACTTTATATTTCCACTTCTTGTCTTATTGCTTTTCTTATCTAGAGCATTGTTGATGTGAGTGGTTGGAGGAGACATTCATTCTTACTTTGTTCCTGATCTTAATTGGAATGCTTCCAGTTTCTAACTATTCAGTATTATGTTAGCTGAATTCTATTTTTAAAGATACATTTTAAGCTGTTATAAATTTAAATAAAAATGACATTCAAGTATGTTTGCATGCCTAATTTTAAATAAGTATAGACAGTTAAGACACTATATTTTTCTGCCAGTGTGACTTCTGGGCCATCCTAGAATGAAATCCACTTCTGCATCCCTAAAATATTCATAAATTTGTAATTGGTCAGGAACATTTTAGGCATGGAGTAACTTTTACTTCCTTGGATGACAATGCTATGCTTACTCAACAACCCCATCTCCCAAGAAATTGTCAGCAGATTAATGAAATTTTGATCAAACTATTAGAAACTTTGACATGGAATTCAGACTTAATTTACTACTAGCTGGTTTAAATGTGGAGAAAGGGTCATTTCCATCATACATACCCTGTGTTTTCTGGTACTGAATCCAAAGCCAGATGTAAGCCAGATTAAAATGGCTCCATGACTTTTCCATAGAGTTATATTAGTGTCTTGGGTCCTAAGGGACATCTTAAAAACGTACTTTATCATATGTTCAAACTTTTTACAAAACTTCATTATAGATAGAAAGGCAGAGAAATGAGCTGGTTTGTAAAATTTTCCTAAAGGCCAGCAGAATGGATTCCATAAGTCCCCCCCCCTATACCTTCCACATAGGAGGGTTTCCAGAAGTTTGTCTATTCACTCTTCAGATTCAAGTTCAGCTTCAATTTCTCCTCTGACCCTATAGATTGTCAAGAGATAAAGTAATGAGTTTTTTCAACTCATAAAATTTAGTTGTGTTTATTTACACCAGTTTATTAAGAAAGGCTTTATATGGAATAATATTTTTTTTTTCAATAAGGCAAGCATACATTATATTCTAAATATAACAAACCAAAGTGTTTAAATAAGCAAGCCAAATGTTACATAATATACTTTCATAGCCTCAAGCAAAGTAATTTTAGATTTGCCAAAGCTACAAAAGGAAAAGAAGAAAGCTTTGTATATTTTTCTTTTAAAAATTACAGTAATTTCTAACCTTTATCTCCTAACATAGATTTTGATGCACATTTGGAAATTAATCATGTACTGCTTCATGCGATTATTTATGTTGTATTATTTACTGTCTTTAGAGTTGTTTAATAATTCACCGAACAAAGTAAATTACCCAGGTATCTTGGAAAAAAAGAAAACAATTACTTTGTGGTTGATTGAAATTTCAGGGTACTGGAATTGAGATTCCTTAGTGAAAAGGAAAGGAATGGGAACAAAGTTTATGTCTCTAGAGTGGGAGCTGCAGTCTCAGATGCCTACAAGAGACACGGGAGGTAAATTAAAATAAATGATTTAACAAAAATGGGGTAGTATCTGTATCAAACTTGAACTCAAGCACTAAATACTATAAAAATAGAATGAGTAGAAAGGTCAGGAATTGCCCTGTAACACTGGAATATCAGTTTGTGGTTAATGAAAATGAACATTTTAAAGTATGACTTGTTGGTATTACTCAAATGTCTCAAAATGTTTTTTGACTGAGCCCAGGGTAATTTTCTTCAAGTTTCTCAATTGACTATTCAGCTTGGCTTGAAGCTCTTGAGAGCTCCATTCCCTCTATCCCACTTGGAATTGAGATTCTCAAGTGAAGAATAACATAATTGGAACAAAGATGGTGCCACTTGACTTTTTAAAAAAGCGTCTTTTCTTTACCTAGGGCGCTTCAGTTAAAACTCCTCATGCTCTATCCATGTAGGTACTTCTAGGCTAGCTTCAGCCTTCTTCCTCACCTTGGTCTTGGCCTCTTGGCCTTGGAGCTGGTTTTCTCCCATGACTTACCCCCACACCCTTTGAATAAATTCTTTATTTGGACTACTTGATTCTAACTTAACTTTTCCTCAAGATTTTACCTTCAGTTTCCCCTTTGCCCTGTAATCTATTCTTTCATGAAGCTTCATGTTATCAAATTCAGTGCCAGTTTTCAGAACCCTAGCCAAGAGCAAAGCCCTGATATCCATACTTGCAAAGGCAAAGGATTTGAACGTGGATAATTTTGCAAGAAAACTAAGAAAATTCAGAGAAAAGGCAAAACAATAGTTCCTCTATGAGTAAATGAGCTGACAGAGAGCCTTTTCCAGTTTGGCAATGACAGCACCCAGTAGGACTGGTTTGTGCAACACAGGCTCTCCAGGTAGCAGGAAAGTTTCTGTATCCACATGGCACGTGGTTTGATTATGCTTGAACTTCTCATTGAATAAGGTCATAAGGAGGGAAAAAGAGCTGCATATCTCCATGAGAAGAAGGCTCAAATACTTGCCACAGGGAATGTAAACTACTCTGGACCCTCATAGAGAATAGAAAGGAAATAGAGGAGAAACAACTCGTAAAGCAGTTAGTAGAAGAAAACTACTATCAAAGATCAGTAAGAAAGCATTTGTGTTTTTTTGTTGTCCTTTTCCTCATGATCTGCCTTCAGGAAGAAAAGCTACAGATGTTTCCTCAGTAAAAGACTTTGAACATAACAGAATAATGCAGCTATTCTGGGCTTGAGCCAGAAGACCCTGGTTCACATTTGATCTCAACCATCACCATGTCATCTCCCACAAGTCAGTTACCTCCCTTAACCTTGTTTTTCCATTTTTAAAATACATGATATAAGACTACTTATCTCACACTTTTGTTGAGATATATAAAAAGGTAATGTATGTAAAAAAACTTTCAAAAAGTAAAGTTTGTTATTAATTTGAAGTCACATTATAACCTTTTAGTGTTTTAGCACTAATGGTGTTCATAATAAGTGTTTGTGATTTAAATGATACAGGTTAGAGAGAAAATATGAACTTTTAGTCCAAGAAAGTATAAGCATTAAAGGAGACCTCCAGTAGGACAGAAAGACGTAAGACTTTGGAGTCAGACCTCAGTGCAAATAGAAGGTCTGGAACACACTAACTACCACTAACTACATTATTATAGATCATCCCTTTACATGCCCACACATCTTCTTTGCATTGTTTTCAGGATTAAGTGAGAAAGCATAACAGGGCATAATGTTAGTTTTTTTTGTTCCTCCCTTCTGTTTCTTGACGTCCTTCTCAGGCTCCCAAACTCACTGAAACCTGAGAAAGGAAATTTATTTTATGGGGCATAAGCTTGGGAATATCCTGGAGCCCAGTCGAGAATAAATGATTCTTTCACGGCAGACAATGCTAGATGGACTCTTTATTTAGCTTTTGCACCTATAGTCTGATATCATTTGTATTCTCATAAACCTTTAATACCTAGGTTAAAAAAATTGGGGGTGATGCAAGATTGACCTGAGTGCAGACAATTGTCATTAGGAAGAGAGACAAAGGGCTACACTGGAAAATTATGTGTCATGGATGTCACTCTGACCTCATAAATGTGTTTTTTCCTGAGCTGATAGTCACAAAGATGTACCTCCTAAACTAATAGCCCATAATTTGAGAAATTTATTATCAAGTCAACTAGTTGTCTTTTTTGCTTATTTATGATTATAGTGCCTTATTTATGAGTCTGTGGTATGAACAATTAAGCTTCCTTCAATGGTATAGTAAGCTGTGAGACTAAAAAGATGACACATTTGTTAGATGAGACTAACAAATAAAAATGTCTATGAATATTTTTTTACGTACAATATAGTGGGAGGATGACTAGGAAGGCAGAACTTAGCATGTATTTAGTTCACACAGTTGTTTCAAGTAAGACAAGTTCCTTAGTGCCAAGCTTATTTCGTTGTGTAAAACTCATTACTAGCTATAACTCTCCTAGGGAAACAGGGTGGGTTACTTCATTTTACTTCTACCTTATTTCTTGAGAAACCACTACAGCAAGAAACAATGAATGCAACTGTCTGGCTTCATGGGAGCAGTAAGCTAAGGCTCCTCAATTTCCCCTTAGGCAGTTTTTGGCATCAGGCTGACACTTGGAAATGAATGAATACAAACAGACGGGTAGCAGGGATAGCAACAGCCCAGTGTTCTTCAGGGTCTGAGAAGCTTTTCTCAAGATTTCCCAGATAAGTATCAGTGTTAGGAGGAAAATGAGACCAACCTCAAGTATCTCCTGTACATAACCAGGGTCTTTGCATAGCAGTTGGGGCAGCATCAGTGAGGCGAGAATTTGTTGGGAAATGACTTTCTTTTTAGACCATGAAGCATGCTCCTGAATAGTGAGTTTCTGTAGACAGTCTGACATACTCCAGCTGAAACCAAGAGTTCTTAAGATGTTGATTAAGTTTAGTTTTAAATTCCAGCTCTAGAAATCATCTCTCTTTCTTTCTCTCCACATCCCAGCCCCAGTCACATCAGAGACCTAGCCTTTCCTCCAGATAATCGGCAGTCCCCAAAGCAGCTGACAGCAGCCTGAACCTGACTAATGGTTATGTGATCCAGACCACTGGCAGGCTAGAGATAACATCTTGCTGTAAGTTATGTTTTAGCTCCTGAGCCCTAATGTGGAATCACCCCACACCTACTTTTCCACGAAACCAGACAGAGGGACGTAGGAAGAGATCCTAGAACTGTTTAAGACCTGAAGAAATGATTCATTACCTTTATCTCACTTCCTGTGGCACAGGAACCCCAAACCCAAACCAGGGAGCTGCTTAAGTGTTTGTGATATTCCAAATAAAAACCCCTCAGTGGACTTGCCAAAGGGGACATGCCGTTTATTACCCACAATACAGGGGAGTGCACTGACAGTTGTAGGTGGGTATGAGAGAGACCGCTCCTCCTCCAGGCTGAGGCTCATTATGAGGCAGGAGATTGTCTGGAGTGAGGAAACTCCAGAGATGCCCCAGGACTAAGACAAAGAACATTGATACAGAACAGAGACCCTGTTTTAAGACCAGTTGTCCCCACTTTCTGGAAGAGTGCCGAATTGTGGTGAATCATGATGGCACCTGCACAGAAGATGCTACAAGCCCCCTACTTCATTATAATAGCATTATAATAAATTAACACTGTGGGACCCCCTCTCCTGGTGAGCAAAGAAAATCATGGGAGACCACATGGGCAGCAGCTTAAAAGTAATATAATGACTTGTACATGCACGATAAAAACTCACCGAAACTAGCCAGGAAATATCTGCCCTATTAGAACAGAATCTCTCCAGCCACTGAGGATAAGTCTCTGCTCAGAATTGGCCTGCCCCCATGTTCTGTGGAGTGTACTATCACTTAATAAATCTGCTCTCTCTTAACTGTTATAAACTTTCTGTATGTTCAGTTCAATTCATTGTTCATGATCACTAAGTATTAGGTGGTTACCTGTGCCCATCTGCAACAATTATAAGAGGTCCCAGACAAAGGCAGCATGGATCCAGATTGCACAAGCCTACTGGTGGCCCAAAACTACATTACCTCAGTGTGTACGAGCAGCAAGAAGCAGTCACAGGACAAGAAACTGTTCCCATGAGGAAATAAGGAAGGAGTTATAATCCATTACCAAAACAATACACATTCCTTCTGTCCAGAGACCCTCTGACTAGCCCTCAGTCATGGGAAGAGGAAGGGCCATGTATTGGCCCCATAGCTCCAACCAATCATGTCCCAGCATGAGTGTGAGCACACAAACCACAGTGTCTTTTCCTTTTCCCTTATCTGAAGTGTGCTCAATTGTTATTTTTCTAGGCATGATTTAAAATGCAGTAAGAACTATCAGCTCAGATTTGCAAAAGATATCAATTTATTTTATTCAAAAATCAACTTATCCACTTTTCTCCCCTGCTTCCAAATCAAAAATTACTTTATTTCATATAAAAAGAATTCCTCTTTGGGGGTGAAGGTTGAACTTGAATCTTCTTGAACTCTAAAAAAGTAAGATTAAAATTCTACAAAAAAAACACACATATGCTGTCACAGTTACTCTTTTCATTTTCAGTATTAGCCTTTAATAACAATATTGAGGGTTGTATACAAGTGAGGCAAATAATCAGACATTAGGCTACTATTAGAGCAATTAGAAATGTTGTTTGATTTCATTAATGGTGACATGATAGGAAATTGCAAAAACTTAACCAGAAAAATAAACACTGTAAAAGTTACAACCAAGAAAACCAAAGTAGGAAAATTAATGTTATCAATTCAGCAGTTAGAATAGTTTCAGGTATGTTTTAGTATTTCTTTAAAAACTGGGGCTTGGAATGTTTTGGCAAAGATACAGAACATTCATTCATGAGAAATCTTGGGTTCTAACAGTTTAATAGTAAACACTCTTGAGGAGGCCCCGATAGAGCAATACAAGTCACTCAAGTTATAGAGCAGGAATAATGAATCACAAAAAGAGACAATTTGCAAATTAAATGTGGTATCTGTATTGAGAAAGAAGAGGAAATATTGCATTTCTTGATGGAAATCTTTAATAATACTGAAATCAATACTCCAGAAAGTAGTTTTTAAAATTAATCCAGAGAACTATTTCTAATTGCTATTGTGAGAGAAGAAACAAGCACAGATTTCTTAGGAAAAAACTGTATGGCAGAAATTTCTATTGTATTTTATATCATGGAGCAGCATGAGTATTTCAGCAAATAATATAGGCTTGTCACTTATCTCTGGAGCTTTCTTTCCATTTTGAACTGCAGGAGCCCAGTAACTTGCATATAGTGGTTTTCAATTAATATTTATCAGATGAAGGGACAAATTAATGAATGAATAAACAAATGAATCTTTAAAAGGGAAGAAAAAATTTAGAACTTCCCATTTTGAGTTGGCTTATTCTCAACCTTGAATTTAATCATTCTATTTCTTCTTGATGGATTTTACACAAGAAATAGTTCTAGTATTTTGAATTGCTGCACAAATCTACAAGGCTTGAATTCCCTTCAAAACTGTAGTAGAAAAGTAGATAAAATATAAAAAATTAGAAATAAGTTTTAATCCACATTCTTATAGACCTTCTTGATTAAATTAGCAAATCTCTCAACTCAAAGTTTTTAAATATGAAATTAATAATACAATACTAAACTACATTATTTTTGTTTTATTATGAAGAACCAGAAAACCCAGAATGTGTAAACAAGTTATACACACACACCAGCTGGGTATGGTGACTGGTCAGAGAAAGGTATACATATATTTTATCAAGTTTGTTAATTAGATATGTGTCTGTGGTTGTTACACATCTCATTATACTTGTCTGAAGTTTGTTACTCTTGAAGGAATAAATAGAATTAAAATAAGAGGTTTCTTAGAGAAAAAGAAATTGAAGGACTAGAGGGGCCAGTCCTTCCATGCATAGATGAGAAGTAATAACTGAGAAGTTCCTACTGGCCAGAGATGAAGAAAAAGGAAGCTGAGGAGATAGAAATTGTTCAGTTTCTTCCTCTCTCTCTCTCTCTCTCTCTCTCTCTCTCTCTCTCTCTCTCTCTCTCTCTCTCTCCCTGCACCTTCTTCCTTTGGGCATGACTCTTTGCTTTCTTTCTCCTAAGCTCCAAGGTCCCTTCTATTGTATTTGTAGCTTGTTTCCTGAGCCCACACAACCCAGAGAATCTCTTCAACCATGGCTCACTTCTTCTACCTCTGTGACTTTAAAAAAAATGTTTATCCTTTACAGTTGTTCCGATTATTTCACCCTTCACCCCTCCACCCAATACCCCAACTTCCATGGTCAATCCCCACCCTGTTTCCATTAACATGGGTCCTTCATATATGTGCTTTGACTAATTCCTTCACTTTTTTTCAAACAGTACCTTCCTCCCTCCTCCCCTCTTACCACTGTCAGTCTATTCCATGTTTCTATGCCTCTGGTTTCATTTTTGCTCATAAGTTTATTTTGTTCATTAGATTCCTCTGTAAGTGAGATCATATGATATTTGTCTTTCACCAACTGGCTTATTTCATTTAGCATGATAATCTCCAATTCCATCTATGCTGTTGCAAAAGGTAGGAATTCCTTCTTTCTCCTACATAGTATTCCATTGTGTAAAGTACCACTGTTTTTTAATCCACTTATCTACTGACCGCACTTAAGCTGTTTCCAACTCTTGGCTGTTGTAAATAGAGCTGCTATGAACATAGGGATGCATAAGTTCTTTTAAATGGATGTTTCAGGATTCCTAGGGTATAATCCCAGCAGTGGAATCAGTGGGTCAAAAGGTAGTCCCATTTTTAACTTTTTGAGAAATTCCAGCCCATTTTCCACAGTGGCTGCACCAGTCTGCATTCCCACCAACAGTACACTAAGGGTTCCCTTTTCTCCACATTCTTGCCAATACTTGTTTGTAGATTTATTAATGATAAGCATTCTGACAGGTGTGAGGTGATATCTCTTGTGGTTTTAATTTGCATCACTCTGATGGTTAGTGATATTAAACATCCTTTCATTGGCTATCTGTATGCCCCCTTGGAAAAGTGTCTGTTCAGGTCACTTGCCCATTTTTTAATTGGATTATCTTCCTGGTGTTGAATTGTATGAGTTCTATATATATTTTGGAGATTAAATCCTTGTCTAATGTATCATTGGTGACTTTACATATACCCACCCCTTTCTCTGTCTGTCTCTCCATCTCTTTCTTGCTCTCTGCCTCTCTCTCACTGAACTGTACTTTTCCCATGTTTAGACAGTATTTATAAAATCTTCCTTTGGCTCTTACATTAAAATTTTACCTTTGTATCCAAGAGGTATTATATAATCTCTGTGTGTTCATTAGGATTGTGTATTCCCTTCATTTAATTCATTAAGTTAATTTTCTGGAGAAAATGTTACAAAAGATTCATGGAGAACCCAATGGATAATAATGTTATTGATATCAATAAAGGGTAATTTTTTCCTGCTAAAGTTGAGCTCTCACACTGACCCAGAATTTTTTTAAGAAAAATTTCTCAAAGCATATTTTGTTCATTTACTGAAAGAAGTCCACTGACATTGGATTTAGATTTCCATTAAATCAAGAAAAAGAAACTTTAATTTAGAAACTGTGATCCAAAGACAAAACATGAAGTCTAGAAGTCTCAGATAATGAAGATTAATAAAAGGCTGCAGAAAAGAAGAAGGTGGATTCTCTTCAGATAAATCCTCTCTCCCTTCTTCTTGCCCCATCCCCAAAACCTTTACTACTGAAGCTGAGGTTTCTTATGACTTTCATTAAATTTAGTTTTAAGTTCTACCTCTAGAAATCACCTTTCTTTCTTCCTGTCTATATACCTCAGAGACCTAGTCTTTCTCTTGATAATCGGCAACCCCCGAGACAGCAGAAGACAGAAGTCTGACTTGACTAATGGTCACAAGACTGACTGTCAGGCTAAAGATAACATCTTGATGTAAGTTATGTTTCAGCTTCTGAGCCCTAAGGCAGATTGGTCCCATGCTACTTTCTGGACAGATGCACACAGGAAGAGACCTCAGAGCTGTCCTCAGACCTGAAGAAATGGTTCATTACTTTTACCTCACTTTCAACCAATCAGCTCCCAGCATGTGTCTGAACCCATGGTGTCTTATGATTTTGCCCTACATAATCAATCTGTAATCTATACATGACTGGGAGTTCATTTTCTTGAGCGTTACTTCCTGTTTTCCTCTATGGTGCCATTCATAACAAAATAAGTAATATTTCTCCATAGCAATTCTCAGTATCTAGTATTTGGCTCTGCTAGCAGTGGGTGGATGAGCTCTTTCCATACGGTAACACTATAAGCCCTTTTGTCAACACAGTCCCATCCTCCCCTGGCACCCTCCTCTGTCTTACTTTTGCTCTCCCCACCCCATTCCCACCAAAAGAAAAAGACTGGGCGAGGACTAGGAAGCCATCTGAAGTGGGAGGATGTCTATCCTACAGAAGGGGAGGTTTTAGACTCTGAGCAGGACAAGACTGAGAGGAGGTAACAATTCTCACAATACAGGGCAGAAAAGAGCCTGAGAGCTGAGCACAGTATGATAATGCTGTGCTCAGTGGGACCAGCTCCATCAGAAACAAGATGCTGAATGTTGATATAAGGTTCTCATCAAGCTGTTCCAGAAATGAGATATGCTAAAAAATTTTTTCAGTTATACAGGCTCATAAATATACTAATTAATGAAACAATTGACCATATTAAATATACCCTTCAACCTTTGTGAAAATGTGTCCAGCTGTTTTCAGGTATAAAATGATGACAGTGATGAGCATAAACAGATGAGAGACAGAAAATAAATTTTGTATATATAGAATGGAAGGGATGATAAGTGGCCAGGTACTGAGATATGTGCTTATTATGGGGGAACTTAAGAGTTAGAAAATTTTAGTTTTGTGTAGTAGTTAAGCTTAGTAATGAATGCATGTAAAAAGTTATTGTTTCAGGAACTGAAGATATGACCCACTGTGACTCCAGGAGACCACAAGCAAGTTGACCTTTGTGTCCCAAAGGGACTGCACGTAATCAAGATAGTATCTGAGCCATTGTGTTCTAGGTAGAGATGTCAGCAAAGATCAGAACACAGGTAAAGGACCAACTGAACAGATGAAAGAATGCTAGGGAATGACCAGACTTCAGCTTTTATCTGATTAACCTTTTTCCTGAGTTCCAAATCCCTTTCCCACACTTTTTTTCCTGAATTCTGATCTCCTTACCTACACTTTATTCTCCTTATAAAAAAAGGCTGGCTTGAAATGAAATGTAAGATGGTACATAACCCACTGTCTTCTCAGATTGCCAGCCATCTGAATAAAGCACCCATAAAGATTCAATCCCTGTCTCTACTTACTGGTTCTGGTGGTGACAGGCAGTATGAATACCAACTTTTCTGGTTTATCTTATATTAGTTGTTAGGGTGGTCTGTGACACAGGCTGTGAAAGAATTCACAAAGCGAAGAAAGTGTAAAGAATAAAATTTTTATTCACTCTCCAAGAAAGGAGAGGGGCATGATGTGGAGAGATACACCAGCATAAAGGAGTGGGGGCTTTGATCTTTTATTGGATTATAATTGGATTAAAAAAGGGTGGGAGCAGGGGTGGCTGTTGTGTGGCCTGTGGGCTGTTGGGCATGTTGTAACAGGAGGTTGCAGTTTGTTCCAATGTTACCTTCTGCCTGTGGCTGTTAGTTCTGTTCTTGCTCCCAGTAATTTGCAGTCCTGGGGACAACCTCAGAAGAGTAAAATGGCAGTCATGTTTAACAAGGTCATAAACCTGCTAGACAAGTGATGGCACAGTAGCAAATAGGGCTGGCTTCATCCTTTCATTAGTTACTTGTTTTGTACTTAAAACAGGTTTTGCAACATTTGATATGGTAGATATCAAAATATAGATATAGTGTGCTCATAAAGTCTGCAACCAGGGTAATACACTAGTTTGTTAAGATTACATAACAATAGAGTAAAATATTTTCCCACAGATTATGGACACTTTTATAAAACCCAAACCCCTCTTAAGTTTAGTTGGAGGTCTTAAGACTAATTAACATACACAATGTTGAATAAAACGATTCTTAGTCTTTTCAGGCTGCTATAACAAAAATACAATAGACTGGGCAGCTTAAACAGCAAACATTTATTTCTCACATTTCTGGAGGTGGGGAAGTCTAGAGTTCAAAACACCTGCAGATTTGGTGTCTGGCTTCCTGGTTCAGACATGGCTCTCTTCTCACTATGTCTTCCCATGTGGAAAAAAGTGAGGGATCTGTCTTTTTTAAGGGTACCAAACCCATTTCAGAAGGGCTCCACACTCTGATTTAATCACCATCCAAAGGTTCCCATCTCTCCCTTTTTTTTAATCCTTACCAGAGGATGTTTATTGATTTTAGAGAGAGAAGACAGGAGAGTGAGAGAGAAACATCAATGTGAGAAAGATATATCAATCAATTGCCTCTTGTATGTTCCAACTGGATATCAAATCTGAAACCTCGGTATATTCCCTGGCCTGGAATGGGACCTACAACCTTTTGGTGCATGGAATGATACTCCAGTCAACTGAACCACCTGGCCACAGCAAGGTCCCACCTCTTCATATCATCACACTGGATATTAGATTTCAACATATGAATGGAAGGGGGGCAAAATCATTCAATTTATAGCAACACGGGTATATATTTGTCAAGGAGATACCTAATACATACAAAGTATTATTTAGGTGACTTAAAAGGTAGAAGACTGAAAGAGATAGAGGGAAATAGGAAGAGAGGAAGGAAAGGAAAGGAAAGGAAAGGAGAGGAGAGGGGAGGGGAGGGGAGGGGAGGGGGAGGGGAGGGGAGGGGGGAGGGGAGGAACACATCGATGTTTCTCTCTCTCTCTCTCTCTCTCTCTCTCACACACACACACACACACACACACACACACACACTTCCTGTCTCTAAAATCAACGAGCGTGTCCTTGGGTGAGGATAAAAAAACAAAAAAAACATCTGTATACATGGTAGGTTCAGTTAGTAAAACTCAGATGTATGTAGCAGCTATTGCAAGAACTGAGAAGCCTAAGAAATGAAGCCTGACTAGAAACAACTCCATAGAGCAGGTGTTATTCAAACTGGGTGTTAACTATTGAGTAGAAGTTTCTGAAGCAGAGAATGTGCCAGCTCAGTCACCAGCACAGATGTACAAGTGGGTCCCCATGTGGGATAGATGGTTTCCATCAAAGCAGAAACAAGAACTCTCTGGGGGAGAGAAGGCAATAAGAGACTCCGAAAGGTGTCATCTCCACCAAGTCCCTGAGTCCCATTTCTTTTTCAAAATTTACTAGTCAGATCAGACTTGCCTTCTGGAGGAGTGTCAGAGGCCAAAAACTTAAGGCAAAGGTAATGTTTTTTTGTTGTTGTTGTTCTCTTTAAACTTTAAACTTAATGATTAAGCCTATGGACAACCTGGGGTATGGAATTCCTCCCTGGGAAGATCAGAAATTTATAAGGACAATCTTGTTCCTACTTTCATGAGGATGCTTCTCTCAAATACTAGCCACACTTTAAAACAAGGAAAAATAAATAGGTAGTTAGGTTAAATATTAGTGAGGTCTTTACGGCCATGAACACTACCAGGCAACATCTCCCAATCCAAGCATTTATTAATAATAAAACTATCATTTTTACTTATCTGTCCAAATCTTTCTATCTCTCAATTGGATCCAGAATTGAGAGCTTTTAAAAAAAAGTATTATTTATTATCTCCCTAAAATTCCAATAGGAGTGTTTTAAATAGGAAATTGACTTAAAGTAAATTGTGGTTTTTAAAAGATTGTTTTGGCTACTGAGTGAAAATTGTGTCTTAGGTGGTCAAGGGGGAAGGTAGAAAGGCTGGCAAAGTGCTGCCATAACAAGAGAAATTACAGTGGTTTTGAATAAGTTGCTATTAAAGGGTATAGTGAAGAGTAGGTAGAATAAGGATACATTTTTTGAGGAAGCACCAGCTGGTAGAAGGAAGAAACAGAGAGGTGATAAATGATTCCTAGGTTTTTGACATAACTAGATGGATGGGGTGTTATTTACTTGGATAGAAAGACAGCAGAAGAAGGCTTGGAAGTAAAAGAAAATTAAGAGTTTTGCCATAGACACATCAAGTATAAAATTTATCAGACATCTAAGTGAAAATATCAAGTGTAAAGTTAAATCTATGAGTCTGGAGTTCAGATAAGGGTCAGAGATATAAGCTGGGGCATCATTGCCATATAAAAGGTATGCCTTTAGAGAGACAACTCATAAACAATGAATGTAATTCTGAAAATGTAGCAATAATGTATATATTCCACATTTGAAGTCTTTTGATGTAAAGCAACAATGATAAAAAGATGTTTTAAGAAAAGCTAGGAATCTCTCTCTCTAAATTTTCTATTAAGGGCATTTTTTGACAATATAATGACACCATGAGGAGTACTTGAGCACTGCAGTTTGGATGACATGAGGGGCACGAGTATGTATACTGATCATTTTGACAGGAGTAAACACATACACGCCTGTGTATGGTGTGCACATGGGCTCCATCATACATTCAGTGATACTCATCTCTTCTTCGAGCAGAGAACATGCATGGCCCCCACCTGAGATAACATCTCTTCATGAAAACGAAACATCTTCAAATCTTATACATGAAAGTCACATGAGCTGCGCTGGGCTTCAGTTTCTGATTTAGGATTTGAACCTCTATAACTAAATGCTGAAGCTATTATTGTTGACGGGAGAGACCTGGTTCTTCTTGCTGACGCGTGTAAAGAATTACATATCAGCAAATCCAGTAGTATGTCATCAGTTTATTAGTGGTCCATTCCCATGGAAGAGAACAGGACTGGGTAGAGTAGGGGGTGAAAGGCACAGTTTCAGGGCAAAGGACGGCGAGAAAACGAGATCGGCTGAAGACCAGGGTGGCAAGCCCCTGGGCATCCTGAAGTCAGGTGGCCA
>CM052539.1:108671290-108772445 GCA_028533065.1 Trachops cirrhosus | reverse complement strand
CTATTGGTTCCCTGTGCATTTTTCTTCATTAAACTTATTGTAGCCTGCATTTTTTCATCTAATTTGTGACCAAAATCAACCAATTCTGTGAGTATCCTGATCACCAGTGGTTTGAACTGTGCATCTGATAGGTTGGCTGTCTCTTGGTTGTTTAAAAGGATTGGTTCTGGGGCTTTCATTTGTTTTTCTGTTTGAGCCATCTTTTTTTTTCCTTTGGTGTGGTTGCACCTGTTAGGTAGGGAGGGGCAGAGCCTTAGGTGTTCACCAGGGCGGGTCAACCCAGTTGCTGGGTTGTGATGCTGTATGTGGGGGTGGGGTTCAAGAAGGCACAATAGCAATTGCTCTGTTCTCCGTCTGACCTCAGTCCCTTCTGCTGCTTCCTCTGAGCAAACTGGGCCTCTCTGGTGACAATTCCTGTGTGGGTGGGCTTGTGCACCCCTTGGGACTTTCCTTTTCAATCAGTGCCCCAAAGCTCTATTTCCCAGTGCTGGGATCCTGGGTTGTGCACAGTGCCTTGGTTCACACTTGCCGCCTCACTGGGTCTGCCAGTTGCCACCCCTTGGCCGGGGTCTGCCAGCTGCCATTTGCACACCCAGGGTCTGCCTGCTGCAGTCTTGCGTGGCCCCATTGCCTTGTGTGTCTGGTACCAACGCTCTCTGCTCTCTGCTCCCTGACCCACGCCATTCTGCCTGATTCCGCCCCTCTTACTGCTCTGGACAAACATGTCTATTTTAACTCCTTGGGTGTCCGACTTCCATGCTGTTCAATTTTCTGTCAGTTCTGATTGTTATTCTGTTTCTAAATCATTGTGGTCTTTCTTTTGGTTGTGCGAGGAGGCACAGTGTGTCTACCTATGCCTCCATCTTGGCCTGAAGTCCTGGTTTGGTCTTATTTTAAATTTTCATAGAAATTGATTAATGTCTGTATTAATTTTAATATTGTCATGTTAATATTCCTCTTTGGAAAGTGAACTAGAGTTAGAATTGTGTCCATAATAAAGTTTGTATTATCTATTGATTTTTTATTTTTGTTTATGAAAATTTTGAAAGTATAGTATGTTTTTTTAATCAGTAAAATATGTCTGATTAAACATGCCAGTGCAGTATATGAGTATGAGTACATATAAAGAGTTAATGATATATGATATTCTAAAATCTAAATAATTTTACACCAAAAAAAGATCTTGTTATCTAAATATACCCCAATCTCCCAGGATATTGAAAACCAATATTGTGATCCAAATTTCTTCTTCATAATTACTGAGATAAGTCACAATCAGACCATCTGGAACTGTTACTCTAATCCCCTTCTGTCTAGGGGAATGCAGTGGAAATTCTTTTCTATGGAAAAATGAAGAGTGTTATGCAGTGTCCTACTCTAACACCTTCTTGTTGCTCTTATAATAAAACACAAGTGTTTTACTCTGTTCTGCAAGAACCTACACGTGCGGGCTCCTGGTTACCTGTACATCACCTAATACCACTCATCTCCTAGTCATGATTCTTCAGCCACACTGGTCTTCAATCTGGTTCCTGAACTGCTAGGCTCCTTTCAACCTCTGGGCCTCTGATCTCTTTTGCCAGAAATGTTCTTCCTCCAGAGCTCTGAGAGCTGGCTTATTCATAGGACAGCTGAAATTCCTATTCCCCAGAGAAGCTCCCTGGTCACTCTCTGTCCCATTGCCCAACATATTGATTCATTGTTTCAGTTTCAGGACTTTTTTTCTTTTTTAATTTATTAATTTATTTTATAATGTATGCCTCTCCTGCCATGTCCCTGCCTGCTTCCACAAATGAACAATGAAAAGAAATTTTGATTGTCTTGATTCATACTATGTCCTCAGTGTCTAGAACAATGCCTGGAACATAGTCAGCACTCAGTAAATATTTGTTATATAAGTAAGTGAATGAAAGAATGAATAATTTTCTCACATCATTTGTGACAGGCAAGAATCACATTCATTCTTCTCACATCCTTATTTCCCAGGATCATTGAGGTTTCCCATCTCTGAGGACATTTTACCTCTCAGTATGTCTACATAACATTTGCCTGGAATCATTCAGTCATTTTATTCTTTATCTATCAAATCCTACTCTCAAAAAAAATCGCATTCACATGTATAGCATTAATGATTAATAACAGATTGAATTTTTGTTAATCTGTCAGTCTTCATATTATTTTTTCACTCTTTTAGTCATTTCTTTTGAAACTTAATCTTAATATAACCAACTATATTAAGGTGTTTGTGGTTAGATCTTTATGTGTTTTCCCACAGAATATTTGAAACATTTCAAGCCATAGCAAGGTTCTCTTATATTTACCTCTAAAATTCATATTGTTTTACCTCTTGCATGAAAATACTTAATAATTCCAAATGTTTCTTCTGAGGTAGATGCAAGTTGGTAAACACATTTTTCCATGTGAATATCAAACCGACCCATCATTTCTCACTGCACTGCAATGTTCCATTTTTCCTAAATCAGGTGAGTCTGTTTCCGAACTCTGCTCTGTACCAGGGGTCAGTTATCTAAGTTGGGGCCAAGAGCACAATGTCTCAGTTACTACAGTTAATTATATGATATAATTGTATCATATCATATATTAAGTATATAGTTAATTATAAAGATTAAGATAAAATTATTTAATTACAGTTTTAGCAGATCTCGTTAACTAGTGCCATTTGCATATTTTTTCATCTTTTTCGGGATTTCCTTGGCCAGTCCTAACCTTATGCATGTCCATACAAATTTTAGAGTCAACTTATCAATTTCTGCAAAAATAAAACAAACAGAAAACTGCCAGTATTTGATTGAGATTTATAGGAAATGACATGGTTGGGCAGAGAAACCAACTTGCAGATTCGTAATGCTAAACAGCATAGAAAAAAAGAGTTTCTTCTATTGATATATCACATATTCAGTGAAATATTTATATCTTGGTGATAAATTAATGCATTAAAAAAATTTTACATTAAGCAGGTGTCTCAAAGCCTAATACTTTACCCATCCCTTGAAAGCCACTGTTAGATTTCTGCAGTTTTCATACATCATTGAATATTAATACAAGTATTTTCCAAATATTGTGGACTCAGGGAAATTTAATGACAGACTTCTATATCATGATGAAGGATTTACCACACATACTTGTCTCTTCTACCCCCTAAAAATCCCAGTGAAATGATAATAAAATTACTTAAAACATGCTAAATATGCAACCAAAGAAAAGGAGAAAAGGTGATTACATGTTTAAACCAGGAGATTTTAATAAAATAATCAAAGATGAAAAGTGAATATAGAGCAGATGATGAAGCAGTATGGAGAAAAAGGGGCCTAGGAAGAGGGACAGCTTCAGAAGAGAGGAATGCAATGAATCCTGAGGCAGAGCTCTGAAGAGGCGTATAATTCAGATGCAAAAGTTGTCTCACTGAGACTCTAAATTCAGGTCAATTGACCTTATACTATGTTCTCTGATCTCCCTAGCCACATGCGGACACATAGGCAAGCTAGTTATTTACATCCCACCTAAAAAAAAGAATCAAAGGGTTCTTCGACAAAGAAATTAAATAAATTGTCTACGATTACCCAAAGCAGAGTATTTGGACCTCAGTTTCTCCTGCTCTCCATGTGGGCATCAAAGGATCCTGAAACATAACTGGCCTGCTCTCTTCTTCTTCCTGTAAAGCAACACTATCGGTTAATAAGCCCCGCCTATGGTTCCCACAGCGGCAAGTGATGAATCACTGTCAACTATTTGAGAAAGTGTGGAATACGAGTGAAAGATCAAGTTAAAAACAAAAATAACTGTAATCATTTAACTTTAAAAAAGAGAAATAATTTAGGAAACAAAATTAACAATAAACAAAATTTTAGTATCTGTGGAGAGATTTGAGAGATCGAGATTTACATAAAATAAGCATAGAAGCTTTAAAAAAAAGAAAAAAAGCAGTTATCCTGAAAGACCTTTAATAAGTGAAAGATATGATTGACCAACAAGTCAAAACCAAGAATTGATGAAAGGATCAGAAGGTAAAATCTATGAAGTCTCTGGAAAGAAGAAGAAAAAAAAGAGATGTAAAATCTTTGCCCTGGATGGTGTAGCTCAGTGGATTGAGTGTGGGCCTGCAAACCAAAGGGTTGCTGGTTTGATGCCCAGTCAGGGCACATGCCCAGGTTATGGGCCAGGTCCCCAGTAGGGGGCGTGAGAGAGGCAACCACACATTGATGTTTCCCTCTCTCCTTCCCTTCTCCTCTCTATAAAAATAAAAATAAATAAAGTTTAAAAAATAAAAATAAAATAAAATAAAATTTGAGAGAAACATGAAAGAAATAGAGTATGAACAGAGGAGGTCCAACAACAGACTAAAAGCAGTTTTAAACATAATGAAATGACAGAAAGAAATTATCACAGAAGAAAATCATTCAAAAAACACAGGAGATCATTTTCCACACATGAAGGATGATACTGAAAGTTACCACTGAAACCAAGAACAATCAATGAATTAAAAACCTATGAATATTCCCTTGGAAATTCA
The DNA here is from genome assembly GCA_028533065.1 of Trachops cirrhosus. NCBI lineage: Eukaryota > Metazoa > Chordata > Mammalia > Chiroptera > Phyllostomidae > Trachops > Trachops cirrhosus. Next base: position 108,767,914 of record CM052539.1, on the reverse strand, counting down.
GAATACCAGAGACAGAGGGGGAAAAATTAAAATCAATGAACAAGAATTGAAGGACATCATATTTCTTATGAATCTGCAGGATTTTTGAAGCACTTCAAAGTTAAGGTAATGCTGGAGTTCAGGACACAATGCAGTTATAGCTGAAGGGAAAAAAGATAAATAAATTAATAAATTTATAAAAACACAATACAGAAATAAGCCATATACAACATCATGGAGTCAATGACAGCAAGTCCTACATTTTTTACATTAAGTTAAAATATATTATATTTAGCACGTTTATTTAAAATTTCTTTTTATATATTTTAAGATGCTTCTAAGTTCAACTCCTATGTGTCCTGACAAACTCTTAGCATAGAAAGACAGTTAAATTTCCCCTTTTCACTAAACTCTCATAACTTTGAGATTGTAAAAACAAATGAAGAAAAGAGATAGTGTAGGAAAAACTATTACATCATTTTTATCTTTTTAAATGTGCATTAAACAGAATAAATTTATTTTTCTCCTGTTAGTTTTTGTCCTTCCCATTCTCTGTATTTTCTTTCCTATTCCTTGCAAAAGTCATTAGAGTCCCTTTGTGATTCTTACTCATATTAATAAGTTGTCTACTGTAAAAAAGGTATCATACTGATAACATACTGATATCATACTGATACATGAATGAGCTATATCTGTTTCTTTAGTGGTCACTGTGCCTCTTAATCATGGCTGTCCTTGATGTTCTTCTCTGTAGCATGAGAAGCATGTACTAAATAAGTCCAGTTGGTATTCCAGTTTTAATATTCCTACTCTATATGCAATTTCTAAAAAGTCAAGATGCAGTCTCTGGGACATCAAGTGTACCAACATTTGCAACATAGGTGTACCACAAGGAGGCAAGATTGAGCAAGGGACTGAGTACCTGTTGGAGAAAGAATGATGAAAAACTTTCCTAACTCGTGAAGGAAATAAACACACAAGTCCAAGAAGTACAGAGTTCTAAGCAAAATGAACCCAAAGACACCCACAATAAGATACATCAAAATTAAACTGTCAAAGGTTAAAGAAAAAAGAGACTCTTCCTTTGTTTTGTTTTGCAGGGTTTTGTTGTATTTTTTCTTATTTTGTTCATTATGCTATTACAGTTGTCCCAATTTTTCCCACTTTGCCCTCCTCTACCCAGCACTCTCCACTCCCTCAGGCAATCCCCACACCATCATTCATGTCCACGGGTCACATTTATGGGTCAAGTTCTTTGGCTACTCCACTTCCTATACTGTACTTTACATCCCTATGGCTATTCTGTAACTACCTGTTTGTACTTCTTAATCCCTTCATTTCTTCATCCCTTCCCTGACACACCCTTTCATCTGGCAAACATCAAAATGTTTTCCATATCCGCAATGCTCTCTCTGTTCTTCTTGTTTGCTTAGTTTGTTTTTCAGATTCAATTGTTCATAGATGTGCATTTATTGCTATTTTATTGTTCATAGTTTTTATCTTTTCTTTTTCTTAAATAAGTCCCTTTAACATTTCATATAATAATGGTTTGGTGATGATGAAATCCTTTAGTGTTTTCTTGTCTGAGAAGGTCTTTATCTGCCCTTTGATTCTAAATGATGTCTTTGTTGGGTAGGACAATCTTGGCTGTAGGTCCTGTTTTTCATGACTTTGAATATTTCTTTCCAATTCCTTCTAGACTGCAAAGTTTCTTTCGAGAAACCAGCTGACAGTCTCATGAAAATTCCTTTGTAGAAAATTATCTGCTTTTCACTAACTGCTTTTAAGATTTTTTCTTTATCTTTAACCCTTGACATTTTAATTATGATGTGTCTTGGAGTGGGCCTCTTTGCATCCATCTTGTTTGGGACTCTCTGTGCTTACTGGACTTGCATGTCTATTGCCTTCACCAAATTAGGGAAGTTTCATTAATTTTCAAATAGATTTCCAATTTCTTGCTCTTTCTCTTTTCCTTCTGTCACCCCTATGATGTGAATGTTGGAAGACTTGGAGCTGTCCCAGAGGCTGTTTATACTAACCTCATTATTTTGGATTCTTTTCTCTTGTTGTTCTGATTGGTTGTTTTGCTTCCTTATGTTCCAAATCATTGATTTGATTCTCTGCTTTATTCACTCTGCTGTTATTTCCCTGTAAATTGTTCTTTATTTAAATTAGTGTGTCCATTGTTTTTTATTGGATCTTTTTTATGCTGTTGAGGTCCTCACTAAGTTCCTTGAGCATTCTTATAACCAGTGTTTTGAACTCTGCATGTGATAGATTGTTTATCCCCATTTTGTTTAGCTCTTTTTCTGGAGTTTTGATCTGTTCTTTCATTTGGGCCATGTTTCATTGTCTCCTCATTTTTTGGCAGCCTCCCTGTGTTTTTTCTATGTATTAAGTAGAGCTGCAATGACTCCCTATCTTGGTAGTGTAGCCTAATTCAGTAGGTGTCCTGTAGGAGCCAGTGGCACAGCCTCCTCTATCACCCAAGCTGGGTCCTTAGTGTGGGATGGTACACCTTCCTCTTGTAGTTGAGCCTTAGTTGCTATTGGCAGATCAATGGGAGGGATTTACCCAGGCCAGTCAGTTGCAGTCAATCTAAGTATAGTTGAAGTATTTAGTTACCCTATACATTTTTCTAATAAATGCATTATTTTTCCCCAAGAGTCTGCTCTCCTGCCAGGATATTCATCTACTGACCCAGTCAAACTACAGAAAAGGGTGATATTCTCTCCCACCATAAATGGAAAACCTACAAATGAAATCCTTAATAAGCAGGGTGCTACATATTACTACCACTTTCCACACTTAGCCAAGTTCTGGCACTTATTATTGTATTTAAAAACACTCTTAAAAAATGTGTTTGCATGTGTTTATGCACACTTATATGTACACTTATATTGTATATCATAAATTATCTTTTCCTTGGTCTCTTTTCTAGGGTTGCCAGATAAAATACAGGACTGCCAGTTAAATTTGAACGCTAGATCAATAACAGAGGAAAAGTTTTTAACATATTCCAAAGTCTACATGAACATACTTACAGTTACTAAAAATATATTTATCTGACATTCAAATTTAACTGAGTACCCTGCATTTTTATTTGCTAAATCTGGCAGTCCTACTCTTCCCACACAGATAACAAAATCCTTAAGGGAAGGGCCCGTATCTACTCACTTCTATGCCTACAGTTCTAGCACAGTATCTTCACACAGTAGATAGTCAATTTTTACTGAGTTAGTTAATGAAAATACAAACTAAATAAATATAAGACAGGTAGTGTTTTTAGTTTTGTAGTTCATAGGTGAACATGAGACATTCAAGTGAGCTAAAGTCAATCTATGGTTAGAGCAGATTTTATTCTGATGTTTAGTAAAACTGTTTATGAGCCCCTAAACTTCTGATAAAGCATTAAAGTTAAAAGTGGCTCCAACATACTTAGCATACTATTTCTGAAAGAGTAAAAATACTGACTGCCATAAGGACCATCATGTAAACTCAACTGAACTGAGAAGTTTCACTCCCTTTAGTAATATTTTCCCTTGACACCATGGATTGTGCTAGTCAAGGACATACTTGTATTAATATATTAAAAAACAAAACATTTCCACTGGAAATTTAAAATTACAAAAAGATTTCCATTCAGTAAAAATGGAAAATTTTGGAGAGATTTGACCATGAAGTTCATGCGATCAGTTATATACATAAAACCAAAACAAAATAAATCTAAAATTGCCTCTATGTGTCATACGTGGTTTTGTTCATTTTTATTTTCTTATTTCTATTCTTTTTTCTGACTCTCATTTTAAGTTGAGGAAATATGGTTCTTAACATTTTAATAAACATCTACTGACTATGTGCTCTAGATGGCTGTTTTAAGGACTAGGAAAATATATTTACAGCTTCTTATAGAAGATGACATACTCAGTTTGTCACCAAGACTTATGCTCATCTTCTGTTTTCCAGAATAGGCTCTTGTACTAGTCCCCTCTGAGCCTGTCTGCTCAGCTGTAAAATAGCGGGATTCCCATCTCACATGGTTGTAGTAACAATCCAATGAGAACATGTACATAAAAACACAACTACTAAATACTACAATATATTGGTTTCTGTGCATTATCAATATGGTCCTCATGTGGGAAGACCAAAGATATACATGTGGACAGTAAAGAGAAAATTACTTGGACTTAACTTGGTAACTACCATGAGACCATTTGTCTTATAAATGGCCTAATGTCTCATGACAAAGAATAACTGACCTACTCAATTACATTTTATCCAAACCTACAACCATCTTTTGAGTACCTACTATGGTAGAAAGTAGAAATAATGAGATAAAAGAGATGAGGTTCTTTCCTCCAAAGAGTCCCCCCATCATTCTCCTTGGAGCTTTGCAAGTATTCACTTGCTTTATTCTTCCAATAACAGTCGAATGTGTTGAGTACACAGAGCCTGTGTTCAGTACTGTGACTCCAACAAACTTTTTTCCTTGACAATCTTGTGTATACCAAAACAAAACAAAGCACTTTCAAAGATGTTTTCTCTCTTATGAAAAACAAAACAAAACAAACAAAACAGAAAATACTGATGGCTTAATCTTCACCAGCCATTTGTTTTTCAGTTGCTTTCAATTAGATGTGTACTTTTCTAAAAATACTATTAAAAAGTGTGCTTGTGTGTGCTTTTTTTACACTTATATGAATAACCACATTTAGTCTTGTTGAATACCACATTGTTTATAAATACAAAACAAACTGTCTGTTAAAAAAATTATTTCAAGACCTTGCCAAAGATTGATGTTAGCAGCACAACTTTCATGTATGTATGCTTTGGACTCCTGCCCTTTTCAAGATAATGTGTTTCCTCTTCTTTCCTTTCTGCTTGCCAGAAGAATAAGCTACTCTTTTCACTCTCCAGAATGATCTATTGTGTACTAATTAGCCTAAGCTGCTGCTGGGATTCTTAAGAGTTTGGAACTTCCACAATGTGAATTCTTGCTAAGGTAACTGAAAAAAAATATGGTCTGGATTTATTAATTTTATTATACCTTTCAAGTAGTGTTAAAGTTAACATGTTCAATGCTTTATCGTTTAATATGAAGAAGTTGATTATCTTCATGGAGGAGGCATGTGTGTATAGTGGTAGTCTAAAAATGGCCCCAAAGATATCAGTTACAAAGCCATGGAATCTATAAATATTACCTTATTTGGAAAAATGATCTTTGTACCTGTGATAAGTTAAGGATTTTGAGATGGGAAGGTTATCCTGGATTATCCAGGTGGACTATAAATGCAATGATATGTATTCTTATAAAACAGAGGCAAAAATGAGATTTGGCAGAGACAGAAGAGGAGACAATGAAACAATGGAAGCAGAAATTGGAGTGATGCAGTCACAAACCAAGGATTGCCAGGACCCAACAGAAGCTGGGAGAGGCAAGGATCAGATTGCCCCTAGAGACTCCAGAGGGAGCAGAACCTTTCTGAAAACTTGGTGTTGGTTAGTGAAGTTAATTTCAGACTTCTGACCTCCAGAACTGTTAGTAAGTAAATTTTGGTGTTTTAAGTCACCAAGTTTATCGTCATTTGTTACAGCATCAATGGGAAATAAACACTCATGCACACACACACAGTTTATGTATAAGTGTGAGAGCAAAATTGTCTCTTGATAACAAATGGATATAAAGGATATAGAGAGGCTTAGAAAGGGAGCAGAGATTTTTAAATGTACCAATTTTCTCATCTTGTTCAGTTGAAGAATATAGTAACTAATTAGACTTAGACATTGATTGTTAGAAAAGATATACATTTAATTACATGGGCCACAAAATTAACCTCTGGAAAATAGAATGAGAATATAAAGTATTTAAATAAATTGAGGGGAAATGGGAAAAGAGACAGGAAATGTGACAAACAAACAAAGCAAGCTAAATGTCAAATATGAAAGAAGAGGTAAAGAATAAGTTCAATTGAATCAATGAACACATCAAAAGCAAATGTTATATTACTCCATTTAAACAGAAACTCACTTTTTAAAACTTAAGTATACATTATTTAATAATATCTATGGTGAAAAAATTTTATTAAATGTTTTCTCATAATGTCTATGGTATCTCTGGGAGATGGGGGTATTGACTGGTAGGCTCACATGAAGGAACTGTCTGAGGTGATAATAATGCTCCATATTTTGATAGGAGTTTGAGTTACCCATGTGCATGCATTTTTCAAAATTCAGCAAATGTACATATGAGATTTGTGTACTTTATTGTATGCAAATTTTACATGAAGAAAAAACTAAGCAAGTATTGATATCTTGTTAATATATGCAAATATCAGTATTTGGTTGGAAATGCACTGATATCTGAAATTTATCTTGAAATATATCAGTGAAATAAATAGATGATTAGATGAATTGATATGTGATAATAAGAATAGTAAAAAGAGTGCAGGTAACAAATGTCGATAGCAGCTATTTTCACAGTAAGCATCTTTTCCATAATCATCTCTGCCATATGCATCTTTGCCACAGACATTTTTGCCGCACAACTAATTGGCCATAACACAATTCCCCATAAAGGATAAAATAACTGGATGACAATCTGGTTTACACTTAGCAGACTTAATGTATTTAAGCTAGTTCTCAGTTTGGTTTCATTTCTACGTTGACAAAGTTCTCATAGTATTTGCATTTTTATATTATATGAATCTCAGCCTTCATAATCATCAACATGGTGACAAGTAGATGTGCTGGTCTGGAAATAGTGGATGATAGCAACTGCATCTGAAGCCTGATTACAAGGCTGTAGATAAAGCCAGACTGCATACTGGGCTAGAAAATGATACATATCAATTTGCAAAGCCTTCAGAGAGCAGTCATTCCTCTCACCCATCAAAACCAAAACTTTACCAAGCTATGGCAAATGTGAAAGAGGAGCCTGCTAATTCACAACAGTCTTCAAGAGCATTAGTTGCTCTTGATGAAGAAATTGAGCAAAAAAGAAAAAGTGTAATGTTGAATCATGGAAATGAATCAAGTAAAAAAAAAGTGCAGTACTCTGAACAAAAGACTTCAAAGACAATATATCTTGATTAATACAATAAAGTCTTTTAATTTCATTAATTTTTATGCTTTATTATGTCCTTTTTAATATCTCTCTTTTATTTTTTTGTACTTTGTTTTTTATAGCAAAATCTTCTTATGGCCAATAAGGTATACTGCAAAAATGTTTCCAGGAAAAATACTTATTGCAAAGATGTTTATGGCAAAGATGCTTAGGGCCAAAACAAGACTGCCTTATTCATATAGCCAAAAAGTGGAAACAAATTGCCATAGACAATGTCTGTGTCTTCCTCCAAATTTGTATGTTGAACTCTTACCTCCTGAGGTAATGGTATTAGGAGGTAGAGCCTATGGGAAGTGATTAGGTCATGAAAGTGGAGCCCTTATACATGGGATTAATGCACATGAAAGAAACCCCAGACAGTCCTCTCCTTCCTGGATGTGAAGACCGGGAAGCAGAAACCAGTTCTGCTGTGCTTTGATCTTGAACTTACCAGACTCCAGAACTGTGAGAAATAAATGTTTGCTGTTTAAGTCACCCAGTCTCTGATATTTTTGTTATAGCAGCAGGACACAACCCTAATGTCCATCAACTGATGAATGGACAAACAAAATCTGTTGTATGTTTGTGTGTATAAGCTTCCAACATAAACAAGCAATTCCTGAACACCAGCAGGGTGTCTGAGAATTCAACTCAATTCTGACACTGTCTACCTGGAGATAGAATCAGATTCCACAGGTGAAAGGATTCAGTTCCTCAAGACTGCCCTCCATTACAGATATCAGTCAAAAGCCCAGGCTGTTATCCATGCTTCTGACTGACTGGCTGTAAATCAGAGGTTCTCATGTACCTCTGCTTTGGTTTGATTAATTTGCTAGAACAACTCACATAACTTAGGAAAACCCATTTACTCACTAGATTATCAATTGATTACAAAGGATATTAAAGAATACAAATCAACAGCCAGATGAAGAGATATACAGGATGAGGTCTGGAACAAAAGAGCTTCTATCCTCCTGGGGCTTTGGAGCTGCTCTGGAGGCACGTGGAGCATTTTGATTCCTAATGAGGAAGCTTTTCAAAACTGGGGTGGACCAGCTATTCTTCTGGGTTTTTATGGAGGCTTAGTCACGCTGGACTTAGTCATTAACCCTTGGTGATTGATTCAACCTCAAGCCTCTCTCCCCTCCCTGGAAATCATGGGGTGGGACTGAAAGCCCCCATCTTTAGGTGCTTTCCAAAAGTCAATTAATATAACAAAAGACACCTTGGTCACTCTCGACACTTGGAAAATCCTGAGGATTTGGAGAGTTCTGTACCAGAAACAGAGATGAAGATCAAATAAATATTTATTGTAAATCACAATGCCCCACCATACAATGTAATATTATTCAGCCAAAAAAAGGAATAAAGCACTGATACCTGTTACAACATGATTAAACCTTGAAAACAACATTATGCTAAGTGAAAGAAGCCAAATATAAAGGCCACATACTGTATGATTTCCTTTATGTAAAATGTACCAAACAGGCAAATAAACACAGATAGAAAAGTAAATTAGTGGTTGCCAGGAGCTGGAGATTGACTGCTGATGGGTATGGACTTTCCATTTTGGAGCAATAAAAATGTTCTAGGGCTAGATAATGGTGATGGATGCACAGCTTTGTGAATGTATTAAAAGCCACTTAATGGTGAATTTTAGGTTATGTGAATTATATCTCAGTAAAATTACAAAAAAGTAAATCTTAAGGTGTTAATAATAGAATCTAAGTAGTGGGTATATGACTGCTAATGTTAAAATCTTGTCCATTCTTATGTATAATTAAAAATCTAAAAATGTTGTTAAAAATTAGGCACCAGAATTTCTTGATATGAATCCCTTCTCTTTCATGGTCTGGATTTTGACAAACCTGGCAGAGCAGAGGTTTGAATTTAACAGCACATGACTCTCATAACAGTGAAACCACTGTCATAAGAGTGAGAAAGAATGTGGAACAGCCATGCAATATTATTTCTTTGTTTATTTCTGTACAGTGGTAGAAAGAAAACATATCTTATTCAGAAGAAATATATCCAACTGAGCCAAATTGATGGGTAATTGGCTCTTCCAGACCTTTATTTGTATTCTCCAAGGTTGCTTCTGTTACAGGATGAGTGAACCCATTAGAGTTTAGTTTCAATCCCAATTAAAGCCCACTTATATTCTCCTGGGACTAGTAATGGTAGAATACCATCATTTTCCAGATATGCACAGGACTTTGCCCTCAAGCAATCTTATGCAAGCCATTACAAGGCATTTCTCTTTTTTAGACATTGTAGCTTCTTTTCACGTTAGACAGTAGATACAAGAGGGTGTATCTTCTGTAAGCCCATCAGTTCATGACTTAAGTTTCTTCATGCTTATTTGATTTTAGGAATCCAGGTAGCTTCTCGATAAAGATATGACTAAGACAAACACCTCAGCCTTCTAATCCCTTTCTAAGCCAGCAACTGAAGTTTTTTTGATGCGCATGAGTCACTTTAATTTCCCCTCTAAATTTCTACAGGGAGTTATAAAACTGATTTCCTTATACACAGATGTTCTTTATAGTCAGTCATCTAGGTCTTATTTGCCTGACTATACAGCATGGCCACTGGCTGCAGCCACAGCATTCGTATTGCCCAAATGACCACCTGAAGGTAGGGCATGTACATCTCTTCCTAAACTAAATAAACAAGCCCTGGCTCTGCCCATTGTACAAATTTGTGCTGACTTCTTCTTTTAAGGCTTATTCTCTTCTGGGTGCTGTTGATCACCACACAGCAACATGGCCTTCCATCTAGGAGCTTCAATCAGTAAACAAAGCCAGAGAACCAGGCCTTGCCTCAGCTGGGAGTAAAATCACAATGTTCAGACTGTTACAGGGCATGGGAGATCCTCAGAGGCTGCTATCACTGTCTGTGTAGGCAGCAAATCAACTTGCTCCTATATGTGCCCCCAGACACTCCCCTTTGCCATACTCAAGAGCGTGCCACATCTGCTTTAGGAAACAGTCTGCTGGGCTAGCTCTTCCCTATGGGGCAGCCTCCCTGGCATCACCCAAGACTTGATCTGTATTTCCAGCCTCAGATTAGATGGTGCTTTTCCATGGTGAGGTCAGTTTTGGACCAAGCCAGGTAACAAGCTAGCAACTGTTTCTCCAACAGGCAGTTTTTCAGTTTAAAACTTGGGGGGTATCTATTGAGTAATGTATTTGATTTCTGTCAAAAGCTGAAACGTGCTTATCTTGTGGTTGTAGACACTTCTTTACCATCTAAGCAGTTGGTTCATATGAAAAGAATGCAACTCCCTATGCCACTGCCCTTCATACATTTTTCAACACTTGTTTCTGCTCAGAAGCTCATTAAATTGCAGACTCTTTTTGGTGGTTTGTGAATTAGTTCCAACAAGATTTCCAGATGGAGAATATTATATTTGCTCAAATCTGACCAGCTAGTCCTTCCTGCTCTGATATTCTTACTTACTGGCAGCATCTCTGAGAGATAATTTACTTATCACAGTTTGAGGAATGTTGCTAGTTGCTCCTACCCATATATTTTCCAAATTGGAACTGGATCAAATATCAACTGCAGTTCACTGTCACAAGTTTCTTATTACAAGGGTGGCCACAAGCCCAGAGGGACTTCTGAGCATCCTCAGGACATCGGGAGTGAGGTGCTGTAACCTACTCTTACTGGTTATCGAGTCAAATCTAATCTCATTAAATTATGACAATATGTTAGTAAATTCAAGTATTTCTATGCCAAAACATACCAGTTTTATTCCATGAGAATGCCACTATGCTCACCGAAACTCAAAAATTGAGATTGACAAGAAATTATTAATAAAGCCTAAAATGGCATACCAATCTCCTTTAGCCTTTCTGCATGGTTTTTACCATATCAAATGTTACTAAAGCTATCAGAGAAACCAGTGTTTTTAATCCGCCACAGTTTGCTATCAACCTCCAAGACCCCAATCAGTCTTATGGGTTGAAGCCAGACAGGACTGCTAAGGGAGCCTGTAATGTTACTGGATAGGGCCTGGCCAGCTGTAGGGCATGGGTTCTTGACTTCCGGTAGGAAAGATTTCACAACATGAGTCCAGGTGACTATGAGGATACATCAATTAAAGCTGGGGCAGTGAAACAAGGAAAAGCTTATTGTAGAAGAAGCAACAGGAAAACCCAGGCCGGGCTGCCTTAGCTCCCTTCGAAATCAGAGAAAAGGGGGCTTTGGGGACAGGTTCAGGAGATTAGCCTGGGACAAGCCGCCTGCTGCCTTAGAGTTTAGGAGACACGTGCCTATGGAGAAAGAAGTGGAGGAAAAAGAGGGGAAAGGGACTGACAAGGGCTGCTCCCCAGAGGGAGAGCATGTGCTGGGCCCTTTGTCTTGAGGTTTTTCTCTTTCTTGCAGGTGGGAACCTTAGCAGAGGTCTCAAGGGAGGCTTTCAGCAGCATATTCATCAGTTCTCTAGGTGTGTCCTTTCAGGGTCATGGTCTCCACTGATTGGTCAGTGGCAGGACAAAGGGTCTTTAGTCATTGCAATTGGTCCTGCTTGTGCTGCTTTTCTGGGCCCTGAGATGAAATACACCCGAGACCTAGATGTTATCTCCAGGGAGGAAAGGCCAGGGGAAGAGAGGTTACCCTGGGGGAGAAGTGCTTGTTTTCCCAGTTTTGCCCCTGCCAGGCACTGGGGCCTTCAGGCCTGGTGACCATCTATCTGCACCTGGCCGTACATTTCTTGGCCACTGGTATACTGAGCTGTCTCAGTCAGTTTCCTTATTCCACTTGCCAGAGAAATGTCCTAGCTTTTCACTACCCCGTCTCAGCAGGAATCAACACATCTACCTCAATTGTTTGCCTTATCGGAGCAGTTATCTCTTGATGCTTCCTGGAATTCTGGATTGCTTAATGTTTGAGGAAGGGCAAGATAATTCCAAAGGTTTCCCATGAGGCATGGCCAATTAAAATTAGGCAAAGAATGAGTGCACAAAGCCTCATTCACGCATAATATCATCCCAGCTATATACTCAGATTAAGGTGACAACTATCAGATAATCTCTCAAGTCATACTTCTCCATGTGCCAGTTTCCCCCTGCCTTGGTTACCTCCATTCACGGTGTCTTCATACCCTCCCAGTTTTCTCTTCAGGCCTTCTAGTGCCCCTTCTCTGTCTCCCATGTTTATCAGGGGATTTGTCCATCCACCAGTAAATGAAGAATATGGACTATAGGCCCACTGATTAATTATTTCCTACCCAAGCAGCAAACAATCATGTGCTACTCCTTGTCCTCAGCCTGCTTCTCTATAAAACAGACAAAAACACAACCTTCAGTTATGGGAATAACTGGGTTAGGTTAGATTTCCTAGGAATAGAGCCTAAGAAAGGGTTTTATATGCGCAAGATTTATTTAGGGAGTGCTATTTAGAGGAACCTCTAGAATGTGAAGCAGAAGAAGGAAGTGGAAAGAGGTGGACAGGATGTTACTTCAGGTGCAGAATACCCTTGGTTGAACCCTGGGAAGGAAGGGGTGGGTTGCACTGAGCACAAATTACACTACAGTTTTTCCCCCCTAGGTTGAGGGTTAATCTGTCATATCTAGTATCAGTCATTGGCAGTAAGCTATGGTGGGGGAGTTGATAATATCCCTGAAAAGTGACTGGCATCATCTCAGGGCAATTGTCCCAGGAAGTGGGCAAGTAGGTGGCTGTCAGCTGTTAGCAGTCCACAGTTAAAACAGGTGGAGGATGTGTGTAGCTGCTGGTAAAGGCAATTTGGGAGGGGCAGTAACACCATCTAGTACACATACTCTCTTCTGTCTACTTCTCAAACACACCATTGTCTTGAGAATTCTAAATATGTATTAAAGAGGAAGTGAAACATAGTTTAGAACTGTCATTAGTGAAGCAACAGGTGTATAATATGAAGGAAGTTAATGGTGCGCTTTGTAAAATGAAATAGACTACATGCTGGGTGCCCTCAGACAAAGCGATGCACACAGATTGAGTAAGGGTAGGCATACTGACAAATAGGGGAACCTCCATTTAGAGCAGAATTTTAAAAAATTCTGGTGGCAGAGAAAGTGTCACAAGGAATGTGTAGAATGTTAACTTTTTAGTAGTCATTCCTTTTAAATAATTACTACCAGGGCCCAATGAGAGGTGATCTTGGAATAAAACTGGCGCTGACATTTCTTTGTTACTATATAAATATGGGAAAATTGATCTCCAATATACACATATGTATTATTCATACTTCCATCATTACACCTCTAATATCCTTATACTAATTTGTTGACACATCTCTCCTCTCTTGGACACCAACCTTCTTAAAGGTAGGGACATGTCTTATACATCTTTCTTCGTTATTCCCAGTTGAATGTCTGTATACTTTAATTGCATAAATGAAGAAACAAATGGACCACTGAGAAAATGTTCTAAGAATTCACAGTTCCATTGACAAAAGAATCATCATTACCGTGGAGATCGTGTGTAGGATCCTAGATTTCTCAGGAAGTGATCACTTCTCTTCCAGTAAATATCATAATTCATGGGCGCAGTTTCAGTTTCCAAGTTTGTTTGGCTCACCCCATTTTCATCCTTTAGGATTATTAGGGCAGATTGAGTCCTCATTATGGTTTGATTCTCAGACATAAAGGGAAAAGGGTAAAGTCAGGAAATAAACAATCAATGAGACTTTCTAACTCTGGCAAAAATAAATTCTTTGGAAAAAATAAACATACTTAGTTTCTTCTTTGACTGAAAGAACGAGAAACTAAAGTAAACCTATGTATATAATTGACAGAATAGTTTTTAAAGTTATTGACACTGTATTATAGTTGTAACAGGGATTTTAATCTTTCAGCTTCAGAAATAAAGTAGCAATATTGAATGTTTCTTTAAAAAATAAATTATGTTAAAATGCCTAAGTGATTTGATTTTGGAAATTTGCCTATAGTAGTCAGGGTTCTCCATAGAAACAGATGCAGTAAGATACATACATGTCTCTATATATCTGTTGCAGCGGGGAGAGAGAGAGTGCAGGGGAGAGAGAGAGATCTTAAGTAACTGGCTTACTTGATTGTGGAAGCTGGCAAGTCTAAAATCTTCAGGTTGGGCTGAAAGGCTGGAAATTCAGGGAAGAGTTGATGTTGCAGTTCTAAACCAAAGGTCATCTGATAGTGGACTTTCTCTTATTCTGTGGAGGTCAGTCTTTTTCTCTTAAGGCCTTCAACTGATCAGATGAGGCCCACCCTCAAATAATGGAGGGCAATCTACTTAAGTCAAAGTCTACTGATGTAAATGTTAAATTCACCTACAAAATACTTTTGAAGTATTTTTAGAATAACATTTGCCCAAATATGTGGGTGCCATGGCCTAGAAAAATTGGCACATAAGAGATCCAAGATGGTGGAGGAATGAGTGGAAGTTACACTAACCTCCTCCCAGAACCAATCTGGAATTACAACTAAATTGTGGAGAAATCATTAAATAAACAACTGAACAATAGCAGGAGAGAAGCCGTATAACCACAGAGAGAAGAAACAGCTTCACCACAATGTGACTGTTACCGAGTGCAGAGGAGATGTGAGAGGACTGGCTAGACTCCCACAGGCGGCAGCTGCAGTGCCAGAGGGATATTTCAGCGGCTGGCAGAGTCCCACTAAGTGGGGTCTAAACCCCAAGCTGGGTTCACCAGCCTATAGCACCAGAGCCCAAAAACTTCACAAACAACACCCAGCTGTAGTTTGTGAAAAACAAAGCGTTTTTCTCTGCCAGGGATGGATAACTAGAGACAAAGAGAGGAGTTTAAAGGGCAAATGCATAGATTTTTCATATGTACCCACATACCCTGGGCTCTGGCAAAGGGGAGGGAGGCAGAGTGGGGTGGACTAGAGATACTTGAGGAGAGACTGGGGATGGTAGCTTTGCTGAGAGAACTGAGATAGCTGCCAGGATCCAGGTTCTGAGTCATCCCCCATATTGCTGCAGCCATTCTGCTCAGACAGACCACCCCCCTCCAAGTGGCATCAGTCTCAGGGGAAGGAATAGCCACCGCCACCACCGCCCCCCCCCCCAACAGGAGTTACATTGCCTCACTCTGTGGTACTTAAGCCTGACTGCTGATTACAGAGTGACTAAATTAACAACTACTAAGGGAGTCAGGCACAGATGGTAGATCTCTGGTTGTCTCGAACAGGCTGACTAAGGCCTGTTGTAACATCTGACACCATCTGACATCACCAGAGCTGGATCCAGAAAGAAAAAACAGTGGTAAATACTAAATGCTACTGAGATAAAATCTGCCATGGTCTTCTCCATGATTTGTGATATTTTCTTTCCTGCATAGTTTTTTTAAACATTCATTTCTTGTCTTATAAGTTTGTGCATATCAAGTCACTAGATTTTGTATTATAGTTTATTTCAAGTCTCATATTTTGTTTCTCCCTTCTTTTACTCCATTTTACCTTCTTTCCTCTTATTATTTTTGTTTTAAATTTTGTTTTCTCTGTTGTTACAATTGTTTCCATTCCACACTATTTTTCCCCCATCCAGCCTCTCAAAACAAATTTTCTTGTCAATGGTCATCTCACATTCTTTTTTCTGCTCTTATAATACCCGAGTTCTCTCTCCACCTTTAGCAATCTTTGCTCATTGGTTGTGGATAGGGTAGTTGTTGTTGCATTTTTTTCAATTTTATCTCTAGATCTTCACTATTCTTTTATTTCAAATCTCAAATGTTACCATTCCCCTCTCTTACTCCATTCTGCCTTCATCTTGCTCATTCTTTTTTTCATCTCAAATTTTAACTTTTCCCTGTCTTATCCTGGTTTTTGTTCCTCACTCTTAGTGTTCCCTCCTTGCCTATCATCTCAAAACCATTTCCCTTTCCTCTAGACATGCTTAATCTAGTCTTTCTTTCTTTTCCCTCTACTTCCCATCCCACTTATATTAATCTTAGCTCATTCATTGTTGATAGTGCTGTGGTATATCTTTTTCTCCAACTTGGTTCCTATTTATTTTTATTATTTATTTACTTTTTTTCTTTTTCCTTCTCTGTCTCACTCTATTTTTAAAAAATTTCTGTTTAAACCTAATGCTATACACTTTCCTTCTCTTATGCCATTCTGCCATCTTCATTCCCTTTTTAATTTATGATATAAATTTTACTTTCTCTCTTTGCACTACTCTGATTCCTTACCCTTATTAGTGCGCCCCCCTCTAACCTCTAAAAATTATTTTTCTTTCACTTAGTCATCTCATTCACTTCTCCTTTCTTATAATAGTCTTAACCTTTTTACAACCTTATTAAGACTGGTTCATTTGCTGTTGATAGTGGGATTGTGGGTGGGAGTTATTTTTACGGGTGTGGGTTTGTCTCCTGGGCTGTGTGGCTTTGTTCTGGCAGCACCTGCACAACAACATACAAGACACGGCAGCTGGAGTGATCCTCAGTCAGCTAGCTGTAGGGAAGGACCCACCAAAAAATGACCCAACAATAATCAAAACCCAATAACATCCAGAGAGACAACATAAATGACATAAAGGGCATCCCAAGAGTATCAAGTTCAGTAGATCAAGGAGACTGCGCCACTGAGTCCCACACATCTCCTACTATAGAAGTTCACACCACAAAGACAGGGAGTGAATGCAGATCAACTTGAGAAGCAGAAAAAAACAAGAAGAGTGTCCCCTAAAATGGGGAGACAAAGAAACAGTGCCCAATCAAAAGGAAAGGAGGATTCTCGAGAAAGAATGCTGAAGGAAATAGAGGCAAGTCAACTATCAGATATTTAGTTCAAAATAGTGGTTATAAAGAAGCTCAATGAGCTCACTGAAAATTACAAAGAACTACAGGAAAGCTACAAGGAACTCATTGTGAACTACCTCAGCATGAGCAAGGACATAGAAACTATCAATAAGAGCCAAGAGGAAATGAAGAGTACAATTGCTGAATTGAAGAACACAGTAGAAGGAACCAAAAGCAAATGAGATGAAGCAGAGGATCGAATCAGTGAGCTGGAGGACAATGTAGAAAAAAACTCCCAGAAAGAGCAAAAAAAGGAAAAAAGACTCAGAAAAAACAAAGAGGGGTTAAGGGAACTGCAGGACAACATGAAACATAATAACATCTGTATAATAGGGATACCAGAAGGAGGAGAAGAAGAGCAAGGGATGGAAAACCTGCTTGAAAAAGTAATAATGGAAAACCTCCTTAATTTGATGAGAGAAAAAGTCACAGAAGTCCAGGAAGCACAGAGGGTCCCAATCAAGATGAACACAAAGAGGTCTATTCCAAGACATATAATAATTAAAATGGAAAAATTGAAAGAAAAAGAGAATCTTAAATGCATCAACGGTGAAACAGAAAGTAATATACAAGGGAGTCCCATAAGACTAGCAGTTGACTGCAGTGTTCGCAGTGGAAACACTACAAGCCAGAACTAGCAGTGTTCTCAATGGAAACACTACAAGCCAGAAGGGAATGGCAAGAAATATTTCAAATAATGAAAACCAGGGCCCTGCAACCAAGACAACTCTATCCAGCAAGGCTCCCAATTAAAATGGAAAGCCAAATAAGGAGTTCCCCAGACAAAAGAAGGCTGAAAGAATATACCTCCTCAAAACCAGCATTGCAAGAGTTGCTAAAAGGACTGCTTTAAGAAGATGAAGAAAGTGTGAGAGAGAGGAACACAGGTTAAAAAAAAAGTGGGGGGTGAAAATGGCAATGACTAAGTACCTATCAATAACAACATTAAATGTAAATGGATAAATGCTCCAATCAAAAGAGATAAGGTAGCTGAGTAGATGAGAAAACATGACCCTCACATATGTTGCCTACAAGAGACCTACCTCACAATGAAAGACCTCCACAGTCTGAAAGTGAAGGATTGGAAAAAAATATTCCAAGCAAATCGACAGAAAAAAAAAAAGCCAGGATAGCAATACTATATCAGACAAAATAGATTTCAAAACAAAGGCCATAAAAAGAGACACAGAAGGACACTCTATAGTACTCAAGGGTGGAGTCTATCAAGAAGATAAACATTGTAAACATATATGCACCCAACATAGGACACCCAAATATATAAGGAAAATCTTGGAGGACTTCAAGAAAGATATACACAGCAACGCACTAGTACTAGGAGATTTTAACACCCCATTGTCAACAATGAACACATCTTCTAAACAAAGGAAAAACAAGGAATATTGTGATACTGAATGATATACTAGGTCAAATGAACATAACTGATATATACAGAACCTTTCATTCCAAAGAAGCAAAATACAAACTCTTTTCAAATGTACATGGAAAATTTTCAAAGTAGACAACATGATAGATTACCAAAAACGCCTCAACAAATTCAAGAAAAATTGAAATCATGTAGAAACCAACCTCAAGGGAAAAACTCAAAAACAGTCAAATTCATGGAGATTGAATAATATGTTATTAAATAATGAATGAGTTAACAATCAGATCAAGGAAGAAATCAAAAAGTTTCTAGAAACAAGTGAAGTGAACACACAAGATCCCAAAACCTATGGGACACAGCAAAGGCAGTTATGAGAGAGAAGTTCATGGCAATGTAGCCCTGCCTATAAAAGATAGAAACATTTCAAGTAAACAACCTAACCCTACATCTACAAAAACTAGGGGAACAACAATAGAGACAGTCCAGAGCAAGTAGAAGGAAGGAAATAATTAAGATCAGAACAGAATTAAATGACATAGAGACTAAAAGAACAATTCAAAGGATCAATAAATCCAGAAGCTTGTTCTTTGAAAACATAAACAAAATTGACAAGCTTTAACCAGATTCATCAAGAGAAAAGTGACAGGACCCCAGTAAATAAAATCAGGAAGAGGCGAAATTGCTACCAATACCACAGAAATTGAAAGGATTGTAAGAAATTACTACAAACAAGTATATGCCAAGGAATTTGACAAACTGGGTGAAACATACAAATAACTAGAAATATATAATCTCCCCAAACTAAATCAAGAAGAAGCAGAAAGCCTGAACAGACTGCTAACAGGTGAAATTGAAGCAGTAATCAAAAAATTCCCAGCACACAAAAAGCCCTGGACTGCACAGTTTCACAGAAAAATTTTACAAAACATTTAAGGAAAGGTTAACTCCTATTCCTCTCAAACTATTCCAAAAAATATAGGAAGAGGGAATACTCCCAAACTATTTTTAAGAGGCCACCACCATCCTAATCCTAAAACCAGATAATGACACAAGAAAGAAAGAAAACTACAGGCTAATATTGCTGATGAACATATACACTAAAATCCTCAACAAAAGATTGGCAAACCAAATCATACAATACATTAAAAAGATCATACACCATAATCAAGTGGAACTCATCCCAGGGATGCAAGCATGGTACAATATTCATAAATCAGTAAATGTAATACATCACATAAACAAAAAGAAAGACAAATATCACACGATCACATCAATAGATGCGGAAAAAGCATTTTATAAGGTATAGCACCAATTTATGATAAAACACTCAGCAAAGTGGGAGTAGACGGAGCATACCTCAACATAATAAAGGTCATATATGAGAAACCTATAGTCAACATCATACTCTTTGGACAATAACTAAAAGCTTTTGCCTTAAAATCAGGAACAAGACAAGGGTATCTGCTTTCACCACTTTTATTCAATATAGTTTTGGAAGTTCTAGCCACAGTGATCAGACAAGAAAAGAAAATAAAGGCATTCAAACTGGAAAGGAGGAAGTAAAACTGTCATTGTTTGCAGATGACATGATAGTGTGCACAGAACACCCTATTGTCTTCACCAAAGAAATTACTTGACATAATAAGTGAATTTGGCAAAATAGCAGGTTACAAAGTCAATATCCAGAAATTGAAGGCATTTTTGTACAGAATAAAATATCAGAAACAGAAAGTAGGAAAAAATCCCATTTACTATAGCAACAAGAAAAATAAAGTATGTAGGAATAAACCTAATCAAGGAGGTAAAAGACCTGTACTCAGAAAATTATACAACACTGAAGAAAGAAATTAAGGAAGACACAAACAAATGGAAGCATATGCTGTTTTGATGGATTGGAAGAATCAACATCATCAAAATGTCCACAGTACCCAAAGCAATTTATAGACTCAACACAATCCTTATGAAAATACCAATGACATATTTCACAGATATAGAACATTTCAAAAATTTATATGGAATCATAAATGACCCTGAGTGACCTCAATAATTTTGAGAAAGAAGAACAAAGTGGGAAGAATCATGATTCCTGATATCAAACTATATTACAAGGCCACTGTAATCAAAACAGTTTGGTACTGGCATAAGAACAGGCATCTAGATCAATGTAATAGAATAGAGAGAACAGAAATAAACCCATGTCTCTATAGTCAATTAACATTTGACAAAGTGGGCAGAAGCATAAAATGGAGTAAAAATGGCCTCTTCAACAAATGGTGTTGGGAGATCTGGATAGGTATATACAAAAAAAATAAAACTAGGCCACCAATTTACACTATACACAAAAATAAACTCAAGGTGGATGAAAGACTTAAATATGAGCCTCAACACCATAAAAGTCCTAGAGGAGAATATAGGCAGGAAAATTTCAGGTATTCCACGCAGGAATATTTTCATTGATATGTCCCCTAGAATAAGGCATATAAAAGAAAGAATAAACAAATGGGACTAAATCAAATTAAAAATCTTCTGCACAGCTAAAGAAAACATTAGCAAAATGGGAAGGGAACCATGTGGGAAAACATATTTGCCAATGATACCTCGGACAAGGATTTGATTCCCAAAATATATAAAGAGCTCACATGACTCCACATCAGGTAGACAAACAATCCAATGAAAAAATGGGCAAAGGGCCCAAGCAGATACTTCTCCAAGGAAGACATACAAAGGGCCCAGAGACATAGGAAAGGATGCTCTGCATCACTAGCTATCAGAAAGATGCAAATTAAAACCACAATGAGATACTACTTCACACTAGTCAGAATGGTCATCATCAACAAATCAACAAACAAGTGCTGGCGAGGTTGTGGAGAAAAGGGAACCCTACCTAGTATGTTGTTGATGGGAATGCAGACTGGTGCAACCACTGTGGAAAAAAGTATGGAATTTCCTCAGAAAACTAAAAATGGAACTGCCTTTTGAGCTAGCAATTCCACTGCTGGGATTGTACCCTAAGAATCCTGAAACACCAGTTCAAAAGAACTTATGTACCCCAATGTTCACAGCAGCACAATTTACAATAAGCAAGTGTGGGAAGCAACCTAAGTGCCCATCATTAAAAGAGTGGATCAAAAAAACTGATACATTTACACAATGGAATACTATGCAACAGAAAGAAAGAAGGAACTCCTACTCTTTGCAATGGCAAGGATGGATCTGGAGAGTATTACGCTAAGGGAAATAAGCCAGGTGGTGAAAGACAAATACTATATGATGTCACCTATAAGTGGAACCTAATCAACAAAACAAACAAGTGAGCAAAATAGAACCAGAGACACTGAAATAAAGAACAAACTGATAGTGATCAGAGGGTACAAGAGAGGGGAATAATGGTGGAAATAAGGGGGTCAAGTCAAGGAACATGTATAAAGAACTCATGGACAAGGACAACTGGGGTGATGGGATTGAATGTGGAGAAGGGTGGTAGGCAGGGCAGGGGAGAGTTATTGGAGAAAAGTGAAAACAACTATAATTGAACAACATTAATAAATAAATAAATAAACAAATAAATAAATAAACTGAATAGTAGCAGGACAAAGACTCTGGTTTTATGACTCAATCCCATTTTTCTTCTACAAATATGAATGCAGAAAAAGCAAACTAAGTTGAGATTTTTAAATTCCTATTGCCCAGTATGTACTGGACACTGACATTAACAATGTGGGATAGGTATGTAGATATGTTATCCTGCTTTTCAGATGAGGAACCTGCCCGTCAGAAAGTCGGGTGACCGAGCCACATGCTGTGTGTCTGGTTGGAGCAGAGGCAGGTTAGAAAGCCTGGGGCTGCAGATGCCAGGACCTTCCTCTCTCCACGGGGCTTGTAACACAACCTGACATCAACAAATAAACCAAAAGTAAATCTCATCCCAAAGCAAAAAAAAAAAAAGATAAAAAAATTGACACATGAAATTAATCATCATAGTGCTCTAATCCTTTACAATCTTGTCAAGTATTTTGCTCCTATTTTCTCTAATATTTGTATAATTTCTCCTGTTTTGAGCTTTGTGCATTTATTCACCTTTTTATTCCTTTCTTAAATCTTTCTGTTTTTTCAGAATATTTCACATATTAATTACATCTTGCCCCTGAATTACTTGAAAAGTAACATTTCTGTATTTTTTCCCTCTCCTATAGTTGAAGCATAGCTAAGTGGAGAATTTTGTATTAAGAATGCAGAAGATCATAGTAAAGAAAAATGATAATGAATGAGCAGTAATTTCTTTTTCCCTGACATTGCAAGTGAGTGATTCACAGGATAAAACTTACAACACAGGCTACCAAACACTACTAATCAAGGGAACTACTCAGAAATTTCTTTTGTATATAATTTCATTGTTTTCCCTATCTCAAGAGTTTAATTTGAATGGGTTGCATTGAGTTAGGTATCTGGGAGACTTTTTTAAAGATATAATATACAGAAAATAAAAGATGTTCAGTTCCAGTCTGAGTCTGAAGACCTGATAAACAGATGTGCCAGTGGTGTAGTTGTAGTACAAAGACTGGTAGGCTCAAGACTCAGAAAAAGCCAGTTTACCAGTTTGAGTCTGAAAGTGGGAAGAAAGCCAATGTTGAGCCTGAAGACCATCAGGGAGAACTCCTTACTCAATGGAAAATCACCCTTTTAATTGTATCCAGGGCTTCCACTGATTGGATAAGGCACACTGCAAGAGAGAGGTGAATCTGCTTTACTCAGTTTATCAATTTAAATGTTAATCTAATTCAAAAACACCCTCATAGAAACACTCAGACTAGCACTTGACCAAATAGCTACATACTCTGTGGCCCAGTGAGGTTGACACATAAAATTAACTGTGACAATATCACAGCTCTATTAAACTAAAAGAATATAACCTCAATAATAGAATGATACATATGAAATATACAAAATGTCAATATTAAATAGCAGCTTCCAATCCAAATGGGATGTATAAAATAGGATATATATAGGAAGTCTGTTTGTCCAGAAAGTATCCATCTATGTAGTAGGAAAAATGGAGACATTTATTGAAGAAGTTACAAGACAAAAGAAACATTGTACATAGGACAGTGACACCTCAGTCCCCTTCAAAGTAGGCACCTTGGGACCTCACATAGTTCCCCCAATCATCTTTAGCTGCCCCGTCATATTTTCCTGAATCTCATTGACTATCTGAAACCTCTTCCCTTTCAAAGGTGATTTTAGTTTGGGGAAAAGCCAGAAGTCACAGTGCACCAAATCTGGGGTGTAGGGGCCTGAGTCACCTGGGTGATTTGATGTTTTGCTAAAACACTCTGTATGAGAGGGTGCATTGTCATGATGAAGGTGCCAGTCACTAGCTGCCTATTGCTGCAGCCTTCTGAATCATTCGAAGAGTTTCTGCAGAAGAATGTTCAAGCTTAATGCAAAATTTGGTACAGTTTTGTTGCTCTACTTGCTCAGTCATTTTGAATGCAATGGCCACACAGTACACATGCTCACTCAACAGAGTCTACCACCCCCATCGACAGTGAAGCCATTATTATCCACACATGCACATTCCAGTCCACTCTCCTTGGCTGCCAGTTTACATTGATGGACTTTTTCTGGACAGACTATATACACACACACACATATATTTCATATATGAATATGAATTTTAATTATAGTATATTATTTCAACTATGATTTAATTATCTTTAATATTTGAGGATATGTTAGAAATACTATTCTTATTGTTTATAAACCACAAAACCCAATCTCTCAAAAAATGTTGAGCCATGCATACATACCACTGGAAATTGTGGTATGGTGCTTTCAGTATTCATAGATTGGTGGTGACATTATATAAAGCTCT
Source organism: Trachops cirrhosus (assembly GCA_028533065.1). Classification (NCBI taxonomy): domain Eukaryota; kingdom Metazoa; phylum Chordata; class Mammalia; order Chiroptera; family Phyllostomidae; genus Trachops; species Trachops cirrhosus. Next base: position 108,743,787 of record CM052539.1, on the reverse strand, counting down.
GCAAGAGCAATGACAATAATTAATGTCCCTTCATTACCCATATATTGCAAACATAGTGATTGATATTCTTAGTATTAGTGGATATGAACAATTAATAAAAATTTTTCATATGATTCTAGTAGCCTAAAATTTACCAAGTCCTTATTTGATAAAATTTGGTTGAACTTTCATTTATTTCCTAATATGCACCACTGCAGTACACTGGGGATGTGACTGGGCAGAATGTGAAGACTCACTTCAAAGAGAGCATGAGGTCCTCTCTATTTGGGCTTTTGTAAATGCAAGCATATTTTTAAAAGATGGACACTAAAAAGTTATAACATTCTTTAAAATTTTTTTTTCATTACTGACACTGTTACAGATGTTTCCCGTTTCCCTTACCTTTTTCCCCTGCTCCAGCAAGCCCTGCCGCCCCACCTGCAGCCTTCAGCACATTGCTGTCTGTGTCCATGGGCTATGCATACATATGTATACATGTTGTTTGGCTAATTTCTTCCAGTCCCCTCCACCCCCTCCTCTCTGAGATCCGTCAATCCGTTCTATGTATGCATGCCTCTGGTATTGTTTGTCAGTTTATTCTGTCCTTTGGATTCCATACATGAGTGAAATTATAAGGTAATTGTCTTTCTGCAATGGCCTTATTTCACTTAGCATAATATTCTCCAGATCTTATAAAAGAGTCTGGACCATGCTCTATATTTATAGGTATAAAAGAGCATATTCAGCACCTAGTTTCAGCTTAAGCTATATTGTCACATTTTTGGTTATGGAAAATCCCTCTAATGGGCTTTTAGGGCTTTAAGCAGTATGGCAACATTGACAGAATAAAATTTTAGTCTATATACATTTAAAAGTGTTTGGGGGTAAAAATACAATGTATTAAATTAGAAAAAATTCAATGATGAAATTTGAATACTTGCCACAGAAAAGAAGTATTATTAAGTAGTTATATATTGGGTTGGCCAAAATGTTCATTTGTTTTTTTTCTATATGATGGCTCTAGTAGCACTTAGTTGTCTTTAACTTCATTCAAAACAATTTTCTTAGATTGCATTGTGACAGCTGTCTTAACAGCATGCATTAAGAAAACATAAAAATTGATGAGTTTTTGTGCAACCATTTTAATATTGAAGATGGAAGAAGACATGCAACATTTTTAGCATATTCTGCTTTATTACTTCAAAAAAGGTAAAAACATAACTGAAAGGCAAAGAAAATGATTTGTGCAGTGTAGGGGGAAGGTGCTGTGACTGATGAAACGTGTCAAGAGTGGTTTGTGAAGTTTCATGCTGGAGATTTCTGGCTGGATGATGCTCCACGGTTGGGCAGACCAGCTGAAACTGAGAGTGATCAAATTGAGACATTGAGAGCAATCAACGTTCTACCACATGGGAGACAGCCAACATACTCAAGATATCCAAGTCAGTAAAGCTATTGAATAAAGTGAAAAATGTGTGTTTTATTTTGTGAAAAAATCTAAACAGAATTTTTGACCAACCTAATAACTCCCTGGGATTATTAAGTGCTAGCAAGCAGCTGTCATATTTGGGATGTTAATTTTATTATTAGAGTGCCAGGAAAGTATGTCTTTTATTATGCTTTTTATTTTTAATGTGAATACTATCTTAAGCTAAAGATTTGACAGGATGAAAAATATCCAGGTAAAGATAAATAAATTTTAAACATTAACATACAATAAAAATATACAAATATTTCCATTTTAATTTTATATTTATTTCTTATTAAATGTGGATATATATTTATGGGTATATGTGTGTATTATATGTGTATTTGAGTATATATGTGTTACATATATATGTAGGTATAATATTCAGCAAAATCTTATATTCAAAATTGTTATTATGTATGTGTTTACATAGATATGTGTATTACATATGTACACAAATAATGGTTTGTGTGCCTGTGTATCATTAGATGAAACCAAAAAATCTTGTGTCCATCAGACATTAATTAAATAACATCTTACAATAAATATTGCTGGTAAAAAATGTTTAATTGAACTCTGGCTATAAATGTTTAACTGTGACAATGATGGCTGATACTATCCACATTATTTTAAATGCTATATCACATGAAAGCCACTACACTTAAATGTGATCCTCTACTGATTGTTATTAGTTCATAGTTGTAGGGTAAGTGGAGGCAGTCCAGCTCCTCACCCAGGTGTCTGGGTAACTAAGGGAAGCAGTGTTCCCATAGCCTTGAGACTAGGTCCAATAAACTGTTCCCATAACATGAAGTGGGCTCACATGCACAGATTTATGCTATGTTATATAGTTTTCTGGCTGGAAGACAGCTCTGTTTGCCTCTAGTACTTAAGGTGGTTAGCAGCTTCTCACTAGAGAGACATGCAGCTTGCAGCATGCATGGCTCGCCCACCTGTGAATAAAGGCATGTCAAGGATCCCACAGCTCCACGCATTTTCTCCCGTCTGCTGAAGCTAGACTGGACCTGCCAGGCCTTGACAAGCTGCAACACAATAGTCATGTCATAGTTAAGGGGAAAAAATGGAAAATAATGAGAAGTTCCTGAAGAAAAGATTACTTTTTGTTATAAATTGAGGAAAGGTGTCTTATGTGAATGGGTTACTGGCTTTGTGATGCTTGATTATTAAGTAATTACATTAGAGATAATGTGCAAAATCATGAGACTTTATAAGGGTATATGATATATACAGTTAAAGGTTTACATCATATGTGATATTTTTAATAAAAATTTATTTTAACTACATAGAATTTAGAAACCCTAAACAACAAAGAATATCAGAAACAAAAATACAAAGGTTAAATAGAAAGTATAAAAGTAGAAACAAAATAGTTATAAAGTCTCAACTCTCCTAATTTATGAATGTAATGCCAAACTAATAAAAATACTAATAGGTGGTGGCAGTGGTGTTTGACATATTATTTTTAAAGCCAAATTTATTTAAGTACACATTAAGTTACTTTTACAAATTTCTTATAATAACACATAGCTTAGATGAGTGGTCTTTGTTATTTCCAAACACCTTTACCTGGCCATGTCAGACTTTAATCATGATTTAAGTAACAGTGAATTGTTAATTCAATCAAAATATAATATGTGTACTACGCAGTTCTAGCTGGTCCATTGAAAAGAAAATGTTACTCATAAGAATTAAATTTAAATCATCTATAATCAAAAGTACTATTTTAGGAAATATAATTCTATCTGAATTCATTGAAAGCAGCTGTAGAATCCATTAAGTAACTGCACTTAAACTCAAAAGAGATAAATTAAATTGACTGTCCAAGGGCAGTAACACAGCAATGTCCTGTATCCTGTTGTGGTTTTGGGTGTTTGCAGTTTGGCCTCTTTGAAAGCTGACTGAGGCCTGCTTGTGCTCTGGACCCCTGAGACCTCACCACTTATGTGAGGCCTGCTCCTGTGAGACCTGATGATTCAGGGGACCCTTTGATGCTCTAGGGCCTGTGGTCAGGGCTGTGTGTTAAACGCCAGAGCCAAAAGGGTCACTTAAGAAAAGCTGGAATTTAAACTTTACTTCAGCCAATTGTGCTTGTTGTGATCATTTTCTTTTCTTGGCCCATTGCGATTTTTCTCAGTCAACACAGCTGTGAAAAAACTCTCTTAAAGCCTTTTTTTTCTCATGGAAGTGCAGTTTTAATAAAAAGACATGTATTCTTCTAATTCTTTTTAATGTCTTTTATCTCACACTATATGTTCCAGAATCTTGGCATAGCAATAAGCCTTGAAAAATAGCAAAGGGCAGGTCTGTTTTAATACACAGTGAAAAAGATCACGTTCCCAGAGTGGGAGTTCCTCTGCTGTATTGCAAGGCACCATTTGTGCAGGCGTCCATCTGGGTTCATCTTCATCACTGTCGTGGGACTTGAGGGACAAGGGAAAGTGATACAACTATACTGATGTTCATGCTGTTCACTGTGCCATAAATAAGAAAATCCTTTGCCTCCGATCCAAGAATCTCATGTCTTCTCCCAGCATACATGAAACCATGGCAGCTAACTTGTCAACTTTCAAGTAAAGTAATACCTCAGATCTTTTCCAGTTCTCAACATTAAACTAAATTTGTTTACAGTTCTTGATGTTAAATTAGGGAAGCTCCTGCTATGACAGTTATGTCTGTCTCTTGGTCTGAAAGGGTGCTGATTGCATAAAGATATTCAATTCAATTTCAACAATTTTTGCACTTATCATTTGTGCTTTTTTCTCTATAATTGTTTTCCTTCTATAAAATTTCTACTTAAAATAAAAAAAAAAACAGCAGATTTCGGAGGCAATGATTAGGATGCTTTAGATTGCCAAATCAATAAATTAAAAAATATGTGGAACTAATTATTCATAACTCAAAGAAAAAGGAAAAAGAAAATATTAGCCAAAAGATAAGGGAAATAAAGGAAGACAAGTTCTTATCAACAAAAGTGGCTTCTCAGGATGTTATGTAGATTGCTGTGTAAATGACTGTCATGATCACAATAAGAAGAATAGATCTATAAATTATTTTTACACCTTGATCGTAATTTTTTATCTGAAAAATTGGTACCTGGAAGGGTTGAAGTAAATGCCTTGTTCACAAACCATTCACTGGCTCCCACAGTCTATGTAATATATTCCAATTCTGAGAACCTTGGAGTTAAGAACATAGTTTTCCAAGGGTTAGGAATATAGGAGGTCTAAAAATACCTTAGTCTTTAATTATTTCAGAGTATAAGGACTTCATTTATTCTCTCAATTTTCTCCAGAGGTTATTCTAGGCATCTTATTTCTCTGCCAGTTAGAGGCATATCCCACACTTATTATCTTGAATCAGCTTCTTCCCAACACAGACATAGGTGGATGGGTTAATCTTGGGATAGACCTGTGGGGACATAAATCCGGAGAGTGAAACAGGATATTAACTTAGGAGGAGACAAGACTTAGGGGGAAAGGATCCTTAGTCAAGATTAAGGCAGAATATAGTCTGGAATATCTATTTGATAAGACTAAATAAACAATCAGAAGTAATTTTATAGTCAAGCTTTGAACATTGAGATAGTGGGTATATAAAGCAGAAATAGGAGCACAGGCATGGACTACCATTGAATAAGAGTAAGAATTTCATATTCTTGGTACTAATAAATAAAGATAAATAGTATTGAGAAATGAGTTAAACCAGATTATACATGCATTTTAAAAATATCAATTTAATGAAAATTATTGATTAAATGAATATAACATTTATTTAAAATAAATGTTCATTGTATTTCTAGCATATGCCAGGCACTGTTTTGGCAATGAGTACATATAGATGAGGTATATAACCCATGCCCTAAAGATGTGGTTGGAAGAATGACACAAAGATATAATAATCTAAAATTCTGAGGAAATGCAGAATGGGGTATAAATAATTCCTCTGGAGAACCTATAGAAGGACTTACTAAGAAAGTAAGAATGGGAATTATCTAGGTTCAAAATGGTGGAAAGTGACCTGGCCAAGATCAGCTTGTTAGAACATGGTTCTGATACACCAAGTGTGCAGGTTCGATCCCCGGTCAGGGCACATTCAGGAATCAACCAATGAAATTGTAAATAAGTGGAACAAATTGATGTTTCTAGAAAGCACGAGGTGAACAAAAGTCACTGAATGTTCAAGGCTATACAGGCAACCACCCTTAGAAGATACAGAACATTTCCATCATTTGGAATATCCCCTTGCAACCTTTCCTAGCCAATTCCTTCATACTCCCACCACATGCAACTGATGTTTTTTCTTCAAGGATTCATTTTCTCTGTTCTAGAACTCCATATAAATGAAATTACAGTCTTTTTAATCTGACATTTCACCCAATACAATGTCCTTGAGTTGCTTCCATATTGTTGTGTGTAATAGCAGTCCATTCTTTTTTCTTACTGAGCAATATTCTATTGTATAAATATACCACAGTTTTCTTGTCCATTCTGTTGTTGGTGGACACTCTATATTATGAATAAAGCTCCTAAGAACTTTCTCATACAAGTCCTTGTACAAGTTTTTGTATCTCTTAGGTAAATACTGTCTAGAAGTGGAATCGTTAAATATGGGGCAGGTGTATGTTTAACTTTATAAGGAAATGCCAAACTCTCTTCATTGTTCATTGCACAATCTTATCAGCAACATATGAGTTCCTGTTGTGCGGCACCATCGCCAACATTTAGTGTTATCACTATATTTAGTTTTATCTGTTTATGTATATACTGAATATATAGTGATATTTAATTGTGATTTTAACTTTTATTTCCTTAGTGATTCATGCTTCTCTGTACTTTTTTCACATGCTTATTGATTTGTATATCTTTTGTGTGAAGTATTTGTTCAAGTATTTTACCATTTTTTAAATTGGGTTGTTCTTTAAATGGTCTAGATACAGAATATTCATCAGATATTTATAACAAAAATGTTTTCTTTTAGTTTTTTGCTTGCCCAAGTATTTTCTTAACAATATCTTTCAATGGTCAGATATTCTAAATTTTGATGAAGTCAAATTTATTTTTTCTTTTTTTCTTTTATGATTAGTGCTTTTGGTGATATCTAAGGATTCTTGGTCATAAAGAAGTTATATTTTTAGAAGCTTTATAGTTTTAGCTTTTACTTATAGGTTTTACTCCATCTTGAATTTCTTTTTATGTGTGGTGTGGGGTAGGGATTGAGGTTTATTTTTTCTGTTTACATATCCCATTTTCTGGCATCATTTTGTTAAAAACCTTTCTCCATTCAACAGCTTTGGCATCTTTATGAATTTTTTTTTCATTAATACATGAGTCTATTCATGGGTTGTCCCTTTTTGTCCCATTCATCTATTGTCTGTTCTAGGGTTTCAAATTGTGGCCTTGTCTGTCCCTCCCCTTACATATCTCAGTTTTTGTTTCATTTATTTTGAAGCTCGTTATTAAATCAATATGTATTTAGAATTGCCACTTTTCTTGAAAGATTGATTCTTGCATTACTATGAAATGTCTTTTAGCTCTTATAATGGACAAACTTGTCTTGAGTTCTACATTCAATGATATTAATATAGCCTTTTTAGCTTTTTTGTGATTGATGTTTGTGTAATATATTGTTCTGCCTTTTTACTTTTAACCTCTCTATATTTATTTAAAGTACATGTTTTATAAACTGCATATAGTACAGTCTTGCCTTTTTTCAATCTGACAATTTCTGACTATTAATTAGAATCTATAGTTTATTTACATTTAATGAAATTATTTATATGGCTGGAGTTCAGTTTACTTACTTAAGATTTGGTTTATTTTCTCCATATGTTTTCTGTCCATTTTCCTTCTCTACTGGTTTCCATTATTTAATATTCTATCTTTATCTCATTTTTTACTCTTTAGCTGTGGGGGGGCTCCACCTGCAGGGCCCTCCAGCTGCCATGGATGAGAATAAGTTTACCAAGACGTGATCTGCATGGGGAGGAAAGGTGGCTGGTGTCTCAAAGGAGAAGGGTCAAGAGCCTTTTCCTCAATGGGCTTTTATTGGGTTCGTTTTATTGGGCTCAGGAATACAGGTAAAGCTCATTAATTATTATCAGGCAGTAAGGATCAAACAATAGACAACATACAAAGAACTCTGAGGGCCTATTTTCAATTAGGGTAAGATAGCTAAAGAGCCATAAAACTTTGAGGAACAAACTCACTTTTACTTGGATCCTTATTTAATTGAGAGCATTCTAAACAAAGCAGATTTCACAGGATTTTACATATGCTTTCTTAGGCCTGATCACCCTAGGGAACCTGCCCTTTCCAGCACAGGGCAGCACCCACCACCAGCATTGTTTCAGACTTAAGTCATTTCTTCAGGCTCAAGTCAAGCGGGGGAAGTAAGGCAGCCAACAGATTAGGAGACTTCTCGCAGACAGAATGAGGACTCAGGCTATGTCAAAACTGAGGGGTGAGGTTCCATCACCCCCTTTTGCTATAGCCCCCCAAGTCCTTCCCTGGGGCCTCCTTGTGATCATGCCTGTCTTAGGTCGTTCCCCCCTTGGGGACTCTTACCCATCATTGGTTAACTGATCAAGCATTGGGGGCCAGGCAGGGTGAAGTAAAAGGAACAGAAGTGGTGCTCCAGCCAGGGAGATAAGCTTTGTCTCCTTAGTGGCTTATGGTCCAAAGGTTGCTCACTCAGCCTTAGTCATAGGGGGGTTACAGCTTCTGAAACCAGGCAAGGCAGTTCCCAAGATTTAGCTATAATTTTTTTTTTTAATTAGTGATTGCTCTAGGGATTTCAGTTTGTATCCTTAATTTACTACAATATACCATGTTGTATTATTATACTTTCATTTAGCACCCTTTCATTCTTTGGGCTATTACTGCCATATATTTTACTACTACTAATTCTATAAAATTTATATTTCATTATTCTTTAATCAATCAGTTATCTTTTAAATAAAAACTGGATTTCAAATGTGTTTTATATTTGTGCACATATTTCTTATTTCTGACACTTTTCATCGTTTTGTATAATCAGGTTTCCATCTAGTATCATTTTCCTTTAGCCCAAAGACTGTTCTTCAACATTTTGCTGGCGCCTTTTCTTTGGTGGCAAATTCTTTCCATTTTTGTTTATCTGAATCTTTATTTTGGAAGAATATGTTCTCTGGATACAGAATTCTGGGTCAACTTCTTTTTTTTTCCAGCATTTCAAAAATTATATTCCAGTCTTTTCAGTAAGTAGTATCAAGCTGTTTTCATTGACCCCTTGCCTGTAACATGGACTTTTTACTCTGGCTGCTTCCAAGTTTTTCTTCTTAAATTTGGTTTTCAGCAATTTGATCATGATATGTGTAAGTGTAGTTTTCTTCTTGTTTATCCTGCTTGGGGTTTGAAAGGTTATTAAACATATGGGTTGTTATTTATCATCAAATTTAGAAAAAGATTGATGATCATTTTTTCAAATATGTCTTTTCTGCCCCAGTCTCACTGTCTTCTTCTGAGACTGCAATTACACATGTCTGACCACCTGGTATTGTCCTAGAGGTCCCTGAAGCTCATCTTCATGTTCAATTTTTCTATCTGTACACTTTCTGTACATTCAGCTCAGTGATTTTCAGTCTTTTTCATCACATACCACACATAAACTAATTACTAAAATTCTTCAGCATACAAAAAAATATATATTTTGTTGATTTGACAATAAACGTAAGTATAATTTTGTTTCATTCACACCAGATGGTTATTGTTGTGTTGATTGTTGTCATTTTTTAATTTGATAATTTAAGGAAAAAGAGGTCAGTGCCCCTGACTAAATAATCAGGTATTGCAGGTTTTAAAAATTCTTGCAACACATTGGTTGAAAATCGTTAATTTAGCTCATAGCTTTCCATTATTTGTTTTTGACCTGACCTGATCTATTATGATATAAGTTTTTTCATCATGGCTTGAGGCAGAAATCCCTCAATGGTGTTTTTATGTGGGTGTTTTTGTTTGTTTTTCTATACATTTCTTAATACATATGTACCTAGATATTTTACTTATGGGGGACCCCAAAATTGGAATTTACTTGTTAAAATTGTGTATTTATTCCTTCGTGTTTAAACTTCAGTTACCTTCAAAGTACTATCCATTTGATGCAATACACCTATTGAGATGTTTTTTTCCACTGCTCAAGACAGTTTTTGAACTCATTGATTTTGATGCCTTTTAGTGTTTGTGCCATTTTTTTGTTTCACCTCTTCCACCATGACAAAACATTTCCCTTTGAGGGTATTTTTTCATCCAGAGAAACAAACAAACAAAAGTCTCTTGAGGCAAGGTGGGGTCAGAGCGGGTGGGGCACAGGGGTCATGCCATTTTGGTTAAAAACTGCTGACCACTCAGTGGGGTGTGGGCAGTGGGCCAGTGTGCTTGTAATTCACCCATCATGAAATGGGCAAACATGTTGAAAGACAAATACCATATGATCTCACCTATAAGTGGAATCTAAAAACAAAATAGAATCACAGGCATGGAAACATGGAACAGACTGACAGTGACCAAAGGGGATGGGGGAAGTGGAATAATGGTGAAAAGAAGGGGAAGGGACTAGTTAAAGAGCATGTAGGAATGATCCATGGACATGGACAACAGTGTGGGAATTGACTGTGGGAGTGGGGGGCAAGGGATGAGTGTAGGAGGGCAAAGGGGGAAAAGTGAGGACAACTATAGTAGAATAACAAAAAAAAGCGCCTTTGAAAAAAGCAACTGAAGCTGAATGCCGCCTCTCACAACAACCAGCTGGTTCATTGATACAGCTGGATTCTTAGAACACTCAGAAGCCTGTACTACAAGCGGCCCACCCTCCAGAAGATAATTTCGGGTTTATTTTTGGGGGTCCCCCTTGTATGTATTTACTACTAAGAAGTGGATCTGTATTAAATTTTATGTTATTTGTTTATAACAGATGGAAATTGGCAAACCATAGAGCAAATCTAGTTTGTTGCTATGTTCTAGTTAGCTTTGAAAGCAACCTAAGTGCCCATCAGGAAATGAGTGGCTCAAAAAACCGCAGTACATTTACACAATGGAATGCTATGCAGCAGAAAGAAAGGAGCTCCTACCCTTCGAGACAGCATGGATGGAGCTGGAAGGCTTTCACAATTTCAAGGAACATTTTTTTTTAAGATTTAAAAATTAGGTGATTCTACATGGGAACTGCATTTATTTCCTCTCTTGAAAACTTGGAAAAATAGACAATATAAAATGCCCATTTTTGCATAGCAATAACTTAGACAAAACAGGTGTTAATTAAGCTTGCTGCAGTTATCCATCTGGTCTGCTCTACTCACCTGTGTAATCTGTTTGACCCCTTGGTATTTGAGAAGCTACTATTTAATATTCATGGTTCCTAAAGTGTATAAATAAAGTTATTTTTGGATAAAGTATACAACATTATACTTTGTATAACGTTACCTTAATTTTTTTCTAATAAATCTCCAGTTGGTTACTGGGGTTTATCAAGCTAACAATTATATAATCTATGAATATTTATAATTTTGCTTCTTTTAATTTGTTTTGATTTGGTAGTCAGAATTAAAAATAGCTTTTAATAGGAAAAACCATGAGTTTATGTTTATACTTCCAATTTGAAACTTGGTTTGCAGCATTCTTAACATTTTAAATTTTATAGCTGACTTAAGTTTTGTTATGCAAGAAAATTTTATTTCTAAATGTACTAATAATTACACATTTGCTTTATCCTATACCATCCACATATTATTTTAAAATAAATAATAGCAATATAACTATGAAAAATACCAAGTACAGATTAAAATATCTTTATAGTGTTTTTTGTTCTTGTATCACTACATGGACGTATCATTACAACATAGATTAGAGTCACTTAATATAATTATTCTCTATGCAAGATTATTAACCTGATGGACAGTTAAACTTGTTTTAGCCTGTTTTCAATTTGAGAGGATTCCTTTTTTATAAATTATTGTTTAATTATGTGAATAATTTTCGTGATTCCAGTTAAAACTCTCTACCAAGATACATTCACTAAAGTTTCACTTCCATCTTGACTTTTCCACACTGTTCTTTTCTCTCACCAAGAAGTAGCCATTTGAATTAAATTAATGAATAATAAAGTTAAATAAGTTAACTTTAGATTTTATTTTTAACTAAGATGACATGTATATATAAATTTATATTTATGGGTCTATGTATATGTATGTGTGTATATATATCTACTAGTAATACCATTTTTAAGGTGTCTCAGAACCACAAATTCTAATAAATTAAATGTAACATGACTTCTACAGGCAAAGACATACAGTTATGGTGTTTCCATAGCACTTGGCATCCATCTCCATAACAAAACAAACTATCCGATTGTGATTTTTGCTTAGTTTCTACCTCTTCAACTATTCTGTAAGCAGTGATGTGCAGGGGCGGAATCTTAATCAACCATGTTACCTCATACTTTAGCAAAGCAGTAGGTGCCTAGTGTGTGGTCTTAGATTGTTTGCAGATGAAGTGATTCCCATGGAAGGTTTCCCGTGACTAATTTCAAGCCCAGCTTAAAGATCAATGCCCAGAACTTGCTTTTGAGCCTGTATCTTGATTTCTAGCATGGGATTTTCAGTCCTGTTTTCTCAGGTTCAGTACAAACATTTTGTGAACTAGTTATGTTTTCTTTCTTACTATTTTTACTTTCTGTGCTGGGTTGTGAAACCCTTCCTGTTACTGCTTAAAATAGAACTTTCCAAATGAGTGACTTGGCTTCCTGCCACTCCTAACTCCCCCTGGGGAGGGGTAGGTTCATACAGAGTAAGTGGATCACAGTTTACAAATCAAGGAGGAGATCTTGTGAAAATGCAGATTTTTATTTAGTAGATAATGCCTGAGATTCTACCTTTCTAAAAACTGCCAGGGGATGCCAGTGCTACTGATTTGAGGGCCATCTTTTGAGTAGCACAGGAGTACACGACTCACTTCACAAACTCATTCATTCTTTAAACATTATTTAATTTTACTATGTGAAAAGCACTAGACTAAGAAACTAAAGAGGAATGTGACATAACCATTGCCCACAAGAAGCCCACAGTCTAATCACATTCTAATGTGTCAGCAAATGCAATAAGAAATAAATACTATAACTAATATGAGCATTAACACAATGAGAAGACAAGCCATAGACTGAGAGAAAATATATGCAAAAGATGTATTTGATAAAGGATTGGTATTCAAACTATACAAAGAACTCTTGAAACTCAACTATTCAAAAGCAAACAACCATATTAAAAATTAGGCCAAAGACCTTAACAGATACCTTGCCAAGTATATATACAGATGTCTAATAAACATGAAAAGATTTCAACATCATATATCACTAGGAAATTTCAAATTAAGACAACAAGAAACCACTACACCTGTTAGAATGGACAAAACCCGAAACACTGACATCAAATGCTTGTGAGGATGTGGAGCAATGGGAAACCTTCGTGTACTGCTGATGGGAAAGTAGAAGAATGCAGCCATTTTGGAAGGCAGTTTAGCAGTTTCTTACAAAATTAGACATACGCTTATCAGACAATCCAACAATCAGCTTTCTTGGTATTTACTCAAATTAGTTGAAACTTCTATCTATAGAAAAACCTGCACACAGGTGATTGTAGCAGCTTTATTCACAATTGCCCACATTTGGAATGACCAAGATGTGATTCAGTAGATGAGTAGACACATAAACCGTAGCACATCTAGACAATGGAATATTTTTCAGCGCTAAAAATAATATCAAAAGCTATATACAGTATGGTTGTCAGCTACTTGACATTCTGGAAATGGCAAAACTACGGAGACAGTAAAAGGATCAGTGGTTGCCAAATGTTTGGAGGGAGGAAAGGATGAATAGGTGGAGCACAAAAGATTTTCTTGGCAGTGAAACTTTCTGTAGTTTATTATAATAAAGAGTACATGTCACTATACACTTGTCAAAACCCAAAGAATACAGCAAGAGTACATCTTCATGTAAACCATGGACTTGGGATCATAATGATGTGTCAACACGGTTCACTGATTGCGACAAATGTACCACAGTGGCCCAGAATGTTGATGATGGGGGAAGCGGTGCATGTGTGGGGTCAGGGGGTATATGGAAATTCTATGCATTTTCTGTTTAGCTTTGCTGAACCTAAAACTGCTTTTTAAAAAAAGTATGTATACACAGATGGATTGATATGATCAGGCCAGAGGATCAATTCTGGGACCTAGAAAGTGTTTATTGTTGGACAAGACAGATTATTTTATATATACACACACACAATATATGCTTTAAAAGAAAAGTGTTTGGATGTAAGGACAAGCAGTTGTCTGGATGGCCAGTTCAACTCTGGAAGAAAATGCACCAGTGACACCCCACTCCTCTGAAGGTTAGGACCCTCCCCCACAATTAAGTGCTAGAGGGAGACAAAGAGCAGTAGTGAGCAGCAGGGGCCCTCTTCTGAGGCTCTCCATACTCTTCCCTCCAAAAAGTCTTTTGTTGGAGCCGCTGCTATCAGTAGGGTTCTGCATCAGCGGCATCTTGCTCTTGTCTCATGTCCATACCGAACAAACCTCTGCACTGAGAAACCTATATTCAAATTATCTGGGTGACTTTTAATGGTGAGGATTATAGAGCCATATGCTGAATCTCCTGACTCACAATTTCAGAGTGCTGGGATTTGGTAATCTGCAATTTATCAAGTTTTCCAAGTTATTTTTATAATATGGCTTTTATTTTTATGTGCCATAAAATTTGAGAATCGCTCTTCTATTTCATTCCCATGCACTTTTTTGGTACAAAAGTCAACATCAAATTGATTCCAAATAAGTTTTAATGACTCTACCTTCTTACTGAAACCAACAAGCTGAAAATTCATGGAAAATCGTTAAATTATGTAATCTTTTTCTCATATTTTATTAATAAAATAAGCCATGTAAATAATACAGAAATAGATTTATTTATGAAATACATATATAACTCTGATAACTTTTAAGAGGAAATAAAAACATAAGTGATTTGTGACTTTGGAAGCATAACACAAATATAAGTATAAATCATTAACAGATGAAATCATTATCAATATTACAGTAATACATGCTAAGAATATTGTCAAGAGTAAACAAAATTTATATATATTTTTTAAATTTACTTTAAAGAAACTGTTCAACTTTGTATATTTATCTGATAAGGACAGCTACAGGTATCCTCCCATACTTCCTGTTTCTATTTTTAAGAATACTATGGGCAGTTCATTTATCTGTTGTACATAAGTTTTCCATAAATTCAGGTTGGCTGAAAAAACTTACCTAAAACTGATTGCCTGAAATTCTAGGAATAAGGATGTCATACTGGGTAGATTATAATGACTCTGAAACAATACCTGCCACCCCCATCCAGGGGTCAACATCTTATTGTCAGTGTTACATAAGGAATGTTCAGCCACAAAATCTGTTTTGTCTTTTTGGGACAAAAACTGTTATGGGATGTCATAATCCTATCCCCGTAATTTCATACATTATTTTAATAAATTTTCTTTAATGACTCACTTGCTCTGGTATTTTGAGCTTCTTTAGCAAACTGAAATGGTATGCTGATTTTGTCAGTTTCTCTTTTACCATTTCTGTAAGTCCCCACCCTTCCTCCCAGATGCCAACACACACACATGCATTCACACACACCCCTTCACATTCATTTGCACAGCAGCTCATGTATTTGTTAAAATAGATTCTAACCTCTGCTATCCACGTTGTATAAGATCTATTGCATTACTTAGTAGCAGCACCTGACAATCCTAATAGCCTCAAACTGTTGAATAAAGTTGCAGGCTATTTTTGAAATAATTAGACTCAAGTACTCTGGAAAACTGAAATCATATTCTTGCTATACTTTTAAGTGGCTACAACCTCAATATTTTAAAACAAATGGTTATCAAATTGTACTACCTAAGTATGTATAATTTGCCCCGATTCCTTAGTAAAGAGAACAGCAAGATATAGATGCTGTGAATGAAAATATGTTGCCTGGCCAACTAAATATTCTGGACTTTTCTCCATTCCATCAATTGTGCTTTTAATTTGACATCAGGTCAACCAAGAAGCAGTTTAAGCCACCAATATGCATGCACCTGATGATAACTATTCTCACTGACATTTATGTTTATTCAGACACCCACAAGTACATTAATTCAGCAGCATTGCGTCAATCCATTTACATTAGTCGATGTAACCCAAACGCTGAGTCACCATGTTATTTATAAATGTATCATACATTAATTGCTCCATTACCACAGATACTTGCTTTGAAATCTCATCAGTAGATATAAATATTTGTTTCTCAGGTATGGGGAACATCTACCCCCATCTAGCTGGTACGTTCCATATTGTTATTGCATGATTTATTCTTTCCATTCTTTTCTTATGTTCTCAAGTCTAAAATTATTCCTCTTAAGAAACCCCAACATTAGATTGTTAGAGGGAATTTTTTATTATCAAAGACTAACTGGAAATAAACATATTATTATTACCATATTTATTTTTGTATAAAGCATATAACTTGGTTAAATTGGTTCATTCTTTTTCAAGAATATAGTGAACTCATCCAGATAGTACATATCTCTCTTCCTTACATGCCTTTCTGATAGTTCCAAAGAAAGTATTGACTTCATATGTTGGGTAAAATGTAGCTAAGGTTAAACGTTCTACCACACTGCTATTCATGATACCACTCAGTTTTGGAGAGGAGATTTTGTTGTTCACGGCAATAACATAAAATGCTCCAAAAGAATTTTCTGGGAGAAATTTTAGTCATTTGTCCTGAGGACCCTTAAGACCCAAGCACCAACATGAATGTCCTTGAAGTGAAACGTCTCAGGTCCAGGAATATGATCTGACGTTCTGTGGTACCGAGGCGCCAGTCATTCAGGGATCACTGGTGGGAGGTCAGGACTGGGTTTAACTCCTCACACATATGGCTGCGTATTCTGTAGGTGCTTCTTTCACATTTTTCGCCTGTCTTGGGTTCATTTTAATGATGGAGTGGTTCAGTGAAGCATACACAATGCTCTGTTTGTTTTCTTCCAGACATGGGTTAGAATAAACCCCGGGCTCCTCCTGGATCCCAAACCAGGGGTCATTATCATAAACTTCAGTCTCTAATGGCAGGTTTTGGGAATTTTGCCTGGTGCACACTTCAGTTTGCTCACTCCTAGAGGGCTGAGAAACATCAGCCTGTAAGAGAAAAAAATTGCTTTAATTATCATTTGAAGATGTGATGGTGCATACTTATTAGCAAACTATGAGTACAAGCTAAATTGAGTCCTATACATGGAGAGAATTAATCGACTTTTCCTCACATACACTGTCGATATTTTTTTCTTAGCAGATTTTCACTTATTAAAGGATGAAAGGCTTAAGGACCACTATGTTCCTCCAAAATAATTATTTTGTGCTTTATTATTAATTACTTTTGAGGTCATAGAACACTTTTATATCCCTCTTCAAGATGAAAAGCACAGCCCAAATTTATAAGGAAAGCACAAATATTCCACAAGAACTCCAGGTAGCCTGCAACATAGTGAATAGTGTTAACATAGTTTAGAGTGAAACCATAAACATAAAGCAGAACAGATACCCTCTAAGGGGGCAGAAAGAATAAATATTGTGAGTTATTAAAGATATATTATTTTGATTTGAGACCTGGAATTAGAAAACTGCTGTTGTGTTTGGGGGGGCAAAACCTAGAAAAAGTTTTAAAATATTTCAACAGTTATTTCCATCACAAGAAAATTATTACACTTCCAAACAGAGTCAAATATTGTCAAGTTTCTGTAAAGAAGATGAAATTATGGAAACTGAAAGTAAAACAGTCTTGAAGTTTTTCACTCTTTTCAGTTACTTGTCATTCCTAGTTACTCAAGGCGACTCAACTAGTAAAAATGAAGATGTGGTGTTATTTCAAATTTTTAAATTGCAATTTTGCCAAATTATGCTCTTGAAGTTTGGCCTAACTACTTTTAGGTATCAGGTGCACAGCCTTGAATAGCCCCACCTGCCTCATCCGGCCCTTGGCTGTTCTCGCTATGGTGCGTGCAGCGGGGCGTCCACGTCTCCTGAGCAGGTTCTACCACCCAGGCATACCTGGGCCTGTCCCGAGAAGCTAGGTATTAACTGCCGAGTACACTTCTTCCTTCTGAGGAGGTGTCTTCCCTGGAAATAACGCTAAGGCTAGATGACTGAGGGAGTTGGAGATTGCTTTAAACGTTTCCCTCTTGGCTCAGATGGAAAGTGTTCCAGCCAACTCTCAGACAAGCTTGAATAAAGCCTCTGGAGGAGCAATGAAGAAGACTGTCATGTGACCTAATAAATAGTCATAAATCCTTGATAAATCCTCTGTTGTATTTTTCAATCTGTGTCTGTCAACCCACTTAACCCGGCTTCTTCCCAAAAGATGGCTCACTTCCACGGAAAACTTTTACAGTGAATGGGGTGAAGCTAACATGGTGCTCTGTGACTGCACTTGCCCTGTGGGCGCCTCATCAAAGTGGGTGGGCGACACAAGGCAGGTGCACCACCTGTGGCAGGTGGAGGCGGCAAACGCCAAAGCAGCTCTCCTCCTCTGCACTTGGCTGGCATCTTCCAGTTTACAGCACACTTTTAAAAACGTGTTGAGATGTCATTCGTGTACAGTGTACAATTCAGTGGTTTTTAGTATACAAGCATGTTTAAACCCTCAAAGGACCATTCTGGAATAAAATGAGGACTTTGGCTTTTACATGTAGCTGCCTTGTTTTTTACCACTTCCCTTTTCTACTTTGGGTTTCCAGTTCATGGTTCCCATACAAGTTCCTTCAGACAAAATTTTTACTCAGTATCAAAGATCTAATGTGGCATCTCTTCTATATTTTTTGAAATGTTTGACAACTCAAATGGGGCAAAACTGTGAATTCCTGGGACAGACATGAACACCTTAAAGCAAAATTCCCAAATAATTGCACACACAGAAAAACCCCTCTTGAATTCAAGTTCACATCATAAATAATTTGTCCAGCTTATGCAGGAAGAAATATGACTACATTTTGACCAACCTGGGCTTTACCTCTAGGATAAATTATTTATATGACTTTTTAAAAAGGTTTCATAGTTCTCAAGACTGACTGTAACAGATTGTGGTTTGTTGCTGTTGTTGTTCACTATCAGAAGAAAGGAGATAATATTTAAGAAAATTTCCCTGACTTGAGGAAACAAAACTTTAACACCCATCACAATGATGTCCACTGATGCTTACTAAAAACTTAATACAAGTTTTTTAAGTTAACTGTATTTGCTTTGATTTAAAATTAGGCAACTGGTGGGGAATGCTGAGTGCCATTTAATGCTGTATGTAGAATTATTGGCTACATCTGCCTCTGACATTTCTGGAACTTCCAAGAAGGCGGCTGCATCGTTCTCTCTACTCTGGTTTACTGAAATGCACGTGCACACGCACACACACACACATCAAGCTCCTCTGCAGTACCTCACTCGTGACTGTAGTATTTGTGTGTAACTAAGGAACTCTGTAAGTTTTTTTCAGGAATATATTACCTCATCTTGCATTCTTTTTTGAGTTTCAATATTTACACAATGCTGAAGCCAAAAGAAAAGCCTGAGTTTATATTCTGAGAACTTGTAGAAAAATTTGGCACTGCTTCCAACACAGCCTTTCCTTTGTCTGGAAGGTCTCTTCCTTCATGAGCCCACACACATTATGAGAGACTTTTGCATGGCAGCTCAGTCTGCGGTCACGCTTCTTTATCTGCTGGTGTGACTTATGAAGAAATCATAACTCACTTAATGCAGCTATTAATGGTTTATTCTTTCATAAACTTATGAGTTAACTTTGTGGGAATAAATGAATAGCCTGAAGTCATATCACAGGCCAAGAGCAGGGCCAATATTTACAGCTCAGTCTCAGGCTTTTCTGCTTTGAGTCAACACTGCCACCCATGCTCTCCCAGAAACCTGCTTATTTTGAGACTCATTAATCCTGAAGAATCTCTGCTGCAAATGATGGTGGATATAAAACAAACACTTTTTTAAAGTAAATCAACACATATAGCACTCAGAACAGTGACTCGCCCATGATAAGTATTACAGAGCCTCAAATGTAAAAATATACATATATAGTAACATGATATAACATATATTGCATTTGTTTTAACAGATACAGTGAACATACCACATTCATTCCCCTTTCTGCTGTTTCAGAAGCCTTCTTTTGCTCCCCTGGAATTCAAAACAAAAAATAAGAAACCAAAAGGAGTAAAGGACAACACAATTCTTCCCCAAGTCCCTGTAAATTAGGGTTGTGGTAAGAATATGGGTTGGAATCACATTGTTAAATTGAAACTCAGTCCCTAGAGCAAAGGTGGAATGCCCCTCCCACCACACCAATGCCCACCCACTCGCATACTAGTGAGAGTGTTATTATTAGTTTGGCTTGTTTAGTTGTTGTGACTAGCGTGGCACATACAACTCAAATTTTGTGCATTCGTGCTGCCCCATTTTCTTCACTGGTTCTTCACTTCTTACCCCAGAGACCTCTCTAGCATATTCTGGGGGAGGGTCTCGTACATCACTTTTTAGAGGCTGGAAATCTTTGTTTGGGGACATTCTGTACTCAGTGCCAGATGCACTGCTTTCCTGTCATCTTCATGGCCAGGACCTCCTACTGCCTAGTTCCCTTTGGATGTGGTAAATAAAAGGATTTATCCTTGACTTTCTCCCTGGAGCTCTGAGAGAAGTTCCAGCAGTCCCAGAGTAGGTGGTAAATCTTCAAGAAGGACCCTAGAAAGATCCTTGCAGTTGCAGATGCAGAGGTGGGGTTACAGAAGATTCCCTCAGGATTCTGAGGAGTTTCTGGGCCGCAGAAGTCCTCACCACAAAGCACCAGAGGCACTTTTGGCCAGACAAAGATTTCTCATGGTAGAAATAAGGGTTTCTTTGTCTAGGTTAGTTTCTATAGCTACACTGTGGTTGTTGTGGGAAAACGGATGGGAGGAGATGGCAGAGAGGAAAAAAGAAGGAGAGCGAGAACGGAAGTGGCTCAGACCAGGGTTAGATCAGAATTCCCCATACATCCGGCTCTTAAGAGTTTACATGTCCCCTCATGCCATTAAGGGAATTCTTTACAAAGCAGAAAGGAATTGTTTTTTAAGACATCATATCTCCTCTTTCATGCAAAACCCACAGTTTTTATTGTTATTGTTGGGTGACAGTTCAGTTCAAGCATGTGTTTGTAATGGCAACAGAAAGTGCTAACATGTGAATTTTCACTGAGGACAGTGGGTCTTCATTCGGACAAGTGCACTTGTGACTGGAATGCTGTGGTGTGGCTGTGAAAAGAGAGCGAGACAGACCAACTCAAATCAGACCCACTGAGTGATTATTTCAACTGCCCTTTCCACCTCCTGAAAATTTAGAAGAGCTTCTCACACAAGCCAAAGACTGATACAAGTAGAATGAGTAAATTCCAGCAATGTTCCCTCCTTACCACCACCCTTGGCTAGAGCACTGTGCTGTGGAGAGCATGCCTCACTGAGACTAGAGAGAACCTGAATTAATCCATTTTGGTTTTTTGGTGGAAGTTTTCCCCCCACGAAATCATTATCCATGGTTTATTACAAAATATTAGAAAAGAAAACAAAAAAATGACCAAGCAAGCAAAACATAACCAGAGATATTGAAATTAAGAACAAATGGACAGTAACCAAAAGGGAGGGGTGAGGGGATAACAGGGGTAAAGGGGGAAGGGTTGTCAGGAACATGTATAAAGGACACATGGACAAAACCAAAGTGGGGTAGGATCAAGCGTGGGAAGTGGGGATGGCTGGGGTTGGGGGAGGAGTGGCGATAGAATGGAGACAACTGTACTTGAACAACAATAGAAGAAGAGAGAAAAAACAGAAACCAACTGGAACCAACTAAAAACATGTGAATCCTGGTAACAGATCACACATGGGACCCACCTCGGTGCCTTCTCAGGCAGCAGAATAGGCAGAAACCAGTAATGAGCAGAGGCAATCCTCCCAAAGGAACCAAACTATAAAGGATCAATTGTCTGTCCTCTGTCTTGTTTTTGGAGGGTGGTCCTGAAGCACTGGTTGTATCTGAAATGTTAGTCAATGCTAAAGACAGTTAGGAAATCTGAAATATGTTAACATTGGCAACACCTTCTGCATTGACAGAACTTGAATGAAGAAGACGCCTCCCTTTGCCTTCCGGTAAGCCTTCCCCAAGAACCCCAAGCCTCAGCACTCTCACCCACTTCTTGCTTTATTGCAACAATTTTTTTTCTGCCAGGGTTAATCCCCTGGAAAACAATATCCATATAGTTCCCAGAAAACACTTCACCACGGCCCGTCATTTACAGTGTCTTATTTAACTTTCATTTATCACTTCAGAGAAGTAAGGAAGCCATTGTTTTTATCAAGTCCCATGACTTGAGAAGAATATTATTGTTTTAAGACTTGCCCAAGGTCAGCCAGCTACTGAGTGCCACTTGGGACTAAAGCCAACATCTTTCTGAAATAAATTCAAGTTCTTTTAATACAATGCCTTGTCATTGTCTCATAACTCTTAGATATCTCCAAATACCAAATGCTTTTGGTATCTCCATTATCTTTGATACTTTTGAATATGGTTTGCTGGGCACACAGCTGGCGCTTGTTACTTTTGATCATCGTTAACATGCATTAAGGCCCTGTTTGTCCATGATAGACTGCAACTTACTTGTCAGTCATGAAATAACTTAATAGATTACAAATTACATTAAAAAATAAAACACACCCCGGCTGGTGTGGCTCAGTGGTTGGGTCCCCTGAATCAAAGGGTCACCGGTCTGATTCCCAGTCTAAGGCACATGCCTGGGTTGCAGGCCAGGTCGCCAGTGGGGAACATGCAAGAGGCAACCATATATGGATGTTTCTCTCCCTCTCTTTCTTTCTCCCTTCTCCTCTCTAAAAAATAAATAAACAAAATCTTTTAAAAAATAAAATATTAAAAAACACAATGAATAGAAAATACCAGAATGCATCACACATCTTTAATTTTGTACTTGCGTTATTTCTTTCTAAATGTATTAATGTAATCATATATTAACTTCCCCACATGCTTGGTTTTGGGGTATAGGTTGTTGGGAGCTACTGAAACTGGGTATATGTGATTTGGAAATTCAGAGCAATAACAAATGTTGCATTATTCATGCAGCAGCTGCTGTTTAGTTTGGGCGAGCAGCTAAGTCACTGCCAAGGGTGACAGACACAGCTGTCTGGGGGAGGAGTGTGGGTAGGAATCAAACTAAGGTTCTCACAAACATATCCATTCAATTAAAAAGATCCAAATTTTATTACTTCTCCAACCATCAAACAATCTAGTGTCTTAATTTTATTTAACTAGATTGATACTTACTGATTAGAAGATGTTCTGAATTATTTTGAGTTTGTTCTGAAATTAAAAAAAAAAAAGGTAAGTATTGAATTTGGTTGTGAAAACAATGCAGGTGTGTATCAGGGATGCCCAAAATCAGAGCTAGTGTGTGAGATGACACCTGCATGGACACACTGCAAATCCAGTAATCCAGCAAAAGGCAGTTTGCATGACTTTCAGATAACTTTAAGATCATGCACACAAATTAATTTCTGGGTTTACTTTGAGGCTCAAAGAGAGACTGAATAAATACAACACAAGCTTCTTCTGTCTGCTTTGATTCCCTCTTCCCCTTTCCTTAAGTATAAGGACACCATTCAGCCTGTAGGGCATCTTCTGGTACCAAAAATAACGATATGCACATTCTGTAGGTATTCCGAGTGAGTGTGAAAGGCCACAAGGAAAGAATGCTTTTGATGACACGCTGGACACTCATTCTGAGACAAAGATTGTGTCTCATGTCCTGCCTACTCATACCACCCTCTCCTTCCTGCTAAGACAATGACAACTTGTCTTTGCAAAATTCCTAATCAGGAACTGACCAAGGGCAGATTGGGGAGGGTGGAGTCGCAGGCCGTTGTATGTTCCAGTGACTGTTCCCGAGCTCTGTCAGCTTTTCCTCTGAGACTTCGCTCTTCAAAGTGCATTTGTTCATTCTGGAAGAGCATTGCTTTCCCGAAAGTGTGCGAGTCCTTACTTTATCACATCCCCGTTCTTACATAAGCCAGTCCTTAATTTAAGCTTTTGCAAATGAGAATCAGTAAATCAACAAACAACATGTGTTGGCAAGATTGCGAAGAAAAGGGAATCCTTGTGCACTGTTGGTGGAAAGTCAGACTGGGGCAGCCACTGTGGAAAGCAGTATGGGGTTACCTCAAAAAATTAAAATGGATCTGCCTTATGAACTGGTGACTCCCCTTCTGGGGCTATATCTGAAAACACCTGAAACACTAATTCCAAAGAATATATGCACCCCTATGTTCACTACAGCATTATTTATGATAGCCAAGATTTAGAACCCAGTGTCCATCCGTAGATGAGCGGATATAAAGCTGTGGTAAATTTACAAAAGAGAACACTACTTGACTGTAAAAAAGAAAGAAATCTTACCGTTTACAACTGTATGGACAAACCTGGAAAGTATTATGCTAAGTGAAATAAGCCAGTCAGAGAAAGACAAACACCATGTGACTTCATTTATATGTGAAATCTAATGAACAAAATAAAGAAAATATAAACAGACTCATAGATACAGAGAACAGACTGACAACTGTCAGAGGGGAGGGGGCTTACTGGATGAACAAGGTGACGGGATTAAGCAAAAACAACAACACTGGTAGACACAGACAACAGTATGGAGATTACCAGAGGTAAAAAGGGTGTGGGGAAGGTAGGAGAGGGTAAAGGAGGATAAATGGCAATGGAAGGAGGCTTGGCTTGGGTGGTGAACTCACCATACAATATACAGAAGACGTATTATAGAATTGTGCACCTGAAACCTATATAACTTTATTAACCAGTGTCACTCAAATAAGTGTAAGTTTTTTTAAAAAAAGCAAATGAGAGTCAAATAGAAAAACAGGAAAATTCCCAATACTCCCTGAGAAAGATATTTCAAGGGGAGAAAATAAAATATTTTTTATCATACCTCTAAAATGTGTTTACAAACAGCATGATTCTTAAACATAATTTCAGAGTACATTTTTCTCTTCACCTTATACTTAGTTCACTGAATACTTCCAGGTAGAGAAGAAAAGGAATTTATCTTGGACCTTTTCTCTGTTGTTTGTTTTTATCACTTCATGGAAGGAAAAGTCCACCCAGTTAAAACCAATTCTTAAATAATTTATTTGACTTTTCAAAGAAGCAAAGGTGACCTAGAGGGCTATGACCACAGTTCCTGCTTCTCAGGACAGTATACTCCTTGAGGGGATGAAAGACATATCCACACTTTATTTCAGTACAGGGAAATGTGTGATAAGTGAGAGGCACAGGCCTTTCTTTTTAAGTTCTATGTTTTAGTATTTTTTTAATATTTTAAGTTTATTTTTAGAGAGGGGAGGGAGGGAAAAAGGGAGAGAAACATCAATGTGTGGTTGCCTCTCGCACACTCCCTACTGGGGACCTGGCCTGCACCCCAGGCATGTGCCCTGACTGGGATTTGAACCAGCGACAGGCTAGTTTGCAGGCTGGAGCTCAATCCAATGAGCCACACCAGCCAGGGCACAGATGTTTAACAGCATAAAAATGGCTAGAAAAGAGAAATCACTTCTCCAAGGGTGAACATGAAAGTCTTCCTTAAGAGCTTGGGAAATGAACTGGGCTTGACAGGAAAGGCAGCATAGGCCAGATGAACGGGTGCTCCACGTGTGGTGACAGCAGCACAGGAAGGATCACGGTGAAGACATGGCAATGGAATTGAGAGTTTTTATGTGGAACTCAGAAACAGTTCAGAAAGGGAGGTGGGGATGGACTGTGGAAGGCCTGAATGCTGGTTAACAAACTTGAGCCCAATGCTGTGAGTGCTAGGTATGTTCTGCTGGTGACTCAGTAAAAGAATGTCATTATGAAAGAAGTTTACTAGAAAAACTAAGTGTATCAGGAAGATTTTTGGTTTAACTGGACAAAAATGGAGAAACACTGAAGACAAGGAGCTCATACAATGAACTGAAATCATTGAGAAGGAAGATAATAAATGTCTGAGATGATCATAGAAGCTGTAGGATGGATACACCGCAGGGTGGGAGGTTGTTGACAGGCGAGAGTAGAAGGCCGAAGAAACGTGCTGGGGAATCCCAGTGGGAGTCAGGAGCATTCACTGACAGAATGATGAGAAAGGAAGGAGAAAAGGAAATTAGGGAAGTAGAAATCTAAAAGAGAATTTAAAAGGCCCTCAATGTTTTTAACTTAGCTCTTAGACTTTCCTTCAGAACCCTTCATCTTTTATGCTCTTTGTCCCAGTGTGGGCCTAATAAGCACATTCTCTCAGGGCACAGGGTTTTAGAGGGACTGCCACCCCCCATCTCCACAAGGGAGACACATTATTAATCCTAATTTTAGCCTCAACTTGACTCCAAAGAACAGACACTTTACCAACTGTACAAACATCTGAAATGGTCAAGGGATGACTCAAATGTAGGATAGACACTTGGCTAAATTCCTCTCTTGTATAGAAGTGACTTGGTCCCCACAATGTAAGACTAAATTACACAAGAAGGCTTTCTTCCAAGGAAGGTGGACTCAGTGTCACTGCATTTAATCTTGTAATACATTATATTAATATATGTTATATAAATTACCTAGTGCAGTTAATTATTTTATATTTAATAGTATAATCATATTGGCCTGGAAGTAACATTTTTGCAAATTTTGCTTATTTTTAACATTTATTTTGCTGGTTAAAAATGCATTACTTCTTTAAAATTTCAGTATTTTATATCTCATAAAATTAAGTGAATTAATAGCACAATTTTTCCAGGAAGCATTCTTTCCAAACATCCTCAAAATAGGCTTCTCCAGGTAGTTAAAGGCAATTTTTTCACTTAGCATATATTAAGTTATTTAATTCATTTACAAATAAATCTTTATTGACCACCCATTATGTATCACACACTATGCTCTCTCTTTGTGGAAAAGCAAAGATATTTGAGATACAGGATCCATTCTAAAGGGGTTTGTAAACCAGTGCGTGGATGGTCACAGGTAACCAGCATTGAGTTTGACTCAAAATCTAATTCTGCCATAAATGTATTCTACAATTCTGTGCTTCATAGCAGAGGATTGCAGCTAGCACACAAATACTGTGCATTCCCTCACTGGCCTGCTTTAAAATATTTAAAAGTGATTTAAAATTTTTAATGTCATTTAAGTGGATTACTTTATTGGGCTGCTTTAAGGGAGTTTAAAGACTATCTCCAAAGTGTGCATCTAAAGTAAGACATTAATTAAAAATACACACACAAAATGTAAACAGTTAAGTGAATGGTATCCATACAAGTGACTGTGCGAGACTATGTGTAGATTTCAGACATGCTACTACTGTACCCTACCTTTATAAAATTTCTCTTTTGCAATAACCTTCAGTGTCATTTTCTGCTCACAAAAGAAACTCCATCTCATGTCGTATAATGAAAGGGTGATCTTCTTTGATCCTAATATATTTTATGCGGTAATGCAAAAATTACCATTTTAATCATTTAAAGTGTACAATTCAGTGGCATTTAAAATAGTCAGTGTCGTGCAATCACCGCCACTATCAAGCCTTTGGAACATTTTCATCACCCCAAGAGAAGCCCCAACCCCATTAAGTTATCACTGCCCATCCTCCCTTTCTCCCAGTCCCTGGAAACTATTCATCATGATTACCCATTTTGGGTAGTTTATGTGAACAGAATCATACAATATGTAATCTTTTGTATCTGATTTCTTTTACTTAGCATAACGTTTTTGAGGCTCATCTATGTTGCAGAATGTGTTAGTACATCATTCTTTTATGGTTGAATAATATTCCATTATATGATTTACCACATTTCCTTTATCTGTTTATCAGTTGACAGACATGTAGGTAGGTTGTTTCCATTTTTTGGTTGTTGTGAATAGTGCGACTATAAACATTCACATACAAGTTTTCTGTGGACACACATTTCCCTTTCTCTTGAATATTTACCTAAGAATGGAATTGTTGGGTCTGTGGCAACCATGTTTCCTCTTTTGAAGAACTGCTGGACTATTTTTAAAGCAGCTGCACCATTTTACATTCCCACTGGAAATGTATAAGGGTTTTGATTTGTCCACATCTTTGCCAGCACCTACTTTTCTTTCTTTCTTTTTTTTAATTCTAGTCACCCTGGTAGCTATAGAGTGATACCATTTATATTTTTTGTTTGCAATTACCTGATGACTATGATGTTGAGCATTTTTTCATGTGCTTATTGGCCATTTACAAATCTTCTGTGAATAAAATTTATTCAAATTCTTTGCCCATATTTTTTCATTGACTACTTTAATTTGTTAAATTTTAAGAATTCTGTATATATTCTGGGCACAAGTCCCTTATTGGGTGTATGATTTGCAAATATTTAATCACATTCTGTATGTTGTCTTTTCTCTCTCAATAGTGTCATTTGAAGCAGAAAAGTTTATAATTTTGATGGACAAGTTATCTATTTTTCCTTTTGCTGCTTATGCTTTTGATATCTTATCCAAGAAACTATGACAAATTCAAGATCACGAAGATTAATTCCTATGTGGGCTTCTAAAAAAATAGTTTTATAGTTTTATGTAAATATAGATTTTATAGTTTTTGATCTTAAATTTAAATATCAGATCAATTTTTACTTAATTCCTACTTTTTTTCGTATATTGTGTGAGGTAGAGGTCCAAATTATCTTTTGCATTTGAATATTGAAAAAAGTAGTCTTTTCCCATTGAATGGCCTCGTCACTCTTGTAAAAAACCAAGTGACCAAGAATGTATGGATTATTCTGGATTCTCAATTCTATCCCATGATCTACATATTTATCCTTATGCTAGATCCAGAATTTCAATTACTGTCATTTTGTAATAAATTTTGAAATAGGGAATTATTGAGTGCTCCAACATGGTTCCTCTTTCGCAAATTTTTTTGGCCATTCTGGGCTCATTGCAATTCTCTACAACTTTTAAAATCAGCTTTTCCATTTCTGCAAATAAAGATTGTTAGGATTTTGATGAGGATCACATTGAATCTATAGATCACTTTGGGAACTATTGCCATTTTAACAATATTGAACATTCCAGCCCATGAACACGGGGCATCTTTCTATTTATTTGCATCTTTAATTTATTTCAGCTACATTTTTATTCAATGTATAAGTCTTTCACCTTCTAGGTTAAATTTATTCCTAAGTCCTTTATCATTTTGATGTTATTCTAAATGGAGTTTCACTACAAACATAACTTCAAGGAATTATTATTAAGAAAAGTCAAAGACACAAAAATGGAAGAAAAAATAAAAGAAAAAGAAAACAAGGACAGAGAACAAAAGGTTGTCTACTGCTATTGGTATTCAGTTTGAAATCTTTCAGTGATCTGTTTTTGGACTTATCAAATAAATTGTATTCTCTCTTAAAGCAAAACCATAATTTTTTAATCTGTGTATTGATTTTAGAGAGAGAGGAAAGGGGGAGAGAGAGAGAGACAGGGAGAGAGAGAGAAACATCTTAGTTGTCTCCCATATGCATTCCCCAAATAGGAATTGAACCCTCAACCTTTTGGTTTATGGGATGAGGCTCCAACCAACTGAGCCACATCATTCAGGGCAAAAACAATACATTTTATTGTTAGTTTTCTACTCTTCTCTAATTCACTCACCTCAAAACACACATACACCTAAACATACATATACATATGTGCACTTTACAGTCTGTGAGGGGTGGCAGTATTCTAATGATTTATATTATTTGAGAACCTGGGTTCTCCTTTTCCTTGAAATATAATGAGAAAAACATTAGGTAGTCTCAGTGTATAAGAACTCACCTGTCACATAAAGAGTTATTGAGAAGCTTTCAAGGAGTCCAGACGAAACATTCGCAGAACAGCGGTATGATCCATTGTCACTAGCCTGTGCTTGATCAAAATACAGAAGATAAACCCTAGTATTTTTCCTTTCATCCCACTTCATTTTTGTATGAGGTGTTTGCCCAAGAGGTGGACAGTTTTCTCCTTCAATCTTGCACCAGGTTGCATTTTGTATGTTAGCACAAATATCCACAGGACATTCCAGGTGAAATGATTTCCCTGTAAAGGCTTTATGCACAGAATCTCTCTTAATATAAATTTGTGGATCACATAATTTTTCTCCTGAAAGATGAAAATAAAATTAAAATCAAATCTGTTCTGGAAGGACCAGATATTTGCCATTTCAACAGTTTTTGCCAAAGATTTCTCCAACATGATTCTATAATTTTTTGAGATAATATTTTCCAGTATTTAAGCCTCACTATGAGAGTATATGGCATGTGGCAAGCACATAATAACAATTTGTTGAAAAAAACAAATAAATCATTTCCTTTGTTCAATAATATCATAAATTTCCAAAATATTATAGAATTCCAAAATAAATTTTTGTTATGTAATTATATTTTAGTTTATTTTTACTTATTTTGTGATTTTATACCTACTTTAACAGGTAGTAAATAATAACAGCATCTTTCATCAATTACTTATTAAATTCCAAGGGCTGTTTGAAATGCACTTTCATTCATTTAATCCTCACAACAAAAATATATATGACAGTGGTTTTCAACTGGTGCGCCATAAGAGGCACACTGGTGTGCAGCAATAATTTTAAACACATAATACCTGACTGTTTAATCAAGGGCACTGACTTCTTTTCCCTTAGGTTATTAAATTTGAAAAATGACAACATCCAATATTCAATAGCCATTGGTGAATGAATCAAAATTATACTTTTTTTATAAGATCAGCAAAAATATATATTGTGGTATGCTGTGCAATGTTAGTAATTAGTTTATGTGTCCCATGAGATGAAACAGTTGAAATTGCTGATATATGTTTTTTATTTTATTCATTATACTATTACAGTTGCCCTGATTTTTCCCCCTTGATCCCCTTGCACCTTG
This sequence comes from Trachops cirrhosus, assembly GCA_028533065.1. Classification (NCBI taxonomy): domain Eukaryota; kingdom Metazoa; phylum Chordata; class Mammalia; order Chiroptera; family Phyllostomidae; genus Trachops; species Trachops cirrhosus. The sequence goes on along the minus strand of CM052539.1, from coordinate 108,713,203 downwards.
CATCCCCCACTCCCTCAGACAATCTGCACTGGACCCGTGTTCAGGTCCATTGGTGATGCATTAATAAGTTTTTTGGCTACTCTATTTCCTACACTGTACATAACATCCCCACGGCTATTCTGTAACTACCAACTTGTACTTCTTAATCCCCTCACCTCTTCACCCATTCCTTCCCATTCCTCTCCCAATGGGCAACCATCAAAATACTCTCCATAACCATTATTCTGTCTCTTTTCTTATGGTTTGCTTAGTTTGTTTTTAGATTCAATTGTTGATACATATGTATTTATTGCCATTTTATTATTCACAGTTTTCATCTTCTTTTTTTTAAAAAATAAGTCCCTTTAACATTTCCTGTAATAATGGTTTGGTGATGATGAACTTCTTTAGTGTTTTCTTGTCTGGGAGGCTCTTTATCTGCCCTTTGATTCTAAATGGTAGCTTTGCTGGGTAGAGCAATCTTGGCTGTAGGTCCCTGCTTTTCATGACTTTGAATATTTCTTGTCAAACCCTTCTAGCCTGCAGTTTCTTTTGAGAAGTCAGTTGACAGACTTATGGGAACTCCCCTGGAGGTAACTAACTGCTTTTCTCTTGATGCTTTTAAGATTCTCTCTTTATCTTTATCTTTTGGCATTTTAATTATAATGTGCCTTGGAGAGAGCCTCTTTGCATCCATCTAGTTTGGGACTCTCTGCGCTACTTGGACTTGTACACTTATTTCCTTCACCAAATTAAGAATGTTTTATTTCATTATTTTTTCAAATAGATTTCCAAATTCTTCTCTTTCTTTTCTCCTTCTAGAACCCCTATGATGCCAATGTTAGAATGCTTGAGGTTGTCCCAGAGGCTGCTTGCACTATCCTAATTTTTTTGGATTCTTTTTCCTTCTTGTTGTTCTGCATGGTTTGTTTGTTTGTTTGTTTGTTTTTGCTTCCTTATGTTCCAAATCACAGATTTGAATCTCAGCTTCATCCACTCTACTGTTGTTTCCCTGCAAATTGTTCTTTATTGCAATTAGTGTATCCTTCATTTCTGACTGGATCTCTTTTATGCTGCTGAGGCCCTAAGTTCCTTGACCATCCTTATAGCCAGTGTTTTGAACTCTGTATGTGATAGATTTCTTATCTCCATTTTGTTTAGTTCTTTTTCTTGAGTTTTGTTCTGTTCTTTCATTTGGGCCATGATTCTTTGTGTCCTCATTTTGGCAGCCTTTTTGTGTTTGTTTCTAAGTATTATGTACAGCTGCTTTGACACCATATTTTGTAGTGTGGCCTACTGTAGTCAGTGTCCTGTAGGGTCCAGTGGGACAGCTTCCCCTATCATCCAAGCTGGGTAGTTGAGGTACACCTTCATGTGGGATGAGTATACCCTCCTCTTATAGTTGAGCCTTGATTGCTCTTGGCAGATCAATGGGAGGGATTTACACAGGCCAGTCAGCTTCAAGGACTGGCTATGAACACTGACCACCAACTTCTGCCATCCATGGAGGATTAGCTGTTCAGGGACAGGATGATAGTACTATGATGTTGTCTGTAGCTGTCCACCAGGTGTGCATGCTCTGGGGTTTACCTAGTGGTACAGGCCAAGGCCAGCCCCCACCTGTGTTCTGCCTGGAGCCACCCTGAATGAGCTCTAAAGCAATCTGAGATAGCTGCTACTTGTGCTGGGCTGGGAGGCTCCCAGGCAAAGCCAAAGTGATCCAAAGCTGGCTGCTGCTAGTGCCAAGTATGGAGCCACTTAGCAAGAGGTACAAGTCTGAGGGCTCACTGAGGCCAACTATTGCTTGTTTGAGAGGATTTAGGAAGTTTTGAAGCATGATCCCAAAGCAGCCACTCATATGGAAAAGTCATGTTTAAAACTGTGGGCCTATAAGTTGGGTGGGACTGAGTCTCAGGGAATCTCCAGGACAGGGTAAACAAAGTTAGTCAGGTTGATGGAGTCTCAGGTATGGCATCTGCATGTGGGCTCTGTGGCTCTCTGGGGGGATGGCTAGAAGTGGGACAATGGCTTCTGCCCACCTTTCTGCCTGGGAGAAAGCTGTCCCCCAGGTTTTGCCCTGATACCAGACACTTCAGTTCCTCCCCATACGCCACTGGTGCCTCTTAAGCTGCTACCCCAGTGTTGGAGGTCAGAGGTAGTGAGTCTGAATAAGTCTGTGTAAGGGCTCTTTAAGAGTGACTCTAGAACTTTCTCCCATTGACTCAATCCCTATTGGTATTTTGCAGCCAGAAATTATGGGGATTTATCTTCCTGGCACTGGAACCCTGGGCTGGGGGGGGGGGGGTCTGGTGTAGGTCTGAGACTCCTTGCTCCCAAGATATCTCTCCCAAATTTTTATCCACCACACATGGATATGGAGCCAGCCTGTTCCACATCTCTGCCCCTCATACCAGTTTGAATGGATGTGGTTTCTTTAATTCCATAGTTGTTGGACTTCCATTCAACTCAATTGCTGATGGCTCTGAGTGATGATTGCTCTTTACTGTAGTTGTAATTTTGATGGGGTTGTGTGAGGAGGTGCACCATGTTTACCTATACCTCCATCTTGACTGGAAGTCCCCAATAATATATGTTATTATGGCCCTGCACTCTCCATACTGCTTTACCTAGCATAATGTTCCACCTCCTTTCTATCTCCTTGCTGGCATGAATATGCTCAGTTTTAGCTATTTTCTAACACCTGATAAACCTCTCATAATTTCTGCTCACCTATCAACAATCCTTGCTTAGAATAAGTATCACCTGATTGAGTTTTCAGGAATCAGATTGAGACAAGAGACCTACAAAGAACTTTCAGGACCTCTGAATATTTATATATTTGTCACTACTCTGAGCGCTTAAATAAATTTACTTAAAAACTTCCTAATTCAGTTGCTTCCAAAAATTCAGAATAAAAATGAAAGCAAATTGAAAATCGAGTTATGAGAACAAGGTTTTCAAAAAATTGAAGAGAAAGGGTAAGATAATTTACTAAAAGGAAGTGCCGAACAATATAACACCTGGATGTGGTTAGACTTATGACAAAAAAGCAAGGAGGCAGAGGCAGAAAGACCAAGTGAAACCTTGTTTCCAGAAGTCCAATGCTCTGCCTAAAGTTAAAAGGCTATCTCAGCCTCCTAACTTCCCATTTTATTTACTTGGATAAGTTAATCATAGCCTATGCAGCCTACCTATAGCCCTGTGAAAATGGCACGATAGTTACAAAGACCTTCTCTCAAGGAACTTCCCATTTAATTGGTGAGACAAACTTAACTAACAACAAGATCTCTCTTCTGAAATAAATTTTGTCTACCACTCTTTTTACTTCAACCTTACCTGGGCTAAAAGTAAGGCTCAGAGGGATCCTGCAGGAATAAACAAGATATGGTTCCTGTCAACATGGGACTTGCCTTCCAGTGGAAAAGAAAGACACTAGACCAATGGGAGAACAAAATAACATGGTAAATAGGAGCAAACTTTGCATGGCTGTGCAGAGGATTCATTTCAGCTAGGGCTATTGGGGCAAGGCTTAACAGAAAGGTTGTACTTGAGTTGAACCTTAATGAATGAGTAGATCTTTGATAATTAGAGCAGTGACTGAACACAAGAGATATTTTAAAAGTGAGAAAATGGAAGGGCAAAGACAGCAAGGCCAGGAATCTCATGGCAGTTTCATGAATTAAAACACACTTTGATTGTGGTTTACTGAAACAGTGACATGGACACCACTAGTTGTTTCAGAATAAATGAAATAAGCATTAGGTGGGGGAAGATTAAATTTTGTTTATCAACCATGAGAAAATACAGAGCATGATTCTTTTGGGATATTTATAAAGGTCATGGAGGTTGCTAAAATTTAGAATATTCATTTGAACATGATTGGTCAAATGCTACCACATTGTGTGATATTGAGATAGCCACCCAAACTCACTGGCATTCCATTTCTTTAAAATAAAATAAAAGGACTGGACAGAAAATAGAAGAAAATTATTACTCAGCACCTTCTCCTACACAGAAATACATATACAACTTCACCTCCTTCCATGTGTGGCCCATACTACAAAATTACTTCTAAGTCTTACTTTCGGTTATAATATGTTAGGTGACATCAAGCTGTCACCCAATGCTAGTAGCACAGTCAAACATCTCCTATAGTTTCAGCATTCTTGGACTGTATGCTAGGGAGGAGTACACTAAGTGGAAGAAAGTTAGCTGTTTAGCCTGACCACATCACTGATTTGCAATGAGATTATGGAAACATCCCTGCAGTTCCTGCATATTCTTATCAGCAGGATGGGGATCACTGACTACCACATTACCAGGCATAGGAATTTTTCTTAAATGGAGGAATGAATAGATAAATGCAGGTTTGTCAATAGGCACTAAAAGTCATCAAGAATACTCCCTTATTTGTGCAAAGAAGATATTATATTCCCTATGTCTGAAACAAAAACTGATGTTTATAGTGGAGGAATGACACACTGAGCTAAATGGCATGATTCTACCTTTTTAAAATGCTAAATGGTTTATTGCATACTATTTATTATGTTACCATAACTTTTTGTTTATACCTTGACTCCTGGACTCAACTAAACTCAATTCTAATTTTCCACCTGATAAGACTGTTGACACTTCTTTGCTGCTTGTCCTGAATTGTGCATATCTCATGATATTCAGGACATCCAAAGCTGTCCCTTAGGGGTTTATATTGTCAAAACAAAATGTTTTCTAAAGAGAGGTGAAGATCACATTTGCTTTTGGCTGGGGTTTATGAACCAATGTTAGTTGTGGCTGTTTCTGCTATTATTGCTCCTGCTTTTTAAAAAACATTCATATTTAATGGTGGGAAATCCCCAAATGCTAAAAATAATTTAAGTGCATGCAGTAAAAAGATGAAACCCCTATCATCCCCAGGCCATCATACGATGCAATATCCTTTTTCAAATCTCTATAAATTTAGGAAGCTTCTCATTTTAAAAATTCTCATGAACCCACTATGATACAATTAATATGTATCAATATATCTCCCATGACTAGGCTATACCTGGCTTATCTGATGCCCAGAGTACATTTTTAACAACCCCCTCTTCTATGTAGAAACATAGTTTCAGAAATAATCATGAAATGAAACAAATAATAAAATAGACAAAAAAGACATATAGCCAGTGAATATTTTTCACTGAACTTTGTATAGAAAATCAAACAAGTTAAAAAATATTGAAAATAACATTAGAATTCAAAGAAGTAAAAATGCACAACTATTTACTTAATAGTTTTATATCTCCCTAAATAGTGTAAACTTTTTCTTTTAATCTTTACCCAAGGATATGTTTATTTTTAGAGAGAGAGGAAGGGGGAGAGAGAGAGAGAAATGGTGTGGACTTTGATCCTTTACTTATAGCCTGATTTATTAATTTATACAAATAATTTTCCAATAACTAATAAGTGAATTTTATTAAAACTAAAATTTCACAAAAGATAAAATTTAGGCAATTAAGTATAGCACTAATGTAATATTTTTTATCTTGATATGTTTTAAATATTAAAACAGTTAACACTTTAGACTTCTGGCCAAGATGGAGGCATAGGTAGATGCACTCTGCCTCCTTGCACAACCAAAAGAAGGTCAATAACAAATTTAAAAACAAAAAATAACCAGAACTGCCAGGAAATCGAATTGTATGGAAGTCCAACAACCAAGGAGTTAAAGAAGAAACATTCATCCAGACTAGTAGCAGGGGTGGAGATGAGCAGCCAGGGTGGAGAGGACGAGTGCCAAGGTGGCAACTGGACGAGTGGGGCAGGCCAGGCGGCTGCTGGTGGTCCAATATTTGAATGTGGATAAACATTGTTGTGGATAAATATTTGAATGTGGATAAACCAGGAGAACAACTAGGGAGCGAGACAGACCACAAAACCCAAGGTTCCGGCACAGGGAAATAAAGCCTCAAACCTCTGGCTATAAAAATCTGTGGGGGTTGCAGTAGCAAGAGAAAGTTCCAGCCTCACAGGAAAGTACACTGGAGAGACCCACAGGGTCCTAGAACATACCCAAAGCAATACACCCAGGAATCAGCACCAGAAGGGCCCAATTCACTTGTGGGTAGCAGGGGAAGTGACTGAAAGCCAGTCAAGAGCTGAGCAAGTGGCATTTTTTTCTCTCAGACCTCTCCCCAACATACAGTGCCACAATGCAATGACCTGGGTTGCCCCATCCTGGTGAATACATAAGGCTCCACCTCTCACTACATAACAGGCACACTGAGACAAAAAATATATATATAGCCCAAATGAAAGAACAGATCAAAGCTCCAAAAACAGAACTAAGCGATGAAGAGATCTGAACAGAACTCAGACACACAGTTCAAAACACTGGTAATCAGGATGTTCACAAAAATTGTTGAGTATGGTTCCAAAACAGAGGAAGAAGTGAAGGTTACACAAAGTGAAATAAAGGAAAATGTACAGGGAACCAATAGTGACGGGGAGGAAACCAGGACTCAAATCAATGGTTTGGACCAGAAGGAAGAAATAAACATTCAAGCAGAACAGACTGAAGAAAGAAGAATTCCAAAAAAAATGAGGAGAGGCTTAGGAGCCTCTGAAAAAACTCTAAATATCCCAACATCCAAATCACAGGGGTGCCAGAAGGAGAAGACAGAGAGCAAGAAATTGAAAACATATTTGAAAAAATAATGAAGACTGTTCCCCAATCTAGCAAAGGAAACAGACTTCCAGGAAATCCAGGAAGCTCAGAGAAAGTCCCAAAGAATTTGGACCCAAGGAAGCACACACCAAGGCACATCATAATTAAAGATAAGGACAGAATCTTAAAAGCAGCAAGAGAAAAGGAGGCAGTTACCTACAAAGGAGTTCCCATAAGACTATAGCTGATTTCTCAAAAGAAACCTTACAGGCACAAAATGGCTGGAAAGAAGTATTTGAAGTCATGAAAGGCAAGAACCTACATCCCAGATTACTCTATCCAGCAAAGCTTTCATTTAGAATGGAAGGCAGGCAGATAAAGTGCTTCCCAGATAAGGTCAAGTCAAAGGAGTTCATCACCACCAAGCCCTTATTATACAAAATGTTAAAGGGACTTATCTAAGAAAAAGAAGGTGATCAAAAATATGAACAGTAAAGTGATAACAAACTCACAACTATAAACAATGGACCCTAAAAAAAAAACCCCAAAACAAAAGCAAGCTAAACAAAGAACTAGAACAGGAACAGAATGACAGAAATGGAGATCACATGGAGGGTTATCAGTGGGGAGTGGGTGGGGGGAGAATGAGGAAAAATGTACAGGGAATAAGCATAAATGATTGGTACAAAATAGACAGGGGGAGGTCAAAAGTAGGATGGGAAATGGAGAAGCCAAAGAACTTATATATACGACCCATGGATATGAACTAAGGTGGGAGAATGCTGGTGGGAAGAGGGGTACAGTGCAGAGGGGAATAAAGAGGAGAAAAAAATGGGACAACTGTAATAGTATAATCAACAAAATCAATCAATAAAAATAAAACAGTTAACACTTTAAAGAAAATACATTTCAATTGTAAAAATATTAATCAATAAAACATTTAATGTATGAATGAATTTTAGTTCACATATGAAATTATACCTCACAGTATATACAATTTTACTGTTTCAAATTTAAACAAATAAATATTCAAAATAGCTGCATAGAATAAAAGAAATGAAACCTCTTAAGGAGAGGAATATTTTATCACTGATATTATTTAGATTTGCTTGTATGTGGTAACAATTAAAAGTAGATCAGCTTTTATTTGTTTTTAAATTCTATACTAAGTAAAATAAGCCAAGTGGTGAAAGACAAATACCATATGATCTCACCTCTAGTGGAGCTTAATCAACAAAACAAACTAGCAAGCAAAATAGAACCAGAGACACTGAAATAAAGAACAAATTGACAGTGATCAGAGGGGAGAGGGCAGAGGGGGATAACAAGGTAAAGAAGGGGAGGGGTCATCAAAGGACATGTATAAAGGACCCAAGGATAAACACAAGTAGGGGTGAGGATTGAGTGTAGGAAGTGTGGGTGGGTAGGGCAGGGGAGAGTAATGGGGGGAAAATGAAGACAACTGTAATAGAACAACAATAAAAAAATCATCTTAAACCATAAATAAATAAATAAATACTGTAAAGACAATGTGATGGTTTCTAGTGAAAAGAGCACACAGAAAGATTTGCATCACTTTCTAATTTTCCCATTAGATTTTTTAAATTATCTTTATCATATAGTCTTTCAGAGCTTTCAAACATCCAAGAGGGAGAGAGGCTGCGCCACTTCAAGGAGGAGGTTGAACCCCACCCCTGGCCCCAGACCCCGCCCTGGGACCATCTGGTCCCCCCATTACCCACTAGGCAGCATGGGAGCCGTCCCTTCTTCCTTTACTGCTCCATTTTATCAGTCACCGAGTTAACTTGATTCAGCATCCAAATTTGTTTTCATGCCACTGCTTTAATTTCGGTCTTACTCTGTTTCCTGTGGATTATTGTCACAGCCTACCAACTAGTCTTCTACATTCCAAACTTGGCCTTCATTCCCTCTCTTTACTTCAATCCATTCTCCACATTACTGTCACAGTTTGTATTCTAAAAATGAAGATTCAGTCACAAGACTTTTTGCCTAAACCCTCCGGAGAATCTCTGATGCTTGCAGGAACATGTTCAGATTTCATCAAATGACATCTTACCCCCTGTCTCCCACCCCTGACCCCATACTCCAGCAACCCAAGTCTACTTGCTGTCCCCCTGGAGAATGTCCCATGTTATTTTGTGTGACATGCATCACTCTTTTATAATTAAATATGTGTTCATGCATCTCTCTTCCTAACTGCTCTACAGCTTTTTTTGGTGTAAGGGTACCTGTCTCTGCAGGAGGAGGTGGCCTTAGAAAAGGTATGAAGGTGAAATGGCATGAGGTGCCCTGAGATGAAACAGAGGCAGTTGTGTGAAGAGAAACATCCTCTGTCCACAGCTCTGACTCATGCTTTCTGTGTGCTGAGGTCACAGAGCAGACACAGCTGAGCCCTTAGAGAGGTCGGCCAAAGGCATCTCAACATACCCTGCAGTGGTTACGTATAACCATTAAAAAGAAACTAGACCTCATAAATATGCAGTGTGGAAAGGCCTGATTTATGTTCACTCAGGGGTGATATTAAAAATATTTAATAAATGACACTCTGTGGTTGTACAGACACCCAGATCAACCAATCGGAAAGGCATGCCAGCCACAAACAACTGCCTGGTCTAGTACCTTCCAGCTGAACAAGTGCAGCTGCAAGTACAGATGTCGTCAGGAGTCAAAGAGAGTAGATCACTTGTGAAATGTATTAGCTCTTAAAAAGAAAAGGTTTGTAATTTGAATCTGATGTGAAATACAACTTTTTATTTTAAAAACCCATATGCCTTGATTATAACCATTACTATGAGGAAAATCCCAACCAAGTTTTCCATTGAAAAATTTCTTCCCATTGAAAATTCTGACATATTTATGAAAAGTTCAAAATGATTATCTTCACTGAAAGAAATAATTGCCTGTATAAATACAGAATGTCTTACCTAGAGCTAAGTCAGCATTAGAGTTAAACATAAAAATGTAACCAAATATTTTTTGAAAGACTGAAATGATTATGAAAGGTATAATATGCTAATAATTTTTGGCGACATCAACTAGGATTTTATCTTCTATCAGAAGATACTATGATAGACAACCAACCAACTAACAGATAAAAACTTCAGACACATGAGGGGGAGGCTATGGAAAGAGAGAATTCTTCAGACTCAGAAGGAAAACAGGCCTTCAGAGGAAGCAGGTGGTCTGATCTGACTAACTGTAGAAAGCTGTAGTAGTGGAGAGGAGAGGAGATATGATGACCACCAAGGAAGAGAAGCCAGTGCCTCTTACCTTACAAAATGATTCAGGTTTAGTGATCCCTTGAGGCAGTGGCTTAAGCATAGTCAAGGCCAATTCATGTACAGCAACAGCAGCCATGTAATCATACAACAATGATTTTGGAAGAGCATCCACCTGGACGGTCTCAGAGAATTACATGCATAGCAACAGAAAGCCCTCACAACATTCTCATCACAAGCTAGCTGCCATAAACTCACAAAATCAGAAATGTGGCTCTGCAATGGTAGAGGTCGGGGAGACACTGAAGTGGCTTCAGAGACAGAAGGGAGTGTGGGGAATCACTGGGGTGAACCCAGAAGTCATTCCCATTAAGAGCACCATGGACAATTCACACAGCCCCACGCTAGACTTCATCTTGAAGGTACCGAGCACCGTGCATGAAATTGACCCCCAGAATGACCTCACCTTCCTTCAAATTCACTCCAAGAAAAATGAAATTATGGTTGCACCAGATAAAGACTATTTCCTGATTGTGATTCTGAATCTAACTGAATAAGCCACTCACTTGGCTGCACATATCATTCCTTAATTTAATGTGCTGCAAGAATAATAGTGTTAATTATGTCCACTGACTGGCTGGTGAAAATCACCTTAGAGACCATGCAGACAAATCAAGTGACCAAGGTGGGCTGCAGCTCCACCCCATCCCACCAAAAGCATCCCCCTGCTGGCCAGTCACCCCTGAGTTCCCAGGAAGGCCCTCTTTCCTCAAGTCCAGGTTTTGAAGTAAGAGCTTGTAACTGGCCCACACCCTGCTTCCTTCTGACTTTCAGTTCACTTTGCGGTCCTTGGACAGGCTGTTTTTCTTTAAGTAAAAATAACTGAAATCTGAAAAAAGAATGAGGCATACAAACATATGCTAAAATCAGAGCTTCTATTATAAAGTGTGATCATTGTTAGTTTAAGAAAGCCCTATAAATTTATCTTAAGGAGTATAATAAAAACCTACCTAGTCTCAGTTCCTACTGTCAGATGGAAGACATTCACCTCCACCTACCTGAGAAACAACACATAATGTAACATAGACAACAGATATAGAACTAGTATGCAATAATAGTTTAAGTTTTCTTCTCTGAGCATATTGTCTGATATGGGTCTTTTGAGAGAAATAAGCTTCTCTTTCCAGTCTAAACACACACAATAAGTGGGAGAGAGAGACAGAGAGAGAGAGAGAGAGAGAGAGAGAGAGAGAGAGGCGCTTACTTAATGTAAAGTTCCTTTGGCAAAAATGGAACTGAAAATAACTTCTCACCAAGAATATACATGTTATAATCCATATTTATTCCACTTACTTTTTAAAAAAGCCATGAAACAGGAAAATTGAGAGAACTATTAAAATCATCTTCTATTATTATTTCCTCTTTAAAATCTCCTTATAATGATATGTGAAAACTTCCTTTAAGTTTGCTTTATAAGATACTTATTTAACATACTTTCAAGCAATTTCTTCTAGGGTTAAAATTTCTCATCTTGTGATATCACTACTTGGGGGGAGTTTAAAGACTATCTTTTCAATTTAGTTGCATTGTACAATTTAAGACTAAGCCATGTATCTCTTGGTTTTATCTAGTGTGGAATTATTCTGAAGTAGTTCTGTTTTGAAACAGTCATTCTAGTATTTGCCATAGTTTTGTCTAAAAGTTAGCAAAGTTTACAAAGTACCAAGTGCTGTGTATCCTCTTGAGATATTAAAGAATATGACAAGTAGAGAGCTTTAGCAATCATTAGGTCAGATAGCACGTGGGTAATTTGAGTTACATTTGGAAACTCGCCTCTGGAGTCACGGCTTTACATTAATTGCCCCTTGACCACAAGCACACTGCACCCGCATTATCCAAGCACTGTAGACCCACCCCAGATCCTCCAGACAGGAGAAACACAGAGATGTGATTAATATTTTTTGAGTTCTTATTATGTCCTACTCACTTTTAGGTTTTATATATATATATATATATATATATATATATATATCAACTATATGACTATATAGTCATATAACTACATAACTATATAGTCATATAACTATATAACTATATATATATAGTTTCATTTGATCCTCCCAACAATTGTTTACAAACTAGTTACTATTATTATCTTTAGGTGTGGGAAAACCAAGTGTTAGAGAAACTAAGTCACTTGGTCAAGATAACTACCAGGTGGGAGGCAGAGCCAGGATGCAGACTGGAAGCCAGGCCTGCTAACCCCAAAGCACATGCTCTTCTCTTGCAGGGGATAGTTGTGCATGTAAATGAGAGCACATAGGAAGAGTTCTTAGGACTATGCTTGCTCATAATAAACAATAAATGCCAGGTATTATATTTTGTGAATAAAATGAATTTAGAGAGGTGATACAGAGTTGCATTATTGTCCAGGGTCACAAGGCATTTAGGTGGCAGAGACAAGAAGGAAACCCAGAAGATCTGGATCAAGTGCCACTGCTCAGAACAATGATTCTAAACTGCTTTTACAGGCATCAGCGGTGATCTGTAAACACTGATATGCTCACCAGGCAAACAAATGTAATATAGAAAGGCAGTATATTCCAGAGAAAAATGTCCTTTTATCTGAGAGATGAAATTGTACAGAAATATACTAACCAGCAAAGCCACTGTTGGTTGAGTAAAAAACTTTGTCACCTTGGCCATGATGCTCAGTTGTTGGGAGCACTGTTCTGTACATCGAAAGGTTGCCAGTTCAATTCTTGGTCAGGGCACATTCCTAGGTTCTGGGTTTGATCCCCACTTGGGGTGCATTTGGGAGACAACCAATCAATGTTTCTCTCTCTCTCTCTCTAATCAATGAAAACATGTCCTTCAATGAGGATTTAAAAAAAATTGTCTTTGGGTATTTTTCCACGTACATCTCTACCAAGGGACAAATGTCCCCTTGTGATTCTATCCTATTGGTCACTGTCTTTGTCTCTGCATGACAGAAATTCAGAGTCATGCCCACCCTACGCGACAAGGATGAGTATCTAGTGGATAGTTTATTAGCTGATGTGTAATTATCTCTCTAGCATAGCAACAATTTTTAGCCAATTTAATGAGTTCTAAAAAACAATGATTCATGTTGACAATTTAAAGAATATTTCTGGCTAAGGAAGACACTGACTACTTGAAACAGGGGGCCTGTCTTTCAGAGATGATTGGCCCTCCACCTTGGTCACAGTGACATAAGGAAGAAAAGCAGAGCAGGAAAAGGTAAGAGCATGTCACAGAAGCTGTAGACAACAGCATCCAAGAGAGGCTTCAGAAACCAATGTGAGTATTTCTAAATATTGCTTAGTGATAGAAAGGTCCATTGTGGTGCTCAGAGTAAGTGTGATTACATGTTAGTGGAAAGACATGGGGTAAGTTCAATTTCACTTCTTTCCCAGGTAGTTCCTGACCTTCCTAATATTTACTTTCTGCTACAGAGATCACACTGAGATTCACTGGCATTTTCAAAGCCCTGGAAGATATTTAACAACATCTATGTGGGCAGAAACTGCCAATCCCCCCCTTCCCAATGTTAATTCTCCTCTTCTAATACCATAGAAGAAAATGAAATAGGGCCATGGCCACCCAGCTAGAACATAAATGCCCCCACCTTTCTTACAGCCACTTCTGGACAATGGACACTTTGCAATGTATTCGAGTTCCAGGTTGTGCTCATAGGATAAATGTGGCTGTCAGAAAGGAAGAGAGGAGTTAGAGAGCCCTACCAGCTAAACTTAAAGTTGCCTGTGACTGGTTTAGATGGCCGCTTCTCACTCCCCTGGACTGTGTTCAAAGTGAACCTCAAAATGCACATGTTTATATTCTGAGCATATTAAAATGATACCCCTGCTTGTGTACACACAGACACATACACATAAGTAATTTCTACAGGATAAGCACAGAAATCAGAGTCCATGGGAGGATACCAGAAAGGTGTACAATACCAAGCTTACTTTGAGGTAAGAGAATGGAGAATGTTAGAAATGTGAAGCCAATTGCTGTGATACAATTCAATAACACGATGTAACTCAAGTCTCATGACTCCCAAACTCTATTATCATTTCTTGGTGACTGCAGATGATAGTAGCTAATGATGTCAAGAGTTATTTACAGATGACTTTCGTTAACCCAAATAAGAGATGGTTTTCTAATACTACTTTAGTGACCTCTCAAGATAATATTATTAACTAAACTTGCACAGTACTTAGGATTCATCAGGCACTGTTCTAAGTGTTTTACAGAATTAATTCACTTAATACTCACAACAACCAAATAAGGCCAGTATCATTATTGTCCCTATTGTTTACATGAGGAAAGAGCACCAGAGAGTCACAGAACCAGTAAATGGCAGAGATGGGATGGTAATCCAGGCAATCTAGCTCTAGAGTCCTGCCACTGCCTCTCCACAGAACAAAGCAAAAGGTTGATTTCATTTTTGGACCTGATCACAAATGCCTGTGAACATTTCTTTCAACAATTCTGAACTCTAGGCAAAGGTGAAACTCACAAATACTAGAAACCATTTAGGACAGTCCCAGTTTAGTGAGATAGCATTTAAGTTCAAAATTACATTTGACTTCAAAATTACAATAGAGGAAATTCTAATAGTGGGCTAGAGGAAGCAACAGTTAATTAAAAAGCTTTTTGGTGCTTGGAAAGACTCTTCAAGGCTGTTTTCAGCACAGAGATTAACATTTTCATGCCACAATCCAGGAAATCCTGTAGTGCAGAATGTAGTCCTAGACGTTCATGTCAAACAAAGGCAGTCATATTTTGTGGCAGGCATTCTTAGAGTAATAATACCCAGGCATTTGGCAGAAGGCACAGCTCCATCTCCTGTGCCCATCTCAATAGGAACAAATAGCTATCACCGAAGAAATAAGCCTGATAATGACCCTGAAACTTCAAAGAATGAGAGACAGATGCAGAGCACCTTCCGCGCTAATGTTTGTGCTCTGACCCGATCCCACAATGTGGGCAGTTGACGGTAAAGCAACGCTGTCTGTGTGAAGTGTAGAGTAGGGATCTGTGGTCCATACTGAACTTCCACAGTAGAGGTTAAAAAGGACACGGGCAGGCTCAGGTGGAGATTTGGCCACAGCCACTGTGTTCTCAAAGGACCCAGACTATGAGTGTCCACTGGTACTAGACCAGATTCAGATGTTTTCCCTCACAATAAGCAGTGATTAATAAAAGGTTTTGAACAGCCTTAATTCAGGATCATATACAGTGCCGAGTGGTTGTCAGACATTAACTGAAGTGCTCCTTCCTGCTTGAAGGTGGAATCTCAGGCTGACCCTGGACTGAACAAGTGGCCCAGGGCTTCACAGCTGGAGCTGCTCACCGACCATGAGGCAGGTGACTGACAGGGCCTTCTCCACCCGCAGCCTAGTTCTTGCCAGCATGATCTGCCCACCTGTCCAGGAAGGGAAGGTGCTGACACTTTGACACTTACATAATTTCCTCAGGACAGAAATTCTATGCCAGATACTGAGGGGCAGAGTGCCCCCCAGAACTTTTTGTTGAGAAACACAAAAAGCAAGTAAGCATAATTTTATTATAAAGAAGGAAATCTGTAGAGAACATTACATTGTTTCCAACCTTATTCTCAATGTAGCCTGATTCCTGGGAAGAGGCACACAGATCTCACATTACTTCGAAGTGAAGGGAAAAAAATTTTTAAGATTATTTTTAGAAACTTTGAAACTGTGCCAGTATAAAGAATTCAGTAATTAAAAATTAACTGAATTACAGGAACTCCCTAAGACATAAAGGTTAAAAGTACTATGCTTTTTAAGAAATAGTCATCAGCTCTGTCTAGGAGAACAAATCTCATCAAACATTCCTTCTCTCAACCTGTATCCTAAATTTAATGCAAGTAATGCCGTAATTCGTCATCTGCTCTATAAGACAGCTGGCTAGAACTTTGCCCAAGGCTTTCCATTTCATTTTCCAAGTAATTTGATTCACTATGTTTTGGACTAAATACATTATGTAATATCTTTCATTCATTCATTTTATTTTAGCTTTAAAAACTCAACTATTTTAAATAATAATGTTAAAACTTACTTCCATTTAATTGAATTGAAGGGGGCTGCTTGGTAATGAGCATATTAGCAAAAATACCACTAATATTTTATTGTGTGCATTTATTGTGCCAGGTACTTTATCCATATTACTGCATTTACAGTGTCCACAATAGGCCCAGAATTTATGTACAATTATCTCTAGTTTACAAAGAAGGAAACTAAGGTAAATGAGGATAAGAAACTTAACCAAAGTCACACAGTAAGTGCCAGAACCAGTAAATTAACCCAATTCTAACACTCCAGTTCTTTTTTGTAAGCACATTGGGAGGGGGAATGGAAGTTGTACCCCAATCTCAGTGTGATACAGCACTAAAAATTTCATTTTACAGGGAATAGTTTATACATTCTTCAAGTTCGTATAAATTCTGCTTAATAAAATTTGACTCCAGTTTTTGCTCTGTGATTTTAGGCATCTTATGGAAAGTGAGAAATCCAATCAACCATCTAAATCCCTCATCAACATAATAAAAGATACACACACGTAAAAACATACAAACACGAAAATACTTAGACGACTGAAGGGAAGATGTATTTTGCCCCTGGTGATGTGCTATCCTGGCGCTGTGGAGACAAACGTCGAAGCACCCAGCTCCAGAACTGAAGATGACATTCGATCAGGTTTCAGGGGCCACATTTTCCAATTTAAAACCACAGCACACAAACAGGTGAGAGTGTGTGTGCTTGTGGGGACCATGAAGTAAGATATTGGAAACCAGACCTGAGAAAATCCAAAACATCTACTAGCTATTTATAGCCCTTCCCCCTTTACAACATGCAGGCTCATGTATCGATCGAAGAGAGCAAGCAAACTCATCAGAAGGAAGAAATTGGTTGTTTGCTTACACAAAATCTTTGCAGAAGTGGCCAAACATCATCTATGCAGAACCCAAGCTGTTTTCTATGTGAACTGACCCCCAAGTCAAAACCATTTTCGGAGACGCAATGACAGAAAACTCCAATCCTGAATTTCCCAGCATTTTCTCAATCAGTATTCTCCAGGCACACACCCCACTGAAGCAAGTCGTGTGATTTTAATTAATGGCATTACTCAAGAGTAACCACGAAGTCAGGTATTCAATACTTATCCTACCCCAGTAAACAAAATAACACTCACTCTGTCAAGCTTCAGTTTGCAAAGAACACGCTACTCGCCATCAGTGTGACATCCAGAGCAGTTTGGCTAGTCGTGGTGATAAATTTGTACCTAACTACTTAGAACATCTGCCCAGTTCCTTTTTCTTACTGTCAGAACATGTTTTAAGAAAATCGGCCAAAGTGAGGAATACCATGTTCTAATTTGGTTCGTGTCCTACAATGTCTTCAGTGAACAAATCTAACCACTTGGTTTTGTCTACCATTGTCCTTTACATAAATGCCACATCCTATGAGATCAGAAAGGAAAAACATTACCTCCAACACCTCCTGGAAAATGAAACAAAACCCAATCTAAGTAGTTGCTTTACCGTCAATACTCCAGATGCCCAGATGTGGGATTAAGAAGAGGACCCGAAACGACTGCCCAAGTCCAAGCATGGCAGGTGATGTCTTCATTTCTTGTGCATGTCAGGAAGGGAACACTCCTCAGGCAGAAGGCTTCCCTTCCTCCTCGAGTTCTTCAGGGTTGGATCAGGTTAACTACCCCAGCGACATCTGTGAAATAAAGAGAGAGGATGTAGGAGCACACAATAGGAAGATTCTGAATAGTTTGAGAAACAAAGTGAACTGCAAGAGTACGTGGTATCCTGTGGTTTTGCTTCTTGTCACATTGAGTGCTCACTTTCAAATGCTCTGATCTGCAGAGTAGCTCAGTCCTTAACTTCTCCTTCCGCTTACCACCCTTTGTGCCCCACGTTGAGGTTTTTCTCATTCAAAGTTCAATGAAATGAACAATTAAACTGTAAAAAAATCTATATTGCTGCAATCTTTAGCCTGAGAATTTAACCAAATCAAGGTCAGGAAATTCATGGTAAAAAGTACCTATGGTTAAGTATACATTTTCCCCCTTTTCATATCTTATGGTTATGAAACTTCTTTTATGTGAAAGATTTTAGATTTTTCTTCCCAAACATCATGTCATGGTAAAATCAGAATGCTTATTGTCATTAAACCGACGAAGATTTACTTGAGGTTATGGAGAAAATGAGTGGCAGGAAACACTTCCTCAACAGGTGAGGGAAAGGCAACTGTCTTTAATCTGCAGATAAATATCAATGGAACAAGATCATTGTGAGTATTAGCTACATGTTCTCTCTAAATAATAAAGTTCTGAGCTAAATGGCATCTTGAATATCAATGAAAGGAAACTTCCATTTTCAACATTCTTCACGTGGTTGTGCCTGGATAGAAAAGAAACAATAAAGGAAGAAATGGAAAAGTTCAAGATCAGATAGCGCAGGGGTGATGTGGGACTGTTTTCTCCAAGGCCACTTCTAATAATCAGCTTCTAATCATAGCAGCTAACTAAATTCACCCACTTGAGATTCCAAGTGAGAAATCTAGATTCGTGATATCTGTGGTCATTGAGAGAAGTTGGTTTTGTCACTCTTTTTCCTCATAGGCTGGTGATTTTCTTTCAAGGCCAAACTTCAATGATTTTAAGTGCATGAGGTTAAAAAACAGTTTTTGTGTACTCACTAGTTCAAACAGACACTGTGCACAAGTTGGAGGTACAAGTATGAATGAGTCACTGTTCCTGATTTTAAAGAGCTCAATCAACCAGTCCTGTAATTTTCTCATTCAAACCTTTAGTGTTGCAACTAGAATATTCATGCATTTCAACCACCACAGTGTAACATAAAGCAACTATACACAGCTTTTTAGAACTTCCATGACCCAGTTAACATCCTGCAAAATATTCATGAAGCATTTACACAACTATCCTTCTGTGAAGTGCAAGGTGAAGTGCAAACTGCCTATGGCAACCGAGGCAAGGCTCATGGTCCCTTTTAAATGGTCTCAGAGGTCAAAAGCCACAAACCATAAGCCAAAAATCTCAGGATACTGTCATGAACCAGAGAGAAGTCATATAAACTTTGTTTATCTCAGCACACAACCTTTATGATTCACTATTTTAAAGATTTCCTCATATTAAAAAAGTCTATGCTAATTAGGTAAAATGTGAGGGAAAAAACTTTATCCAACAATTAATGCATTTTTTTAAAAAGATACCTGTTTTGTTACATTTATCAGCATGACCGGTCCTTTATCCTTCCATAGCTGGGGGCTTGAAAGCCCCACTGTAGATAGACCCTCCCTCAGGATCTGGCTTCTTGTCTTCATTTTAGTAAAGAAAAACTGAAAGAAGTCTGTCTCAGAAGTTTGTTAGCTCGAGCACAAGTCATTTTTGCTCTATATTTACATCTTGTCTAGTAACAAAGCTTCTATTTTAACCCTTGTCTCATTATAATCATGTACTGTTTGATCAGAAAAGTGTGTATTTATTTAAAAGCACAAATTTAAAGAATTTACTACATACTTAAAAGTGATTGCATTGTATATTATAAACAATTTAAAACATGAATTTATCTTTAATTTGTGGTGAAAAACAAAAGGCAAAGTATAATTGGCATCTTCAAATTCATTTTGCAGACATTTTAGGAGCTAATTAGACAGCAAGTTCTTCAATTCACTTACAGAGTCACTTGCTTTCATGAGTAGTAACAGCTGCCCTTTCTCTAGTATTTTTACCCCAGGGTGAGCAGAGAAACAGCAATCACAAAATAAGAACCTGAGTCCAGAAGAGGTCTTGCCGCTGACATTAGACATCAGCCCATAGGGACAAATCTTGGTTCTGAATTTTTTAACACCCCCAAAACATTGTATAGCTTTTACCGTAAATGGAATCCAGCATTTAAAACCTTTCCCACTGTTTGGTGTCAATGGTTTCTGTATTTCAGAATGAGCCTGGACACTTTCATAAACTGGGTATGGTTCCTGCATCTCATCCACATCCATTGGATGTGAATCTTACAGGATTGAGGCCAAATATCCCTATTTTAAAGAAACCTCCTAAGGTGATTCTGATTCAGTTGGTCAAAAATGGATATTTAGAAAGTAATTATGAATTGATGAGGTGTGCAGACTTCTGAGTCATAAAAGATGTGGTATTATATCTCTGTTGCTTACTAGCCATAGAATCTTATAGATTTCCTAGATTCTTGGAGTCTCAGTAAACACAGAAATGCACCACTCAGATCTGTCTTTAAGGACAGATTTGTTCTTAACTGTGGGGAATGTAGTCAGCAGACAGCTTCCAGGAGTAAACTTCTTCAGGGTCTACTCAACCGAGACTCACCTTGTCCAAGGTCATGCTTTCCCATGAGAGCCTGCCTCCAGGAATGGAGCAAAGAAAGTGTATACAGAGCTGGCCATCTCAGCCTCACATGGTTTACTGATGGGTAATACTTGACCCAGAGTTCCCCGGTTGAGTGAGCCAAGGTTATGGTAGGCCTACATCAGAGTTTGATTTCTTTCTCTGCCCAGTCTCACTTCTACCCCCTTACCTTCACAGGTGTTGATCCCTAATCTATCTCAGTGTCTGCTTTCAGAGCAGCAAATATGCTCCATATCTCAATTTCCTATTCTCCCCATCTCAATTTGCCTGGACAGATGGTAATAATATCTATCTGTTATGTTGGTTAACTGGTAGTTACCAGCTAATCACATAATCATGTGTGCAAAATGATTAGTAAATTGCATCTATAATTATTCCTGAATAAAAGATGGGCTTGCATTTGGACAAGATGGATACAAGAAAGCCCTATATTAATAGACCATAAAAGGATGATAGTGGGACAAGTTGAAGTTGAAGTGTTTATTTGCTAATGAGAGGCATTGTCATATAGAGGTTCTGAAGTAAGTGTCATAACAAAGCTTTGATTAGCAGAGAACTGTAGCAGATTATAGATGATCTGAATTTCACAAAATCTCACAAAGATGAATCAGCCAGGCAGGGAGGCCTGAGAAGTAAAGGGCAGAAAGAATAAGAGGCCCAAAAACAAGAGGTCTTAAAAAGAACCCAGCCATTGGTTCTGTCCCTCAGGGAAAGAGCTCTAATTCTCTGAAAGACTGGAAGGGGTCAAAATAGTCATGCCATCAGTGCAAGACTAGAGGAATTAACAACTAGTCAAGGCAGGGACCATTTACTGAATCTGGAATACAGAAAAGGACCACAGTCATTGGCACCACACCTGAGTTAGGCAATGATGCTGATTTGATATTGAGATCCCTCTTGACTCCTCTCCCCTTGACTCCTAAAGTGTCCCTTTGGTGAGAAGATTGGTCTCATACTATAGAGTGATAGAGTTGATCCAAAAAGATGGTATAAAATACCCTTAGTTGCAAAAGTTAGAAGAATGAAGATGCTTTGTGGAAAAAAATCACTTGCAATAAAAAATGTATGTACAGAGAATACCCAAGAACGCCCTTCTCCTCTTATTTCCCTGTTGGCAGATTTGAAATGTATTCTGGTTCTATCTTTTACTAGGTGTGTGAACTTAGACAAGTTCCTTAAATTTTTTCCCCAGTGATAAAGCAGATTTTTTTTTACCTATGAATTTCAGTCAAAAGTCAAACATTAATTTATCAGAGTTTTTTTAATCCAAAAGAATGAAAAAGATTATGTAATGGCTGTGGAAGCCCACCAAAGACCACTGTGAATACTTTCAAGTTCCAAATATTTTATTTTAGTTTTTAAGATTTTATTTATTTCTTTTTAGAGATGGGAAGGGAGGGAGAGAGGGAGAGAAAGATCAGTGTGTGGTTGCCTCTCATGTACCCCCTACTGAGGGACTTGGCCTGCAACCCAGGCATGTGCCCTCGACCAGAAATACAACCAGCAACCCTTTGGATCAGAGGCCGACACTCAATCCACTGAGCCACACCAGCCAGAGACAAATATTTTACTTTCTTATTCATAACTTTTAATGTATGACCACTTTGAATCCCATTACTTCATTTGTAAAGCAGAAATAAAAACACCTACCAGAAGGCTGTTACAAGTATTCAATAAAGGACAGAAGTAGTACAATATATTTTAAGTTAATGTACATGAAACCACCTACCACAGTGCCTGGCACAAAACTAATTTCCTGACAAATGCATTTTCCTTTCTCTCCTCCCACTCAGACAGAAAAGTATAGACTTCCTATGTCTTGTTTATTTGTATCTTTGAAGTGTGAACAAAAAAAGAGTTGGCTTCTTTTATATTCTATACACCTGTATGTACTATTTTTTGAGTGCTTATATTTTTGTGTCATTGTATATGTTTATCTCAATGCTTTTCTTATGAAGGCAACTTATAGATGCATCATTGCTTTGCAAATTGTTTTATCTTTTACTTTTGTGGATGTATACATGCTTTGATGTGCTTGCAGCTTCAGACCTCAGCAAAATGTTAGGGTTTAAAACCATCAGCTTATTCTTCCAGGAGGGACCAGAGGAGGGGGGGTTACATAAAAAACAAAGGGTTACATACCTTAGAGATTTCTTACTATAAAGGGTGTAATCGACCAAGATCCCTAAGTCCTGTATTCCGAAATTCATCATCCCATGAGGCCACACTTCCCACCCAGTGCCTGAGCACAACAGAAACACCAGCCAGGTCAATTTCTGGGAGACCCAGGACTCTTCCAGTGGCTACTTCAGCTTCAGGACTCCCCTGCAGCCTTGCTAAGCCTTCCTTGGAGTACAGCAGCACTCTGGGATACTTCTAGCCAAATCACTTCCTGCTCTCCTCACTCGGCGCCATGCTTGTTTTGTGGTTTGGTAGTTCTTCCAGCTCTCCTGAATATTTTAAGCTAATGTATAAGAAATATGTCATTTTTTCTCACAGGCATTTTCTCTAATCTAATCCTTGCATATTTTATCCTATTTTGGAGTCTGTTTTTTTGAGAACCTAGTCTAACACATTAATTTTGCATAGTTATGACAAATTGAATATATAACTTTTATTTTGCTTTCCCTTTATCCTTGTTCAGTGGATAATATTGTCTCATTGGAGAATCTATTTTTAGAAAGTAGGAAGACATTAATGCACATTGGTAGAAATAGCAGGGATACATCAGTCAATTTGGGAGAAAAATATGAAAACCAGCCAAACCAATGGGAAAAATGGTTAAAAAATGGCATTATAAAACTAGCAGAAACATGCAAAATTTGTATTTTTAACTGTAAAAGTGAAAGTAGCCAAGTATATAGGAGAAATCAGATCAAATAAAGTGAAAGGTGTTTTCAGAGCTGCATGCCTCGTTCTCCACTTACATTTCTCGCAGCAGTAGAAGCCTCTCCTTATTTGTATGGCTGTATGAGAAAAAAAATCAATAGAATGAAGTAAATAATACATTCCAATTGAAACTAAATGGAGTTAGCTTTATTTTGGAGGAGGGTCAAAGAAAGAATTTGGGAGAAGCATGTCCTGAAACGGAAATAGATAGAGAGCTGGATGTAGACAGAAGGGTAGGACCTGTCAGGTCACACACTTGCCACAGAGCTGGCACAGCTTCCTGGAGGCCCCAAATGTGCCATTTCAGTTGATCAACAATGAGAAGATCCAAAATGAGGGGTACTAAGGAAGGGGCCCAGGAGGCCAGGGAAGCAGGGAGTCCCTGAGGGCTCAGGGCAGCAACCAGCTGCCATTCACCAGTTCGTTCAGAAATTCAGTATTTCACATTTCAGTATCTGTTAGAGCCATGCCAATGGTAACTGACTGAATTTTGGTCCTATTTATCCCTTAATGCTGATTGGAGTCAGTGTTAATAACCCAAATAACTATATATCTAAATTGCCAAACCTAATGGATTGAAAGGAAACTCGGAAAGCCTAGGCCTGGGGAAGGCATGTTCTTCTGACCTTTGCACAGATTTTGAGCTGTCTGCTCAGCTGCCTTATAGAATTGCTCTCTCTGCCCTTCTAGGCATTTCTCTAAGTCATTTAGGAAGAATAGTCTCCAGGGACATATATTTAAGTAGCTGAATAATATGTTCCAGCTTATAATTATAGCACTATTTATTTAGCCATTTTCTTATTGTAGGACTTCTAGGTTTTTCCAATTGTTTACATAAAGATGAAAATTTCTGCTCTTCTGCATGTTGGATGATTTTCCAAAAGTGGAATTACTGGGTTCAAAATATGAACATTTTTTTGAATTCTTGATAGCTAGTGCTAAATAACTTCGAAGCCAGTACAGCCAATGTGTATTGCTAGAGGTGAGTTACGAGAGTGTCCAGGCATGGCTAACGGCACCCTCAGCTCTGGTAACATCTTCTCATGATCGTTGTAATTTAAAAGTAAAACATTCAATTTGTTCTGTATTTTTATGCTTAATAAAGATGAATAGATTTTAGGATGTTTATCATTCATGAATTGTTATTCATGCACAATTAATTGCTTATCAAGAAATTAAAGCCTTAGTGGTTTTCTTTCTATTTAAAAAAATTAAATATTGTACATTTGAATATATTAAATTCTTGTCACCGTGCCTGCTATATTTTCAGGAAATAGTGAGAGGGGTTACCTTTCAACATTTTGATAGTAGTTTTAATTTATAGAAGTTGCCTTGTTTAAAGTAACCATATTTAACCAATTCTGTTATTTTTAAATTAGAAAAAAACTCCCCCCGGAAGATTTCTAATCTGGATGTCTAGGTGAGTGAAGTCTCCCAAAACTGTTTACATTCCAAATCCTGCCAGCCCTGGTACCTTTTGTGGCAAGAGATATTTTGACGATTTAGTTAAATTAAAGATCTTGAAACGGAGATTATCCTGGATTAGTTTGGGCAGAGGCGGCAGGCAGGGGGACTGCTGTAATACAATGATCCTTGTGAGAGGGACAGAGAAAGAGTTAGAGAAAGCAATGTGACAACAGAAGTAGCCATTGAAGTGATGAGGCCACAAGTCAAGAATGCCGCGAACCTGTAGAAGCTGAGAGAGAGGAGGAACAGACTCTCCCCTGGGAGCCACTAGAAGGGACCAGCTCTGCCGACATCTTGACCTCAGCCTTGTAAAATTCATTTTGGATTTCCAGTCTTTAGAACTGTATGAGCATAAATTTATGTTGTTTAAAGCCACTGAGACTGGTGATTTGTTGCAGTGGCAGTAGAAAACTAGTGAGTGGTGTTATTTTGCTCTCCATCACACAAATTCCCAGTAAATGTCAAAATGTTAAATGTCCAGTAAATATGCTATACTAATACAAGAGAAAAGTTGCATTGCTGTAGAATTTCCATGGAATTTCATTTAGAAATAGTGCAGATAAGGCTGGACCATAAGTCACTATAAAGTTCTCAGGCCTCGTTAATCTCCTGTGAAGCTTGATGTGCCTGAGAACTATGGAACACACCAGCAGCCATCCCCATCCTGCTTTTGGGCTGTGACAGCAGGTCAAGGGGGTGTTTTAGGATTACATCACTTGAATTCTGTATCAGTTTGGATTAAGTTCAACTGTATATAGTGGAAAAATCCCAAATAGTGATGGATTAAATAAAATTTAACATTGTTTCCTTCACATTCAAAAGAGCCTTAGAAGTAGACAGGACAGGGAGAATACTGTGACTCCTCATTCACAAGCAACCTGGTCTCCTGCTGTGTTTTTGCTTCACTATCTTAACTGACATCCCTCCTGTGGATCCGAAGTGTAAGGTGGATGACCTTAGCTCCAGTCACAACGCCTGAGTTGCAGGCTCTCAGAGAGGCAGAGGGCCTGGGGCATGAGTGAGACCCTTTAGGGAAACCTTCTGGAAATCCAGTACCAAACATGCACTTACAGCATATTGATGATGACTTAATCATATGACCATACCTTCCTACAAGGAAGGCTTGGAAATAAAATCTTCTATCCAGGCATAAAAATGCCCATCTAAATTTCTAGGTTCTATTATTAAGAAAGAAGGGCCAAAGCTGTCTCTAGCACATCCAACACTTTGGCCACAGAAATATTCATGAGGAACATGCTCCCTGCTCCAAAAGGGATAATGGCAATATCTCACCTTGCTAGCTTATCCAAAGTCAAAATATTTGAAGGACACACATATCTTTTCCATCAGATTTGTATATATCTTCCCATGGTTCCATGGCTTATAAACTAAAAAGCAAGTTACATGTTCCTGAAATTTCCGTGGTAGTGCTTTTAAAAATTTCATAAGCAAGTTTTGATTATTGAATAAAGTGTTACTTGCTATAATAAAGCACAACTTAAATAATTCCCACTTTTAGAATTACTGGCCCCCCAAATGAGGAAATAATACATATTCATAGTTTAAATTATTATATAACAGTATTCAATTCTAACTGGATAATATTTGGTCTATATTGACCAAGATAACATAAGTTTATGCATATACTTTCTAGGTTTTGGAGCATCAGTGCTCCCTATTACACAGAACTCACCTTAAGCCAAGGGCAAAGATGTTGGTATGATTGCAGTTTTCGGGAAAAAGACACACACACACAAACACTTCTATTCAGAAGAGGGTATAAAGAAAATGTAGGGGGCGACTGGTCAACAGCAAGAGTGTCTACTACAACAGTGGACAAGTTCTGTAGTGCATCCAACTGCCCTAGCCTTTGCCCTCTGTACTTTTTCCCTCATTTATGAAGATTAAGTTCCCTGGGAAGCAGACACTGAGACAGAAAATAACATGCATGGAATTTATTAGAGTGATCCAGATAGACATCAAGTGTAGGAGCAGAGAAGAGAGCAGGATAAAACAGGGGGAGTCATGAGACTATGATGAAATCTCAGCCAAAGCTCCAGCCAACCACAGGGAGGTCTAAAACTGTTTGGCCTCATACAGTGGTTTCTGGTTTGGGTAAGAAGCCTGAAACTTTATGTATTCACATTGACCAGTCACCAAATGTAGGTTCTCTCAAAGAAAGGTGAAGTACTTTTCTTCAGCAAATTCCTAGCCAGTAACACTCCCAGGAGCTGCAGAAATAAGTTCATCAGTCCTTAAGGGAATCTGGATGGTACATGATAGCCTCCACTACACTGGTCATTTTTCCTTTATGGCCAGAGCTGATGAGGGAATTGGAGAGGATGACTTTGGGGATACACAGCTTTATTATTCTACTTTCTGCTTGTGCAAGTTGGAGTCCAGGTTCAGTGTTTGGTGTTTAATAGTCACAGGCTATTTTAACCTAGTCTTGAGGTTCCCTCAAAAATCTAGTAAGATGTATTTCTATTATTTTTATTAAGTTTCATACACAAATAACCATAGTTAAGGAACTTGTATAGTTGTGGATTTTTAAGCCAGAAGACTTTCTCACTGGCCACTATGCTCTGCCTATCCTCCAGCTATCCTAAGACTATTTGAAAGAGGATTGGCTAGGAAGATAATTCTTAATTTGATCTTTATCAATGAGCTAGCTTTGATCATCAAGCAAAGAACTTTTAAGGAACTCTTTTGAAATAAATCTTGAGATCAGAAACATCTCCTTCTGGTCATCACCACACTGTTGTCTGTGTCTATCAGGGTTTTGGTTTTGTTTTTTGTTTGTTTGTTTTGTTTTGTTTTTTTTGCTTAATCCCTTCACCTTTTTCACTCAATCCCCCAATCCCCCTCCCAATAGCTGTCAGTCTGTTCTCTGTATCTATGAGTGTTTCTATTTTGTTTATTTTGTTCATTAGATTCCACGTATAAGTGAAATCCTATGGTATTTGTCTTTCTCTGTTTTATTTTGCTTAGCATAATACCCTCCAGTTTCATCAATTCTATTGCAAAAAGTAAGATTTCCTTTTTTATTACTGCTGAGTAGTGTTCCATTGTGTAAAAAATGTACCACCGCTTTTTTAGCCACTCCCTTACTGATGGGCACTTAGGCTGCTACCAAATCTTGGCTATTGTAAATAACACTGCAATGAACATAGGGGTGCCTATGTTCATGGTGATTACCAGAAGGAAAGGGGGGTGGAGATAAGTAGAAAAGGGCAAATGACGGATAAATGGAGACCAAAGGAGACTTGACTTTGAGTGGTGAACACAATATAATACAGTATATAGATGATATATTATAGAATTGTACACCTGAAACCTATATCATTTTATTAACCAATGTCACTCCCATAAATTCAATATAATTTTTTTAAAAACTTCTTCTAAGGTGACAGTTTTAGAGTCATCACTATTGAGATAAGAAGCAGCTGGGTTTTTAAAATAGACTTTCTTTTCTAAAGTAGTTTTAGGGTTCACAACAAAATTGAGCAGAAAATATGGAGTTCCCATGTATTCCCTTTCCCTGCACAAGCCCCTCCCATCATCAAAACCCTGCAGGGGAGCAGTGCTTTTGTTACAACAGACGAACCAGCACTGACGCATCATTATCACACGAAGTCCATAGTCTGCACTGGGCTTCATTCTTAGTGTCTGTACCTTCTCTGGGCTTTGAAAAATGTATGATGACATTTATTCACCGTTACAGTATCGTACAGAGCAGTTTTACTGCCCTAAACGTCACTGTGCTCCACTTTTCCACCCTCCCCTCGCTCTCTTCCAACCCCTGGCAAGCAGTGTGGCCAGAATTTCATGTAGCTGGAGTCATACAGTATATTGCCTTTTCAGATCAGCTTCTTTCACTTAGTAGGATATGCATTTAAGATTTATCTTTCCACTCACCTACTGAAGGACGTCTTGGCTACTTGCCAGTTTTTGGCAATTGTGAATAAAGCTGCTATTAAATATCTATGTGCAGGTTTTTGTGAGGACATAAGTTTTTAACTCATTTGAGTAAATACCAAAGTTGACTTTTTAAAAACTCTTCAAGGTTCTAAATTACTGTGGGCTCAGTCTACTCAGATTGCAGATCACAGGCCCCTGGTCTCTCTCAGACAAGTGCTATTGTCTCTAGTTTGAGTTGATCTATCTCTTGCAAGACTTTGCTGAAAACAGTAAGAATCAGCACACACACACACACACACACACACACACACACACACACTAATATTATGAATTATTCCTAGCATTTTGGTTAATGTTACAGACGTAGCCAGCATGGGGTTCTACCGTACAAGGATAGTTTGACTTTATATAACTGGATTTATGAGCTTTCCAGTCTACCAAAGCTAAATCCTTAGTATCTTTTTTCCTATTTTCTTCATGAAGACAAAAACATAATTTAGGTTGTGATGCTCTCTGTACACAGTCCTGGTAAAAATGACTCTATTTTGGATAACAGAATTGTCTATAGCTAGTTTGATCAGAAAAGGATTCATTTCAAATTTCCCAAAATACCAGGAAACCAATTTAGGCGCTACATACTGAGGAAAAATACAGCAAAGAGAAATATCTTGTTATTCAGTAGGGTTGTCATAACAAAATCACATTGCTGCTGCTGCACTCAGTACCGATGAAGGCAGAGAATACACTTTCCCCAGGGCCGTTGTAGAACCAAAACACAGCAGCCTCCAAGGCAGTGCTTGTCAGAGCAGGTATAAGGTGGCTGCCGAAAGGCATTTATTTACTTCCGTGTTCCACGCCTCACACGCAGAATCTTAAGTGTAAGGGAGTCTGGGGAATGTGGTCTTTAGCTTACCTGCCTCCAATGTGCCAGAAGGCAGGATAAAAAAAGGAGTTGGAGTTCTATAGAGAAGTGGCTCTTAACGAAGGGTGTTTGTCCCTTAGAGATATTTGACAATGTCTGGGGACATTTTTGGTTGTCACAACTGGGGTGGGGGTGATAATAGTATCTAGTGGGTAGCATCCCAGAATGCTACTAAATATCCTACAATGTATAGAACAGATCTCACAACAACAAAAAAAATATTCGGCCCCAAATGTCAATGGTACCAACATCGAGAAACCTGGTATAGAGTCAGCTGATCTGCAGTATCTGCTCAAATCTCATCCTAAAATTCATAGTCCCTGGTGGCCATGGAGGTCCTATGAATCACTTTGGGAAACCCACAGTGCAGTCTTATTCTAAGTATTGAAGAATCACATAATTTACATGCCCGTCTATCCCACAAAGGGCTCTGTAACCGAGATAGGGAGAATGTTTTATGACCAATGTGAGTTTCAGGTTTCCACTTGCTTCTTAAGGCCCCTGCACCACTGCATCTTTGAACTGAAAAAAATTTATAAAAATTGTAATTCTCTCTTCTCCTCCAATCCAAACTTGAAGAATTAGAACAAGTACTTACATCAATCTCTTTCCAAAGCCATCTCAAGTTCTGTTTTAGATTGGCTTCCCCTTGAAGCAAATCCTGATTCAAAGACTTAAGTGCAAGCAATTTATTTGCAAGTGTTCCCAACACAGTAAGGGAATAAAAAAGTTAGAAAGGAAAGCGAAGGAAGCTAATACATGGTTTGTTTTCTAGCAAGTTTCCACTGTGTTAAGACACTTAACCTCCACTTCTGGGAACTCTGAGAGTCATTCCACTGAAGAACTGAGGGAGCTGGGGCACTTACTAATTTTATTAGTTTCCTATTGCTCATATAACAAATTTCCAAAAACATAGTGCCTTGAAATAATAGTTATCTTACAGTTCTGGAGGTCAGAAGTGCAAACTGTGTCAGACAGAGCTAAAATCAAGGTGGTAGCATGGCTGCATCTGGACACTCTAGGGGAGAGTTCATTTCCTTCTTTTCTCAGCCGCTGGGAGCCACCTGCATTGCTTGGCTGGTGAACCCTTCCTCTATCTCCAAAGCCAGCAGCACAGCACATTCAAATTTCTCTCTGATTGTGACTCCCTTCTTCCATTCATAAGGACTCATGTGACAGATAGGACCCACCTGTATAATCCAGGATACTCTTCCATTTCAAGATCATTAACTTAGTCACATCTGCAGAATTACTTTTGCCACATCAGGTAACATGTTCGTAAATTTGGGGGATTAGGATGTGGGCATCTTTCAGTGTGCTGATTTTCTGTCTATCATATAAGTCATCAGTCATTAGTTAAGCATTCTCCCAAGAGAGGCAATAGCACCTCCTGCCTGCTGCTCAGGTAGACCAAGTAGGTTCTGGTGGCTAAAGAAAGCTTGTAAGCAAAGCAGGGAAGGGCTAGCAACAGGAAGCGGGGCAGTGTGCACTGAAGTGTGAGGGTGACGGATACAGCTGGGGCCTGAACACCATCTGCTGTAATTCCTCGTGGCTCCAAGTCAATAACTGAAAGTGCAGATAACCCATTTATTCATCTTTGTTTTGGCTTAAGAAAGGAAGGACAAAAGGAGGGAGTGAGGGAAGATAAAAATGATAGGATATCTATGTGAACATATGGCATATATGAAAGGAAACTTTCGTAGGAAGGTGGAGGAGGAACACAGAGTTGAAAAAACAAGCCACCATATTTTGAACATGTGTCGCAGCCTGTCAAGGCTGGGCAGGTTCACTTGGGGTTCAGGACGACAGAAGAAAATGTGTAGAGGTGTGGGAATGCCAGACATGCTTTTATTCATGGGTGGGTGCTCCAGGCTTGCTGCAAGCTCCATGTCACACAAGGCGTTGTGCAGGCAGGAAGTCCCAACTCCCTTATATACTAAATGCATGGCATGGTGCCAAAATACTGTATAACACAGCGAGACTCTTTTCATGCAGGCCGACTCAGGGCTATGGGAATACTATTTATCTTAGTTGCCCAGACATCTGGGTGAGGGAGCCAGACTGACTCCGTTTACCCTACAGAACACTATTTAAAAAGAGAAAACAACTCTGAAGAATCAAAGGAACCTCCTCTCTTTGAAAGAGATTTATTAAGAGAAACAGAATAAATTTTAGAAAATTTTATGTTCTTAACATGATTCAAGAGGTCATTGTTTGTTTGGGGTGACTGGGGTAGCAGCAGCATGATTTTTGAATCTAGATCTCCACATCTAAATAGAGCAACTACATAGCCAAACATTTACAGAAGAACAAAAACCCAAACAAATAAAAAAAACGGTAACAAACTGCCCCACATACAAGAGATGAGGACAAACTACAACAGCCAAAAGCCTGCACGGTATCAGCTCAGTGCAGGAGGAAGCGGAGGGATGCAACAGGGCATCTGACAGACCTTAGAATAGCAGAACCCCCAAATAGCCAAGGGAGCTCACTGGAGCGCACAGAGGGCCTGGTGGAAAACAGCAGCAGAAACTGGGAGGGTTGCGCCCACTCCTTAGCAGGTTGTGCCCAGGAGACTACTGTAAGAGGGCTGGAGAAATCTAGTCCCCACGAACTTTCAAATCTGAGCCACTGTGACTCCCTCCAGAGCCAGGGACCTGCACTGAGTAGTAGTATAGGACAGGGATGTTATAGATGGAGAGAAGAACATTTTATATGAAGGTAAAGGAGAGAAACAAAGTTCAAGATGCAAACCACAATAGTTTTGAACTCTATGAAAAAAAAAACAGAAAATAGAGCTCTTTAAACTTAGAAAATCTACTCTGAATCATTCCTCCTAAAAGTTTGGAAACACTACTTAAGAAACAGGAAGGTGCTAAGGTCAGATCCTATACAAAGCTATTATAAGAGAACAATGAACAGAATAACTTCCCTACAAACAGTGAAAGCATGCCAGAAAGACATGTTCACAGAGCAGATATAAGAAGAGCTAAAAGATTAAATAACACAAGACATGAAAGAACAGCATAATTTAGATCAGAAAAACAAAATGAGGTGACAACTGGAAAAGAATTAGGAATAAAGAAACTTATTTCAGAAGCAAAGACTAAACAAGAAGTAACACAAGGGTGGGTTAACACAACAGATAATGAATGCCTTAATAAAATGGAATGTGAGCCCAGGCTGGTATGGCTCAGTGGACTGAGCACCAGCTTGCAAACCAAACAGTCACTGGTTCAATTCCTAGTCAAGGCACAAGCCTGGGTTGTGGACCAGTAGGGGGACCTCTCTTTCTCCTTCCCTTCCTCTCTTTCTAAACATAAATAAATAAAAATTAAAAATAAATGAAATGGAAGGTGAAAATGAAACATTTTTAAATTCAAAAGAATAAATAGGTAGAAAGTATTTGAGAAAAGAAGGCACAGAAGATCGAATAGTTACTATAAATTCCTGATTACAAAAATCAAAGCAAAAAAATACAAAAACATCTAGTTAAAATTTTTTTCTGAAACCAAACATATTGTCATTCTAAGACTGTTATGTGTGAAATGTGGGATGAAGTAAATAAGTAATTATAGGGTAATGTAATTGTACCAGTCCCTATGTCTTTGAATACCATGGGTCTTTCTGAATAAAGGAGATACGGATGTAATGTAGAGGTCTATATAGACTAATATAGACTTTGTAGCCTTCTCAAATTTTAACTGGAGGTGTTAT
The DNA here is from genome assembly GCA_028533065.1 of Trachops cirrhosus. Taxonomy (NCBI): domain Eukaryota; kingdom Metazoa; phylum Chordata; class Mammalia; order Chiroptera; family Phyllostomidae; genus Trachops; species Trachops cirrhosus. The sequence goes on along the minus strand of CM052539.1, from coordinate 108,679,962 downwards.
TTTATCCTAAAATATGTACATACGGCAGGTCCCAGTAAATATGACCAATTGCTTGGATGTTGCAGTAATGTCAAACTGCTGTAAAATTTTCTGCAAGCTTACTTTCAATTTCTGTACCTACATTGTGATAAATGCAAAATAAACACCAACACCCCTGAGTAGCACTAAGAGGAACAGATACCAAAACGGATACTATTCCTGGCTCTCTCATCAGTTTCTGTGTGATCGTTCACAGCCTTTTAACTTCTCTGGGCTCACTTTCTCTTGTTTGTAAAGTAAGGGAATTAAATGGGCCCTAAAACTTTAGATTATGTGGTGCTTAAATATCAGTTGCCACTGAAAGAGCCTTGGCGAAATTATCATTCTGCCCACACTCACTGCCTTGCCTAAGCAAAAACTGTTTTCTTCTCCTAATAGTTTTTTTTTTCTTTTCACCATTTCTAATATTTCGAGGTATGTTGCTATGTTCTAAGGCTAGTAAGGGAAAAAAGCAGGCCTTCAGGAAGCCAGACTTTCCACAAAACTATTCTGAGTTAATCTCTAATTATCTCTAATCACAGCACATGAAAACCACAGGAAATCTACAACAAAACATTAACTCTGAGCCACAGACCCAGCTTACATAACAGGATCCATGACTCACCAGCTCACACTTCCAGGCTACCCATACCTTACACAGATTTGAGTGTGTGCCCGGTTTTAGGTGACCAATGGCATTTGTCACATCCTGGTCATTTCATATGCCCTAGTGCCAAACATAATGCTAGCCATCCAGTAAATGTCCAAGATCCCTTTCTCAAATAAATGAATGAATGAAAAGAACATTTCTTCCAAGCCTTCTGCACCCCAGTCTGACACTAAGTTTTTATTCACTCAGTGTCCTCTTAGCACTTATTCTGTGAAGAAATTACCTCTTTCCTGTCATTTGCTACAGGAATTGTGATGTACATCTCTAGAAAATATCTGTTTGCACCGAATTGTGAACAACCCCCCCACCTCCACACCCCACCACAAATTCGCATGTTAAAGTCCTACTCCCAATATGATTGTATTGGGAGATAGGACCTATTAGAAGCTAATAAAGGTTAAGTGATGTCATCAGGGTGAGGTTTCAATCCAATAGGGCTGCTGTCCTTATAGGAAAAGGAGGAGGTTTCTCTCTTTCACTCTCCTTGCACACCACAGAGGAAAGGCTATTTGAGGACAAAGTGAGAGGGCAGCCGTCTGCAAGCCAAGGAGAGAGTCGTCAACAGAAACAGAATGGGCCAGTATCTCGATCGTGGACTCTGAGAAACTAAATTTCTCGTATTTAAGTCACCCAGTCTGTGTTGTTAGGGCAACACAAGCAGACGAATACGACACTCTCACCTCACTTCTCTCACGCATACTTCTGAAAAAAGTGATTGAGGGTCCCAAAAGTAGAAAGTCTCTAACGGCTAAGGGATCAATGGATTATACTTCAGGCCCTTGTATTTCATACCTCAGACCCACTGTAATCATCTTTAACAGCCATAGCCCACCTCCACCTCTTAGGGACAAAGCTCTTTTCATACACTATGAAGCAACCACCGGTTTTGGACAGTGCTGTAGTCACAGACTTTTTGAAAACTGGTGAGAGTTCCATAGCAGCACCAGGCCAAAGGAGCTTCCTGAGATGATGGAAATGCCCACAATAAGCATTATCCCATATGGTAGCTGCTAGCCTAAAGCAGACTATTAACCTTTGAAATTTACTCAGGAACTGAATTTTAATTTGCTTAACTTTAATTTGTTTAAATTTAAATAGTCACGTTCGGCTAGTGGCTACCATATGGTAACCATAGCTCTATGGTTTCTGGGCTACTAAAAATGCCTAATGCCTTCCTTACACTCAAAATTTTGCAAACCAGGGGTGGGGGAGGCAGTCAGGTAATAGCAATAAACAAAAATATCTACTCAGGATCAGGTGGCCTACATTAAAAACAAATACCTATGTAACAGTGGATTTTTTTTTCAGTGTACAGTTGATGTGTGGTTGGTAATTAATTAAAAGCACACAGTGCAGATAAAGAGCCTAATTTTGTGTAATCTCAAAAATAGCCAACACTCACTGGGTTTTTAATATAAATATCCAGCCCAACCACTCCGGCTAATGAAAGACGGCTCTACACTCATTTCACATCCCGCCCAACGCCTGTGTGGTGGGGGAGACGGAAGTGGGGGTACAAAATCCCCGGCTTTCAGTGTTTAACAGATGTGAATTCAAATTCCAGTTCCTCCTGTTTTAATCAGAATTGCTCAAGCTTTCATACAATAACAAATAACTTCCAAATCTCAGTGGTTTAACAAGAGTTTATTCCTTCCTTTTCCAGTGTCTGCTTGAAGTCAGGGGAACTACAGGGCAACAGTCTTTCAGCTGTGACCTAGCCATTCGAGCCTTTCTGTGCACAGTCCCAGCACCTCGGGAGAAGGGGAGAGAGCCCCTGAGAGAGGTGCAGGGTCTGTTCACTGCTTCATCTCATACCTCATTGACTAGAACTGTCGCACAGCCTCACTAAACTGTCAGGGAGATGGGAAGTAAACTTTTCATGTCCAGGAAGAAAAATCATCCAGCGAAACGTCGATGAACACAAAGCATCATCCCTGCCATGCTCTCTAACTTTGTGCACCTGACAATTACCACTTTTCAGTTTCCTCATTTGGAAAAATGAGAGGGGGTTGCGGGACTGGGTGCTAAGGTGAAGAGATTGAGGAATGCAAAATGGCAGTTGCAAAATAATTACAGCATTTAAAATACATCATAGGGAATGTGGTCGATAATATTGTAATAACGATGACGGTGTCAAGAGGGGTCTAGATTTATCAGGGGGATCATTTCAAAGTGATATAATTGTCTAACCACTATGCTGAAATATAAAACTCATGTAATATTAAATGTCAACTGTAATTTAAAAATTAAAACAATTTTAATTTAAAAATGGAGGTAATTTTAGCCACCTAGAAGGGTTTCTTAAGGAATAAAAATGAACCTTCATGTGTAAAGTTCATTACTCAATGCTTTGCACATAATGAAGCTCAGTGATGGTGGATTCTTTTTCTTCCCTAGCAAAGAGATGCCCAGCAAACCGGCCATAATGCAGCAGACTCACTGAACAGCAGCAGGTCAAACCATGGCTCGAACTCCCATAAATCTGATAAAAATTCCTTCTGCTTTGAACTATTTTTCCTCCCACTAAGTCACCAGCAACCCCTCACCTTTATGCAAAATACCCTTACACTCAAAACTGTGTTATTTCTATTAGCAGGTATGGGTAATTAACTCTAAGTATCCCAACCATTAGCTCTAATAATTAGTGACTATATAAACATTTATGTAAAACTCTAACAAAGTCAGAGTTCTAAAATATCAAACTCACTGACAAAAGGTGCTTGTTTTCCTTCTTTTCCCTCCTTTCCATACATACTACATAGTCTGAAGTGAATGACATATTTAGGTACTTGCAGTTGTTAGTAAAGACGGATCGGGAGAACACTATCAACCACTTCAACCTCAGTGATTTTATAGAGCAGTATACTGGCAACTGCAGAATATATCTTCCTTTCACAAGTCTCTTAAGATGACTGAAATCATACACAGTACTTTGACTACAATTGAATTAGAAGTCAATAAAATATTTAGAACACTCCCTAAGTTGGAAATTAAACAGACTTCTCAATAGCTTATAGGCCAAAAAAGAAAAAAAATGAGAGAAATTAAAAACTATTTTAAATAGAATGATAATGAAATATAATAAAATTTGTGGATGCAGCTACACCAGTGCTTAGAGGCAAATTTATAGTTTTAAATGCTTGTGAAAAGAAGAGAGATAAAAATTAATGGCCCAAGTTTACAGCTCAAAAACTAACAAAAGAATAAGAGCAAAGTAAACCCAAAGTAGAAGAAAGAAAAAAGCAGAAATACATGAAATAAAACAAGCAAACACCAGGGAAAGTTAGCAAAGCCAAAAGTTAGTTCTTTAAAAAGATCAACAAAATTAAGTTCTAGCTAGAAAAAACATAAATTTCCAATGTAAGAAATGGAAAAGAAGTTATCCCCACAGATCTCATATACATTCAAAAGATAATAAGGAAAATATAATGAATAACTTTATACAAACCAATTTGACATCTTAGATGAATTCTTTAAAAATATAACATACAAAATGCAACAAAAAATTTGAATGGGCCTATATGTTAAAGAAATTATATCTGTTATCAAAATCTTTCTAGAAAGAAGGCTCAGGCACCGATGCTTGCATTAGTAGATACTATCTATCATACATTTAAGGAAACAAAAATAAGGCCAATCTTAACATAAATCATTTCAGAACATAGCAAAGTTTTCCAACTAGTTTCATGAGGTCTGTGTGGCAAGAATATCAAAACCGGACAAAAATATTATGAAACAGAGAAGAGAGAGAGAAAAAAGAGAGAGGTCAGACCCACCCCTCTTGGCAATAAGCTGCGGCAGACTGGGGGGGCGAGGTGACTGACACAGCATGCTTCCTATGCTTCTCCGCACACCTGTGCCTGGCTGCCGTGCTCCACAAGGCTTCTGCAGCTACCGATGGTGCTCTGGAGCTCCCCAGAGCTGCTTTCATCAGTATGTAGTTTGGTTTTTGTTGTTTTTTTGGGAGAAGACAAGCATTGGCTCCTCCTGCTCTGCCATCCTACTGACATGCGGTCTTTATATATTTTGGGAATATACTTAGGGGGTAGGACTCTCCTCACAACAGAACAAATTCCTCTCAAGTGCACATGAAACACATTCCCCCAAGTGAGATCTCATGTTTTGTGACCCAGTGAGGTCACAAAACAAGTCAACAAATTTATTTAGATCAAAACCATTCCAAGTATCTCTTACAACCACATGGAAGGAAACTAGATCAGTAACAGCCAGAAGAGTGGAAAATTCACAAGACATGGGAATTGAACAACACACTCTTGAACAACTTTCGGGTCAGAGAATAAATCAGAATAAAATTTAAAAATTACCTTGAGACAAACAGAAATGAAAACACAACATAACAAAACCGACAAGATGCAGAAGAAGCAGTAGTAAAAGTTTAGGTAAGATATCTTAAAATTTCTCACCAAAAAAAGGGGGCACTTTAAAAATTCGAGGTGAGGATATGTGAATTTGATTGTAAGAACCCTTTCACAATGTGTTCACCTATGAAATCATCATGTGGTACACTTTAAATGCATTATAATTTGATTAATAAAGCAATAAAAGAAATTAGTCCATCTTCTCATTTTAGAAAAGTCAGTATAAAGGACAGAAACGATGTTAGAAGGCTGCGAATAATTACAAGCAAACACTGACTGGGTAAACGGGATGCATCATTGTCCTTCAATAAATGGAGGAATGAGAATCTCAAATATTATATAAAGGAAGTTTCCCAGGATCATCTGTCTTCTTTCTCCATTGAAATAAAAGTTAGCAGAAGAAAGATGTAATTTTTGGTAACTGACATCTCCAGCATGCTTTAGTACTCAAATCTCATGTCATTCTACTGCCCTCTGCTGGATGTATGTGATAATTGCAACCTCAAAACTAGTTCAAAGTGGTAGCGCAGTATATGTAATCCCAGTCTTCTCCGTTTTAGCAGCAGCATAAAGGTCAGGCTCTGTGCTGAGTGCTCTTTGTGCAATCCTCCTAACAACTCTAGGGCTAGAAAATGCTATCCTCACTTTGTAGGTGAGAATTATGGAGGTTCAGAGGCAAGTAAACCAACCAAGATCACACAAGCTAAGGAAGGGACCTGGGAACTAAATATTGGCTCTACAGCCGTCTCTTTAGCTATTTCCTGTTTGCTTTCATGCTATCAGCTGTACTGGAGATAAATCTGGAAAGTTATTACCATTTGAGACCCACTGATGCACTATTAACAATGGTATCACAAAAATGATTTTTATTCTGAAAAGCCCAAAATAAATATCTTCCTCTAATTTTTCCCCCTCCAAATTCCCAAAATTGATCAGAAAGATAAGTTTACTCCTCAACCAAGAGCAGGAGAGTTTCTTAGTGTTTCTCAAAGTATGATAGATGAAATCTCCTGCATCAGAATCACGGGAGTTGCTGGTTCAGTACACAGAATCCCAGGCATCAGAATGTATCATGGAAGACAGGACTTGTTCCTGAGAGAGAGAACGTGTTAGAGGGGTCAGGGTGGAGAGAACGAGGAATTAAAGATGGCGCCTAGGGTCTGGGGCTCAACTGGGTGTGCAGCAGTGACATTAACTGAGATGGGGAAGATCGGAAGAATGCCATTTTATTGTTAGCAGTTTGGTTATGGTAGTTGCTATGTGGCTGTAGTCATAAATTGGGAGTTTTGGTTTAGACATTTATTTTTCTTATGTCAGATAACCAAATAAAAACAGAAAATGGAGGAAACGACAAACGAAATAACTCTTTTTAAAGATTTTATTTTTTTTATATTTAGAGAGAAGGGAAAGAAGAAAAAGAATGAAAGAAACATCTATGTGTGGTTACTTCTCAGGCACCCCCTACTGGGGACCTGGCCCACAACCCAAGCATGTGCCCTGACTGGGAATCAAATGGGCGACCCCTTGGTTCACAGGCCAGCACTCAGTCCACTGAGCCACACCAGCCAGGGCTGAGACTTTTTGATTCAGAACTATGTTAAGATATATCCATGTTGTTTCCTGGGTCTTGTTTCTAATTACTGTACAGTACCTGGTAACCAATGATAAGTGCATCCTCCAGCATGTCCCCAGTGAAATTATGATAAATACATGTACTGGTCTGTGCCCCTGGTTCCTGACACAAGGTTCCTAAAACCCTTTGTAAATTACTAAGTGATAAGAGCAGTATATCTCTCGTTCTCTCGAGGCAATTCAGCAGGCTCTTGGATGGGGGCTGGTGATTAGAAAAATTAAGCCATGACTGGAAGCTTTAAATTGTGTCCCACCACTCATCCTCAGGAGAGGGAAGAGGGGCTAGAAACAAAGTTAATTGATCATGACTATGTGAGGAAACCTCCGTAAAATTCAAATAGTAGGGGCTCAGACAACTTCTAGGCTGGTGAACACATCCACACCAGGAAGGCGATGCACCCCAACTCCATGCAAACAGAAGCTCCTGTGCTCCAGGTGCCCCCTGTCCCCGGCCCCAGACTCGTATGTATCTCTTCTTCTGGCTATTTGTCCACATACTTCACTTTATCCTTTAATAAACTGGTGAACACATGTTCCTGAGTTCTGTGACCTGTAAATTTGAGGAGGCAGGTCATGGGAACCTCTGATCTCCAGCCAAATTGGACAGAAGTTGTGGGTAACGTGGGGACCTGCTTCCTGCATCTGAAGTAGGGTGGGAGTGGTAAAGGCTGTGCAAATCTGCACCCCATCAGCAGTGCACAGAGCTCCTCTGTCTTCACATCTCTTTGAATACTTATCCAACTAAAAGTTTGCCAGTTAAATAGGTGTAAAGAAGCATCGTGTTGTTTTAAGTAACATCTCCCTGATGCATTTAAGTATCTTAACGCACTTGGTAGCCTTTTGCGATTTTCTAAAAATTGCTTATTCATGTCATCTTTAAAAAATCAGGATTCTGGGCTGTGGTACTGCACCTACGAGATGACTCACACTGATCCTTGTCTCCTGGTATTCACACTTTTCTGTAGTTCCCTCCCACATGGGGCAGGACTGATCTGTGAAAAAATTAGTGTACAAATTCTGAGATGATGTCGTAAGATACCTTGGCTTCTGCCTTCCTCTTAGATGACCTGCTCTTGGAGAAGCCCACTCTCATGTCTCAAAGACACTCAAGGAGCCTTATCAAGAGATCCACAAGGAGAAACAGCCACCAGCAGCACCAACTTGCCATCTGGCAAGTGCAGAGACTTGGATCCTCCAGCTCCAGTCAAGCCTTCCAGTATTCTGCAATCACGGCCAGTACGCGGACTGCGACATCATGATGCTGTGACACAGGAGCACACAGCTAAGCCACCCCAAATTCCTCACCTGTAGAAACTGAGAGAGGTAAGAAGTGCTTATTATTGTTTTAAGCCACTACATTTTGAGGTAATTTGTAATGCAGCAACAGATCAATACCCTGATGTTATTTGTTGCTGATTTATAGAACCTCTTGTATAGTCAAAAAAGATGAGTCCCATCAGTTTTAGGCTTTACAAGTATCCATTTCTGAACTACTATTTGTCTATTAAATTTGACTATAGGGTATTTTTTGAAAATAAATTCATAATTTCAGTATAACAAAATTATTTTTTTCTGCATTATGATCCATGCTGGGTAGAAATTGTATTTAAAAAGCCCTTCTATATCCTAGATGACAAAATATTTTCCTACATTTTCTCCTAGAAAGTTTATAATTCCACCTTTCACAAAAGTTTTTGGCTTACTTCTATATGCTAATCAAAGCAGATTTACCTCATTGCAGGCATATATCATTTTTAATGTATTTTATTGATTATGCTATTACAGTTGTCCCATTACCCCCCCTTCATTCCCCTCAACTCTGAACACCCTCTCCCACCCACATTCCCCCTTTAGTTCATGTCTATGTGTCATAAGTTCTTTAGCTTCTACATTTCCCCTACTACTCTTACCCTCCCCCTATTTTCTATCTACCATCCATGCTCCTTATTCATTGTACCTTTTCCCCCTCTCTC
>CM052539.1:108611726-108670790 GCA_028533065.1 Trachops cirrhosus | reverse complement strand
TGAATAAACTAAAATAAAAAATTAAAAAAAAAAAGATCAGTAAGTGCAAGTGCTAAGGTTTTTTTTTCTTAAGAAAATATGTAATTCTTCGTGCAAAACTGAATAATATATGCAACATAATTCTTACCATTTTTGGTGACCAAAAATTGTTTGCCTGTTGGAAGGTATGCCTTCACTTTCAATTCTTCCCCTGTAGCCCTTTAAAAGAGTAAAAAGCACCAAAATACAAAAAAAAAATTTTTTTTGTTTAAGGCAAAGACAAAACACATTTAAATCTCAAAACTGCACAATCGACAACCTTGAGTAAACCCTTTTAGGACTGGTTTGGGAAGGATGCCATTAAGTGATATATTTCAGGGAATCAAAGAACAAAGCAAAGCAATACTGTAAGATGTACCAAGAGATGCAGACAGACCTAAGAGAATCTGGATTAATATTAGACAAAAAATATAGAATAATAAAGAGTGACTATTACATTTGGCTCTAAACAAAAAGAAAATGCTGTTCTCTAGTGAGTATAATCTCATTTAGATTTTTAATCCTACCCCTCATCTTGAGGCCAAGAAGAGGCTGAAAAATAGCTGCATGACATTACATAACAAAGTAGGTGTTAGCAAGATCTCTGTTCCTACCACTCTTAAATTGGAACTAAAATATAAAAAAAGATGCTTTGAAACACAAGATGGTAATGTTGAGAATGAAAACAAACAAAAAAATAGTGAGTGCTTTTTAAGTATAGGATTTAGATCTCTAACATGTATTGTTTTCATTTAATCTTCAGAACCCTAAATGGTGGATTACATTAATATCTCCTTTTTTATAGGTAAATAATCAAGAGATTAAAGAAGATTGCCCACAGTCAGAAAGACAGAAGGTGGAAGAGCCAGGATTATGCCAAGTGAGTCCAGGGATCCTGCTTTTAAACACGACTCCCTCTGATTTTTCAGTGCTACTCTGGAACATCTCATTAATAATTTGTTCAAAGAATCTTCTGTGGGTCACCCACTGGAATTGGCCAGACCTGGGGTGGAATATGATGTCTGTCTCAAACACATGAACATTTGGAGTCCTACAGCCTTCTCAAGGTTCGGTCTAAAGTTCAAATCCTCTATTTGAGCACAAAATAAACCCAGGTAGCCTTCTAGATGTCCTTGGACCTTTCCCAAATGTCAAATTCAAATATGTCATGGCAATGCCTGAAGTTTTGAGGGAAGAAGATATAATAAGGTCCTGGTGGCATATACAGATATGAAAGTATAGCATGGAAATATTCTGTTTCAAGCATTGACTTAAAATGAATTGTTCCTTTGGTCTCAGGGATTCAGCCAAAACTGTGGACACTGGAGTGAGGTATAACTGAGTTCTCAGTTATAATGAAATTATTTCAACCATCACAATTCATAAAGTAGAACCATAAACTACCGCCTGCTAAAAGATCCAGTCCACATGTATAATCCATATAACAGTACTATATATTATATACATAAATTAGACAATTAAGGACTATGAAAAATAAATCTGAAAAGGAATGTGTATCATATTGATGAAAATCCTAAATTAGTTGTTTACAAAATGAATATTATTTTAAATTTTATATACATATTTGACTTAAAATATGTATGAAATACAGACCAGACCTACCTAAATATAGTTTTAACTTAATGCAGGATGGAGAAAAAAAAGGCAACCACTCTTACTAAATCAGATAGTTTCTGTGACACTAACTCAGTTTTAAATATGGAACAAAAATTCATGAAGAAAAGACAAGGACATAAAAATAAATCTGACATTTTGGCTTTGATACATGAGAAACAATGCTCTGAAAGATAAAGAACAATCGATAATTGGCAGTAACAACTGTTTTGGATATTTGTTAAATATAAAAATTAAGGAGAAAAGGCCACAGATGAAAGAGAGTTCCAACTCTGGTTTAAAATATTTTGATTCTTTAAGTTCTTTAGATGTTAAGGTAAACGTCAGTTAGAGCCTGGGTTAATTCCAGAAACCTTCCTTCCAAATCAAAATTGTGCCTTTCAACTATAATTAAAAAACTGTTGTTGAGGGAAACAAGGGACATAATAAGTTGAACAACTTATATCCAAACAAGATGATAAATTCAAAAAATTCTAGAATAATTAAAATAGTTCTGTTAGTATTGAGATCACTTTTTCAGCAAATGTCTGGTGGTTTTACCATAAGTACTTAGAAGTAATGAAACTGCACTTTTTTATAACATCCTGGTATTATTCCTAATATTTTAAATATATTAAGGAGATCAGCTAAGTTGCTTTTATAATTAAAAGAAAAATAAAGAACATAAACATTTTTTTAAGTCTATTACTGACAGATTTCCTATGAAGACCTTAAGAGGAAAAAAGTTATCATGAAACTTTAAATTCTTGAGCATATTCCTAAAAACGGAGCATACTTTTGAATTTTAATACAAGGTTTTACAGTCAAAGAACATAAGACTCTACAAAATCTCTGCATTAATTAACATTATAAAAATATTCACTAAATACTTGTTAATTTGAAAAAATTAGCTGATCAAATTTATAATCTCTTGAATGTTATTTTTAAAAGACAATATAAAGAAAAGGAATACTAGTAAAGAAAGTGAAGGTATTTATCTCAAATATGCCAATCTTTTGTATCAATGGAGCAAAAAACAAAACAGGTATAACACCCAATTTTTCTTCCTTTATTTTTACTTTGAATATCACTGGGGAACTGCTTAATAGAAAAATCTACTAAAGAGGATTAGATTGGTCATTCTCATTTGTATGCCCTAACCTATTTTTCAAACTGCCATAATTAAGAAGTCATATCTTTTACTAATTTTCTATTCTTCACCCAAGATTACTTACCATTGCCATGTTGGACAGTGGTGAACTAAGTGATCTCCAGCTGCCACAAACTATTAAGGATTTAGAAGGAATATGAAAAGGTAGAAAGAAAAATTGAACATTACTGAATATAAGGTGGCAAAATACCAAAAGTGATCATCTTGTGTACCCTGATACTCAATAACCAGTTTAAATGCAAACAGCACCAAGTCTTCTCTACCAGCCTGAAGACTGTTGATTATTATTAAAACTGCAAAGTTTTTAACATCCATATAAGTTTAAATTAATTTTAGAAGAAAAAACATTAAATGCTATTTTTAATTCTATTTTTATCATTGGATTAAATGTCAAAAGCATACATACACATCATGAAATGTATAAAGTTGACATTACAGGATTTAAGATGTCAAAAATCATTTTATAAATAAATAAAATGTAGAGAGAGTCCTGCTAGTGGCTGAAAACTCAAGAACTTTGGAAAAAATTACTAAGTAGATACATGGCTGATGTAAGAATAGTTTATCATATTACATTTCTTCCTTTTTAAAAAAATTTAGGTGACAGCCAATTTGCAAGTTTTTTCACACTCTTAAAGAAATATTAATAAGAGTGAGAACTGTAGGGCCAAACAATGGAGAAAAGGTTAGAAGCTTTTGGATTGACTCGGACGACAGCAAGACAAAAAAGAAACTGAATGCTCCAACCCCCTCGTAGGGTGGCTGAGGGGGTTGGAGCATCTTCATGCACACCAAAACGTGGGTTTGATTCCCAGTCAGGGTATCTGTAAGAGGCAACCAATCGATTTTTCTCTCACACACTGATGTTTCTCTCTCTCCCTCCCCCGTTCCCTCCCCTCCCTTCCTCTCTCTCTCTAGTATCAATTAACATATCCTCTAGTGAGGATTTAAAAAAAAAAACTACACCTTCTAACAAACCTTGGACTTTGTGAGCAGATTGAACATTATACAAATTTTTGTCTATTGGGTTTTTTCCCCCAAAATTAAAAAAAGACTCAGGAAGAAGTAGTTTAACTTTTTGAGAATTTCCATTATACATGAACATGAATTGACCTTATTGCAAGACAGAAATCCTGCTTATTCCTGAAAGCAGAAAAATGAAAGTCTGTGAGACATAACTGCAGTGTCCCAACTCAAGCAATATGCACATATACTTTCCCAATTACTATTTCACAACAGCTCTAACTTAAAATCATGTGTTGTTCATGGGTTTATTACACAGCAAAAAATTACAATGTGTTTAATTTTCTAATGTCTTTCTGAGAAAAGCGCATCTACATGTAAAATCCTATTTTACTTTGAGAGAGTAATGCTCTATAAAATAAGATTCTGAGAGTAACTTTCCAAGAAAACATTAAACAAGATTTAGTAGCGTATTCCCAACAACAAGGGTTTCTATTCTCTTATTTCAAGAATCTTTTTTACTATTCAAAGTGGTCACATAAAGACAAAAACCCAAATTAAAACAATACTCTCACCCCCAGGTTTTAAGCATTTTGGCTCATTGTGACCATATGCTGCCATTAACTCTGTGGTTACCAGTAGCTAGTTTATCACCACCAAAAAGTATTAACTTAACAAAATGAAAGCAAAACAATTAAAAATTTAAGAAACTTTTTTAACGATAGTGCCTTGGGTCACAAGACTCTAATATTGTAGTCCATGGTACCTCTGGTGGCATCTATTAAAAAAATAAAAAAACTGGAAGGTAAGGAAAACTATAAAAGAACATAAAATCGTACTAATAGTTAATACATATGTACATTTGCTCTCACTAGCAATGGCCATTATAACATGCTTCATAATGTCCAAGTAAAATAAAATGTAAAACAAAAACTCAAATTTCTAAATTTTTAGTATTTTTTGCAGTAGCTTTCTCTTAGCAATTAAATATTATATAATAATGAATAACTCCAACAAGATAAAATCAATATTAACATTTTGGTAAGCAACTTTATGTCTGAAGCTACCCTCCATTTCTGGTATTCAATTAAGCCATACACATATTGCACACTTAGTCAGTATTCTTAGTCAGGCAATACTATATTGGATAATGCCTGACACCCTTTTTAAGCACAAGACTTTCACACCTCTCAATGAACACAAAAAAGGTATCTGAAGGCTGACAGCCAGAAGCCTAGAAACAGTAAAACAAAAAATTCAGTACAGCATTTATCTAAAGCAAATTATGTCTTCTCATTTTCCTCCTCTAGACTGATTCTAATCTAAATCAATCCTGTCATTGTGCTCTACACCAGCGGTACCCAAACTTTCTGGCACCAGGGACTGATTTTGTGGAAGACAAACTTTCCATGGATGAGGGGCGGGGGAGTGAGTCTTTATAGCCTGCTACCAGATGCAGCTTAATTGTCACTTGCCACTCATTGATAGGGTTTTGATAAACGTCTGCAAGCAATTGATTTATTATGGTTTCTGTGCAATCACACCTCTCTGCTAATGATAATCTGTAGCTGCAGCCAGTGCCCAGCACTAGCATCACAGCCTCAGCTCCACCTCAGATCATCAGGCACTAGATTCTCATAAGACAGAGGTGGCAAACACAAGGCCATCGGGCTCAATCCAGCCCGACACCTTGTTTTATCTGACCCAGCACCTTGTTTCTACCCAGCAGCAGTGCCGAGCTCTTGCCTAACTGCTAAGGGCAGTTACATTTACAAAGTCCTAAAATTACATTCGGCCCTTTACAGGCAACCACAAGGCTGATGTGGCCCTCGGTGAAAATGAGTTTGATACCCATCATAAGGAGCGTGCAACCTAGATCCCTCGCGTGCGCAGTTCATGGTAGGGTTCATGCTCCTATGAGAATCTAATGCCACCACTGATCTGACAGGAGGCAGAGCTCAGGTGGTAATGGGAGTGATGGGGAGCATCTGAAAATACAGATCAAATTTTGCCTGCTCTCTGGCTGCTCACCTCCTGCTGTCCTGCCTGGTTCCTAACCCCAGCTCTATACCAGTCCAGCATTATGTGGTTGGGATCCAGCTAGGCTAATTATGCCTTGCATTTTTTTTAAGGGGGAAAATTTGTTACCTACTTCATGATACAATTAACAGTATTCAATTTAAAATTAGTAACTGTTTTAACACAGCTTAGTTCTATCCGATGACCACAGATACAGATCTTTAATTCCATCTATCTACTAGTCATCTTCAAGCAGAGGAGATAAACCAAAGAGCCCAAAAAGAACAGCATACTTTCACCTCTGCTCTTGACTTTAGTTAAGTTTCAAGAGCCATGTCTACATTGCACCTTGTTCAACAAGAACATTAAGATTCTCAAGATCAAAACTTAGTTTTATTTGGCATTCAAGGTATTAAACTATGATGCCTAAGGTAGAATGGGTCCTTCAGAGAATGTTCAGCCAAAACCCATTTTACAAATGAGGAAGCATGAGGCCTGTGCCTAGTTAGCTTAATTAATGTGCCTGAGTCAGAATAGGAGAAATTAGAGAAATGGGTCTAGCAGTCAGATCTCCTACGTTCTTTCCATACCACAATGTGTCTTTGCTAAAAATAAAGACAATTTTATTTTTTTAAAGATTTATTTATGTATTTTTAGAAAGAGGGGAAGGGAAGTAGAAAAAGAGGAAGAGAAACATTAATGTATAAAATAAACATCGATTGGCTGCCTCTCACATGTGCCCCGACCAGGGACCAAACCCGCAACCCAGGCATGTGCCTTGCCTGGGAATAGAAATGGTGACTTTTCACTTTGCAGGATGATACCCAACCAACAGAAGCGCACTAGTCAGGGCATAAAAACAATTTTAGATAAAAGATCAGTTCAGCACATCATTATTATAATTCACAAGGATTTGGCATTGAAGTGATTCCATCACAGTTGAAAACTGAAAGGTCAGTTAATTCTCTGGCATGAGGTCTTGGAATTTACAGCAATAGCTGGATCATACAAGGTTCATTTCAAAAAGTTTCTTTCAAAACCATGAGTAAAGTTCTATCGCCAATGAGTGGTACTTCTAAAGAAGAGTTAAAGGTAAAGCTTAAATTCTTTGCCATTTATTAATACTAAAAAGTAAGTCTGATGCAACCATAACTATTCATAAAACTGGAGTCTAAAAGAACTTTTAGACCAGTATTCATGACAAAATAACTACCTAAAGGAAAGAGAACACTTTTATTATATAGATTTGGTGAGCAAGTAAAATGACTCCTTAAAACATTATTCTACATTAAAAGTTCAATGAAATTCAACAGGCCTATGAACAGCCATTAGTTTCAGCATTAAGCACATGCAACATTACTTCGTTGGGAGGAAAAAGTGAAAAACTCGTGAGAAAAAAAATCCATGTTAAATATGTAGAAATAAAATAGTTAAGCTAAATACTCAGAAAAATCTTAATATCCAAGCGGTGAACCAAAGTTTCCAAATGTAAAGCCAAGAAAACTTATGTTTGGTAAGACAACGAAGACCGCAGTCCACTGCTCAATATAACACAAATATGATTGAAGGATAAGTGACCATAGGAATCTCTTCCGTTCCTTCTCCCACCCTCACTTCTACATAAAGAGGAACTACAGAGAAATATGAGAAGTGGCAAATCAAGAGGGAAGTTACATGCTCTATTCTATGGGAAGTAGAAATCCCTATAAAATTGTTAATATGGTTAACAGAATCTACTTTTACCCAACTCTAAAGTTAAAATTTTTTACATGGCAAAAAAGCCATCCAGTTTAATACAACTGTAAAATGTAATAGCTTCAGAGTATCTTCAACACTCACCTCTTCTGGTGTGATAACACCTGTTTCCTTAAATTTTGATTCCTGAAGAGATAAAAAATAACATTATTATACTACTTTCAATTTAAAAATTTTTCTGGGCAACTATTTGCCTGACACCCTCCTAAGCAATGGAGACCATACAAAAAAAAAAAAGAATATATCACTGATCTGTAACCAAGAGACATACATATCTAATGGAGAAAATTGACATGAAAATAACTACAATGATTTTATGAAATGACAAATATCTTTATTTTACAGAACAGTAAAAACACCTTAAAGATGTTTAGACATCTCATAATTCAGACAACATCCCATTTAAATGGAATAATATTTGAAACCAAATCTAGAAGTCCTAAGTCATTTATTACTTTCCCATTATTCTCATCTCGACCAAGATACTAATGCAATACTCTCTTCACTAAAGCAATAATGTTATTTGCCAATTTTTTCTAAGTTTTCCAGTTACATGTAAGATTTTGTGGTACAGTCTGAAGAAATGCAAAGATTCATTTATCAACATTATTCATTCAACAAATATTGACCACATAACCATGTGCCAGGCACTATTTGAGTTAATAGGGATAAAGGAGTAAACAAAATAGAGCAAACTCATCTTTGTCCTCATAAGAACTTTAAACTCTAGTGAAGGGAGAAAAGCCAAATGGTAATGAATACCATGAAGAAAAATAAGGCAAAGAGGAAACTGGTCTGGTCAGGGGAAGAGGGAGAGAGATGACTACATAAAATGGGATCGTCAGCGAACAAAGACTTCACTGACAGATGACGACTGAGCAGAGCTTAGGAAAGGAACCAGCCACAAGTCTGTCTGGGCAAAGGGCATTTCAGGCAGGGGAAAGGGCAGATGCAAGAACCACAGGCAAGAGAGTCTGATGGTGACAAATAAGTTGAACTGGCTTAAGCAAAAGTGAGCAAGGGATAGAGCAGTATATGATAGTAGATGGGGGCCTCCACCAATAGACTAGAGGCTCCAAGATCAGTGTAAAGACATTGCCTTTTACTGTACCTACGTCTCCCAAACCATGATTTTTCTTAATTTGTGCTTGCTGGGAGAAGTCATCCTTTCTTTCCCAGGGATTTAGTTTTTTCCTCCTTGCCTTTCCATGTCTGGAAAGAAACTTTAAGTGTTCTCTCTGTAAACCAACAGTTTGCACAGGGAGGGGCAAGGAGACGACCATTAATTCTGCTTTCCTTATTACTAAAAATACATACTGACAAGCTAACACTTCGTCAGTTGGTGAACAAGTAAAATGATTTCCTAAAACACAATACTATGTTATAAGTTCAATAAAGTACAACTGGCCAAGATAGCAGTTTTATATTTGAGAGGTCTTTTTCTCTCGCTCCTCTTCCCTGAAATTAAAAAACTGTAACAATCATATATTATTTTTATGCCACATACCTATGTAGACAGTTTTCTGAAAAGATAACATAATATGCAAAATAATCATTTGATTCAACTGTCAAAATGATTTTCAAGTTGAATGAATAATCTTAATTCAGATGAGTTTCACAGTAAACAAATATAAGCATAGCAAGAGTTGAAATTCTCATTTATAAACTTTCCTGCCTTTTTTTTAAAACTTGGTATAAGAAGGTATCATTTTAAAATCAGTCTCATATAAAATCAGTACAGAATGAACACTTCCCTTTGTCATGGAAAAGTAAAATTGTCCACTATTCTTCTTAACATACCAGAATAGCTTCTTGAATGAAGAGAACCAACCATTTCCAAGGATATTCATCCCCACACTAAGATTTCTAAAATTTTAGTTGAAAGCTTAAAGCAAACACTAAAAAAGAACTAGTTATTCATTTACCATCATTGCTCGTTCTTCAGAAAGGAAAAATAAAGTTGCAACAACAAAAAAACCTTACTCTAAAAGAATTACTTTTTAAAAACTTAAATACGCTTCTAGAAATTTATCTTTGAAAGTAAGAAAACCATCAGTCACTCCTGTAATAGCTAATGCGCCACAATTTTCACTTTAAAAATGCTGTATTGCCAAATATTTAAAAAGTTACATATCTAAGAGGGTCAAGGCACATTAACAACTAGTTTCAGCTATTTTAAAAACGGGAAAGGGAGTTAGCTGGGTTCATTGGTAGTGATAATGTTGTAAATTTCACCTTGTTCCTCTGAAATCTAACAAGTTGGGAACTACATCACCACTTACTGTTTCAAACTCCTAATTATAAAAGACTTACGAAATTTTAAAGAAAAATGGCATGTCATTTTAGTATCAAACACTGATTTCATTTTTTTAAAGATAAGCAAAATCTTTGTTTAAAAAGTTCAAAAGACCACCGATGTTAGGATTTAACGTTCTCCTATCTACCTAGCTGCGGACCACCTTCCAACCCGACGTACCCAGACGCGCTGAGTTCTGACGGGTAAAGGGCCACACGAGAACGCAAGGAGCATCGCTCCAAGTTTACCCGAAGAGCCCGGAAAGATCCAGAAAACAGCTGGGTAAGGTCACGTCTGGGGGCTGCACCTTTTCCTGTTTTACACCTTCCTACACCTTTCCAGGCCGGAGAACGCGGTGACTCCCTCAGAGCCGGTCCTTGGTCCCTCCAGAGTTGAGTGTGTGACAGCCCGTGGCAAGCCCAGGCCGGCTTACCTTGAGGATCGGGGTCAGGTACTCAGCCACTTCCAGTGCCTTTCCCTTCACTGTGTTTATCACATTCTGCATCCTGGGGCCGGAACAGCGGCCGGCCCCGCGACGGGGTGGGAAGGACAGCTGGGACACGAGACCAGGGATCAGAAAATGTCTCCGCTACTGCCGACGCGCTTTGGCACCCAGGCGACGGCACCCGACTGGACGGGACGGGCGGGACGAGGGGGAGGGGCGGCTGGCCCCGAGCGCGACGATAGGGCGCGCGCTTCTCGAGCCCCAGGCACGAGCGCGGACCGGGCCTAGCTGTCAACTGGCCGCGAGGGAGAGTGGCAGGGACAAGGCGGAGGGGTTTGGGCGGGGAAGAGCGGGCGCACGCGCACCCCTGGCCTTCGGGAACTGTATTCACCCCTTTGCTTCACTCGCGCCCCTTCCGGCATCCCCTTCCTTCTCTCACTCTCTCGCCGTAGCTCCGCCGCTACTCGGGCCTCACGTGACTTAAGACTCTGGACGTGTGACGCGAGACAGGCCGCGCTGGGGCGGGATCAGCCCGCTTCTCCCCGCCCTCCGGAAGCGTAACACCGAACGCGCCTGCGCTATGGGCGCTAGGTACGCTCTTTGCGACCGGGATCTTAGTGTGCTTTTTGTTTCGGAATAGGAGACAAGGTAGAAGATTTTTTTCGCCTTTCCTTCTCTCCCATAGCTTCCCTACGTGTGGATGCTAAAAGCTGCTGCTGCTACTGAGCTAGTCAGATATTGATTCAGCTCTAGGATGTGAGTTCTTCCACTAGACGCTCTTCAGAGGAACGGAGGTAACCGCGCCCCTCGGCCCAAGGAGGGGTGGGCGCGCCAGACACGATCTGTATTGCGCAGGTGTGGCAAGATGGCTTTCCCTGGTGGAGAGAAATCTCTCTTACGGTAGAGGTGCCTCTTTGGCCTCTGTACGTTGCGCCCAGTAGAGCTGTCGCTGTTGACATTTCAAACCCATCTGTCACCAATCCCCCAGGCCCTGTGGGGAAAATCTCCCACACTGGGAGGCTTTGTGCAAATACCTTACACTGCCTAGAAATTAGTGTCCTCAGCATATCAAAAGAGGGTCTTAGAATCACTGATTTCAAAGTTCTTTTCTACTCAACACTAGTTCAGTATTAGTTAACAGCAGTGCAACGAAATTTTTCCAAGCAAGCTTTTTCCTCCTAGGGAAGAGGAGCAACGGAGGAGAGAAATAACACGTGTGAAATTCTCGTCTGTTAGAGCAAAGTTGTTAATAAAAGTGAAAGTTGCAGAGTTGCTTTTGTGAAGAATTCTGCAGTCTAAAGTGTTAGTTACCCACTTGCTACCTTTGACAGCACTTCTAAGCTGGTTCTTGCCTATTCTGTCTCTAGAGTTCCTCCACCTATCAAATGTTCACACTGTTCATTTACTTCTCCACAGTTTTCTCTTGTGTTCCTCAGTTTTCTTCTCAGTTTTAATAATAGCCATAGCACAAATCAGTGGCATTTGCATTATTCTTAATCTGCCAGCAGGGTTGCTCATGAACCTATTCTTCTCTTTAAGGCAATTAGAAAACAGTGAAATGGAAAACAAGTGCTGTGGTCATCCCATGTTATGCTCCTTGTCAACAATGTATACATTCTTGCTAGGGGCCATATTCATTGCTTTAAGCTCAAGTCGCATCCTATTGGTAAAATATTCAGCCAACGAAGGTAAGTTAGTACTTGGGATACGTATGGAGCACTTCCATCTAATCACATTCTTTCTCCTGACTTTTCTTGTGTATAAAATGGAGATAATACCTTTTCAAGTACTCTGCATTATGTGAATGATGAAGAATGTTTAAATTTGATTTTTTAACCTTTCATTCCTTAGCCAGAAAAATTTTTGATGTTTTGTGAAATTTGGGTCAGTCAAGAACAGGATCCAACCCTTACAGGACAGATCATAACATCTGACTGTTGCTTGAATCAACCAGTCTTTCTGGGCCTGTAGCAATATGTATAATTATAACTAATTTTGAGATAGGGAAGAGGATATATTTTTGGTCACTTGGCATTTTTGATATATTAATTACTGTATCAGTGGGACAATGCAGATTATTAACTTTGGTAATACATGCTCAAGGAACCTTTTATGTAAAAATTTGTATTTAAACAGTTTAAGTCCATAAAACTGTATTGAGAACCTTTTATGAGTTATTGAGGACACATAAAATTATGACACTGTAACATTTAATGATCTGCTTGGAAAGTCAGATGTGTATATTTCTCTACTTCAGTTTATCTGCCAGGCCCTAGGATAAGTATAAGCAGGTTCAAAGTGCATATGACAAAGACCTAGTTCTCAAGAACTCTGTTTATTAGCAAAGACATCATGTAAATATATTGTGAATATATAACATAATAAATGCAGTTCTATACTAAAGATGAAGAAATAGTTTAGAGTAGAAAGTGGTATATTCTGTCTAGGAGAGGATGATGTGGGGTGCAAAGGGATAAGGGAACACTTCCTTGACAAGGTGACAGTTGATCTACAAGAATACAAAGTGATCGGGGGCATTCAAAACAGGCAACAGACTGTAAAAATGAACAGATGCATAAAAGCAGGATGGATTGTGAGAACGTGTAGTTCATAATTACGGAGCAAAAAGTTTAAAAACTCAGAGGAGAGGGGAAAGCCAGGCTCAGCCAGAGAGAGAAGTGATGATCAGACAGTTAAGGACTTCATTTACTATGCTAAGGTCCTGGGACTTTGTTCTCTAGACCTGACAGTCTAGGGAGGAGGAGTACCTGAAGGATTGTAAACAGAAGGGAAAAGTGAAAAAGGCTATTACAGTAGGTGGATGCAGGATGGACAAAAACGGAAGGGACTGGAAGTGAGTAGCCATTTAGGGGGTTATTGCAAATTCAAGCCTCGGATAATGGAGACTAACCAAGGCTTTGGAAGTAGGAACAGAAAAGAGAAGATAGGGTAAAGAAATATTCAAAACATAGAAAAGACAGAACTTGGAGAATATACTGAACATGGAGGTTAAAGGAGATAGAGTATTGGATAGCTCAAAGTTTTGTTGGGAGTGGTAAGTGGGTCATTTATGTTCTCAGCTGAGATGAAAAAGAGATTAGACAGAGTTCAGAGAGAATACAGAGTTTTAGCTCTGTACCTTTCATGAGGCCGGTAGCTGTGTACTTGTTCGTTGCAATAATGAATAAATACAAGGTAGCTATTCATATGCATGTGTTAGTAAGCATTAAATATTCCAGAATACAGATTTGGAGACATTAATATTAAATTGACATTTAAAATTCTAGAGGCAGAGGGCTCATTTAGAGTAAGCATGCAAAACAGGAAAACAGCCAAAGACAGAACTCCAGAGAATGCTAACATTTAACAGGCATGCTGATACTCAGAAGGATGTTAAGAAGGAATTGTTAGCGAGAACTAAATGCACATGACTCAGAAGGAAAGGAAAAAGTTTGAAGACAGAGGGAATTGCAACATCATAAGATAAGGATTAAAACATGCCCTTTGGAATTAGTAATTAGGAGATAGTAATCTCAGGAGAAGGTAGGTTGAATATAGTGGTGGGATGAGAAACAAGATTGCTTGGGGACAAGACCTAAATGGAAAGTGGGCAAAATGGAGATAATAAATGTTGACAGTGTTTTAGGGAGAGAAGAAGAAAGTACAGTAGTTGGAGGGGTAGGATATTATACAGTGTTTTGTTTTTGGATGAGTGGATTTTAAGCATATTTATAAGCCAAGAGGAGTAAATCAGTTAATAGAAAGGTAAAGGTATACTGTTAATAGTAAATAGTTAATAGTAAAGGTATACTGAAGCCAGAGGAATTACTTATTGGGGTAAAGTCCCTGATGGAGAAGATTTTAAAGGGGAAAATGGGTGCATAGTGGGACCATGGCCCCTTTTGGAGGGACTAAAGGGAAACCAGTAAGGATGGATGTAATGTAGATAAGTTATGTGAGTGTGGCAGAAGGTAAATGGAGGGAGTTGCCACATGATGCTGAGACATAGTTTGGAATCAACCATGAAAGAAATACAAGGGGAAAAAAAGAATAAAAACAAGAGTAAGTTAAAGAGCAGTGACAAGATTTTGAATTGTATTCTGAAGCCTCCACCTCCACCCTATTTTTGTGTGTGCATCTTTGCTCATGTGTATCATAATAGAGATCCATGCAAAGTATTACTGGAGGAAAATAGCGTGTGATTTCAGTCTAACTTTGAGCTCAGAAGAGGAAGGAGGAGGTCTTTTAACTAGGCTTTGAATGATGTGAAAAAAAGTTTAACAGGCAAATAACTAAATTCAGGTTAACATTTATCAAGTGCTTACTAAATGCAAAGCAATATTAACTCCCAGGTACGTGAAGATGGCTAATGTGGTCCCTTTCTCATAAGGGGCTTACATTCTAAAGGTAAGATACACACATAAAAAAATAACAATAATATACAATGTGATGACAGAGGTTTATAGGAGGAGCTACAGGATCAGAGATGAATAAAGAATTAATTATGCTTAGGGTGTGAAGGTCAAGGGAAACTGCAGAAAAGAGGAAGAAAACATGTTCTGGGGAGAAAGAGTGTTGAATTAGTGTTTTTCCTCTGTACTTAGCCAGTTTGGGTTTTTAATATGATGACCAAGGGAAACGAGCAAATGTTTTCAAAAAGGGGAAAAATGCATTCCTAAAAATAGTACCTAATAAGGTTTGTGTTTGTTTTTGGCAAAATTATACAGCAAGTTGTTTGTAAGCATTTGAAAATGACAGAGTTAACAGCGAAGACCAAGGCATATTAACCAAACCTCATTTCCTAATTAGATTGACTTGTACATTAGGATGGCTTCCCAACGGGTTTTTGGGGGTGTCAGAGTATTTTCTCTCAGCCCTAGAGTAGCCAGAGCTCTGGACCAGTTGCCTCTTGCCTGAGATAGCTTCCTTTTCTCCCAATGTATCATTTGTCCCGGAATGCCAAACAGATGTTATCTTTGTGTGCCATGATATGAAACAGAGAGGAAAGCTCTTAGTTAAGGGAATATCACAGAGGGTACCTTGAGCTGGGTACAAGGCTCACAGAGCCACACAAGAGGTATGGTACCATGAGCTGAGTAGTAATTCAGCCAGGTCAGTTCCTAGCTGCTGGAGGAGTCAGGCCCTGAGTATGTATTAATGGTGAATTTAGAAGGTAGTCTCTAATGCCATGCCACAAAGTTTTTATTGCCTGTAGCCCTGTCCTCAACATACGTAGCCACAACTTAGATGAAAACATGAGAGGCATGTTTATCAAATTCAAGGATAATAAAATGCTGAATGGGGTAGAGATAGCTCAAATACTAGGTGAATTAATTTAAAAATCTAAAAGAGCAAAGCCATGAATGTTAATATAATTAGTATTAAAATCCAGCTTTTAAGTTTAAAAACAACTCTGTTAACTGTATATAAGCGTTGTATGAAACAAAATTTATAGTTAAAAACATTTTTGTTACATTTCAGAGAACAAATATGATTATCTTCCAACTACTGTGAATGTGTGCTCAGAACTAGTGAAGCTGGTTTTCTGTGTGCTTGTGTCAATCTGGGTTATAAAGAAAGGTGAGTCTTGAAACAATACTACATACGTGTTAACAATCAAAATACAGAATTGGAAAGTCTTAGAAGATACAGGAACATACTATATCATTTAGCCCATTAATTTTACATATGAGGACACTAAAACACAAACATAAGTATGATTATCGATGTTTTGCCAGTGGAGAAGCGGGCTCAAAGAGAAAGCCGTATGCAGTTCTGGGTATCGGGGCAGAGCCAGAACGCCAAGCCCTGTTTTCTAGTGTCCTGTCCATTGCTGTAGTTCGTAGCTTGTTTCTGTAATGGGTCACACCGTGAGTGAGTTTGTGTTCAAATTCAGCA
Source organism: Trachops cirrhosus (assembly GCA_028533065.1). Lineage (NCBI taxonomy): Eukaryota > Metazoa > Chordata > Mammalia > Chiroptera > Phyllostomidae > Trachops > Trachops cirrhosus. Next base: position 108,654,611 of record CM052539.1, on the reverse strand, counting down.
TTTCTTAAATTACTGCCGCCTGGCTTAACTATGAAGCACATCACAAAGCAGTCCCCATTTCCTGCAGGGGAGGCAATATAGTGCATTGGGGTCAGGCAGACTGCATTTTGGGGTAGATTATTTTAACTTTTCTGAGCTCTAGTTTCATCAACTATCAAGGATATTAATCCTTCCTCATATGTAAAGTATCTAGCCTTTTGTGGCTCTTAAAATGTATTAATTCTTCATGCACATTTCCCAATTATTATTGAACCTTTGCTCTCTTTACTATGATCTGCTTCCATGTGAGGTAAGCAGAATTTATTAAAGGGCTTCTCCAAGGAAGATATCTTGACATACCCAAGAGTTTCAGTCTATGCAAAGATTCCAGTTAGCAAAATACAGTTCTTGATCTCATGAAATTCATGCACTATTTTCAGAGCTTAAATTTAAATTTTCTGTCTTTTCATTTTATTTTATATTCTCTCTTACAGTACCTTCCTGAGTTTTTGAAAATCTGGAAATGGTACAATAACTCAATACTAGGATTAGTAAAATTTAATTTTCTCTACTTCTCCAGATAGAAATTTTCACTTAGCATCCCGCTTTCCTAATCCCCACCCCTCTCCCCTGACATACACACCACAGAGAAGGGGGTGGGGAATACCAGCAGGAACTCTTTGAGTTTTTTTCTATTTATTTTAATTTGTTGATTTTCTCTTGATCTTATGCCCTCAGAGTGCTAAGAGAAACCATAAGTGTATCCTGAGTTGCCTTAAGTGATACTTCTATCTCAGGTTAACAGGAATAATGAGAATCAGTAATCCTGAAGTATCGCCGATTGTCAGTGATGATGCACAGTGGTAGGGTGCAGAAGGATAATAATGTAATAAGGAAATTCTGTATTGTTTGATTTCTTAAGGCTAATAGTCACTTATGGAAGCAAGTTCATAAAGCCTCTTTTAAAGAAGTATGCCAAAAATCAAATACAATTTGCTGTCTATAAAAATGTGGGCATTCTCATCAAGATTATTTATTTATTGCTGTGTTTCTTTCTTTAGATCATAAAAGTAGAAACTTGAGATGTGCTTCCTGGAGGGAATTCTTCAATTTCATGAAGTGGTCCATTCCAGCCTTTCTTTATTTCCTGGATAATTTGATTGTCTTTTATGTCCTTTCCTATCTTCAACCTGTAAGTAAATATGACAAAATAGCATTGAGAAAACACAGATAAATGAATTTCAGGGCTGATCCTTTTTTTTAGATCATTTTTCTGGGCATTGTTAGTTTCCTTCCCTGGCCTTTCTGAGGTTTGGCCAGAATCATCTGAGTACTGATTTACCAATCTGCTTGCCAGATTCTCTCACTGGTAAAGTTTGCTGTATAAAACTTGCTGTTTTGTGGGAGTTGCTCCCTGGCCAGTGAATCTGGACCCATGTCTCTTTGTGTAACCTTAATCAATCTGCCTATTTTCTGAGCCATCCTATCTATGATTACCAGCCTCTAATACTAATCTCAATATTTAAGTGCTCCAAGGAGACTTAACTCAGAAAATTACACACTCAGTGCACTGCTCTTTCTTACACCTGCTTGATACAGTTTATATGTATTCTTTTTGTACGATTTTCTTTTTGTTATTCTTGTCCTTTAACTAACAAGTACTTTAGGGGTAGAGATTGTATCCTTCCAACTGTAAATGCTTCTTATATAACTGATACTACTGGAATATTTTAATCTCTTTTGGTATTCTTCATGCTGATTTAGAGAACCATTAGTAATTAGAATTAAAATTGGTCTTCTGCTCTTACCTATTACTCAGTTTAGGTCATGTGTTTATTTTTTCTTAATGTTTTATAAAATGAGCATTCTTGTTCTCATTGTTGCCAAAATGTGTCACAAGTTCCTTTAAAGCATAAATTCAGGCATTTCTATTATAAATAAGATTTTTATTCGCCCTGGCTGGTGTGGCTCAGTGAATTGAGTGCTGGCCTGCAAACCCAAAGGTCACCGGTTTGATTCCCAGTCAGGGCACATGCCTGTGGTGCAGGCCAGGTTCCCGGTTAGGGACGTGCAAGAGGCAACCTATCAAGACACGTCTCTCACATCGATGTTTCTCTCCCTCTCTTTCTTCCTTCCCTTCTGTCTAAAAATAAATAAAATCTTTAAAAAAAAAAAGATTTTTATTCATTCTAGTCCTCTATGTGAAGCCTCTTAAATACAGCCAAATTATTTTGTGAGTGGGATGAAAAGGAGGGATTCATAGAGAACTCTAGTTGAAAACAGGAGTTTGATTCTTTTGCACAGTTTAGAAGCCATGTAACTGGGCAAGCCCCAAGCGCTCTAAGAGTCAGTTGCCCGTTTGTAAAAGAAAATAATGTTACCATACCTGCTCAAAGGCAGGGAGCTGGGCCGGGTGATCACCTGAAATTCCTTTCAGCTCTGTGATCCATGCTATTGTTAGTAAGTGTCCGTTCACCTAAAATGTGTCCTCTCCTAAATTCTTGTTTCCACTGTATTTTTAAGATCTGAGAATTTCTGTACCTGGTGACACAATTATTCATATTCAATAAGTATATATTTGTTATATTTTATTTATATCCAGAAGATTACTGATAGCTCTGCATTTATATGTCTTTCCTACATTGCCCAATGCCAAAGCAAGATTACAATTTCCTGTTTTTCTTTCAGTCTGTTGCTTTGCACTTCCTTCCTGATTGTGTGCAACCACAAATATTACTAAGTAAATCACATGGCTGTGTACTGCTGGAAGGAATTAAATAGACATAAAGTTTTAGGGCAAAGAGCTCTAGTGTTTTGTTTATTCTGTACTATTGCATGGAAAGAGTTTTCAGAAGGCACCAGGCCAGCCAGAATGCTTGCACTGCCATGGCTGTGACTGATCAGGGCCACCACTTCCCCACTTTCCTTATATCCTCTTCACTCTTCTAACTAGCGGCTCACAGACATTCATCTACAGAGACGGACACTGAGAAAATCTTAAAATAGTGGTACCCATAAAAATTCAATAGAAAAACAACAATGTTGTAGTCTTGGAATTTTTGTGATTGTTATTGGATTTACTGTTACTTCTTTAATTCAGCTGCATATTGGCCATATGTGCCGGTTATATAAGATTGTTGATACTCTTTGGAGTTTAGTCATCTTAAAGTGACAGCAAGGAGGAAGGCAGGGTGAACTAAATCCAGTTTATTTTTAAAAAGTATTTATATTGTTAGATCCAACTATGAGGAACAATGATAAAATTTCATACTTTCTAGGCCAAAATGTGTGTGTGTGTTTTCAGATTAATAGTTTCATATGTGAAATATGACTGAATTTACAAAAACAGACCTTTATAAAATTTGACTAACATATTTCTGAGTTTTTAGAACAATATGAATAAATCCCAAGGACTGTCAAATATGAGTTTGGAAGTGAATCACTGATAGTTCAGCCAGGAAAATTGATTCAGTTCCTACAATAGTAAGGATGCTTAAAAACCGGTATCTCAGTTACCTTAATGTATAAATGGGCCTAACAGAACCTACCTTCTCTCTAGCCATAGAAACAGTATTAAAAGACTATAAAGCACTTTGAGAGCTCAGAACAGTATTCTTTGGAAGCATGGTAACTGTTATTTCAGACATAAACCTTTAATGTTTGTGAGTATTTCCAGATCTGCACATACAGATTATTTACACAGGCATTTGCTGAATTTCAACACATTTTGAAAGCCTGTACAATAATTTGATCATATCTGCATAAATTTAACGAGCAATAAAAATGGAATTTAATCTTCTAGTGAAATAGCTGCCCTAATAACCCCTCTGGTTTTTGACCAAAAAAGCTTTTCTTGTCAGGTGAACCACCAAGCTAGGAGATTTCTGAGGTCAGTACTTTATTTGGATTGTAACTCTATCTTCTCTTTCTTTCTAGGCCATGGCTGTTATCTTCTCAAATTTTAGCATTATAACAACAGCTCTTCTATTCAGGATAGTGCTGAAGTAAGTAACTTGTTGGGAAAGCACATGTGGTACTTTGAAACGGCACAGCCTTGTTTCAGATGATACACCCAGAGCACTGAACCCTTCGAATCCCGAGGCCAGGATTTTATTCCTAATTGGCTTTGTGTACTGGCAAGGTGCACAACGCATCTGGAAAGCAGCTCCACGGCTAGCCTGCCTAAATCCTCTGTGATTCTACCTTCCAAATGTTTTTTCTTAGCATCTCCCCCAAACCCCCCAAAAAGAAAATTAACTGGGTTATGAGTTTAATTTTTAGTGTCAGATTTTTAACAATTCACAAAGTGGGTTGCTTTTTTCCCAGAATCTCTATTATAATAATAGGGAACCAACAAGTTCCTAAGATTAATACACATTTGTTATTGGAGTTTAAAGATGATAAAGAGTGGCAAATTCTTTGTAAAACTACTTGAGATGGGTACGTGATTTAAGTTTTAAATGGCTGAGAATTTGCATGAGGAATCAAGTCACATTACTATTAATAAAAAATGGTATTCTATCACCAGTCTTTCCTGTCTCCAGGAAGACCTGTGAATAAAATACATATTTTTAACTAAACAGACTTTGCTGCAAAAGCAAAGGCCAGAATGTTCTAAGGGGGAGCGGGATCTGGACACTTAACTCCAGTTTGATCTGTTATTTAATGATGATGATGATAAAAAATAAAGTTAACTTCTTGTTATATTTGTTGTGATTGTTTTTCTTTAATTTTGCATTCACTCTCCCTTTTTAATTTCTTGTTTCTCAGTGTGCTATATCACAGCATGCTCTTTCATTTATGTGTACAAAACAATGCATGGCTCGGTACATAGACACTCAGGAAGTAAGTGTTGAAGCCATGATGCCTTCAATACATAAATTACATGGAATTCTTAAAAGATTTTTTTATCCTGAGGAAACATCCTATTTAATAATTTATGTAAGAGATAGAAAAAAATGAACATTTTACTTAATCCAGTTTAAATGTTGCAGTACACTGAAGTTTTCTTTTGCATCTTATTTTTTATGAAATTTTTTCATTATGAATTGTGACAAGAGTTCAACTAACATATTAAAGAATGCTATTCCCAAAACGTTTTGAAGTCTTTAAAATCAACATGAAAGTCACTTTGTAGGATTAAAAGTTGGCTTCTGAGAAAATACGTGTAAGCAATAATATTTTTATATTGGTTCCTATGATAAAATTAGAGATGCACTTCCATAAAGGAAGTAAAGTTGACTCTGACACTTAATAAAAGGTTCACTATTTAGTAAGGAAGTGAAGGTCTCAAACACATGTTTTTTTTGTAAGTGAAATTTTTTTTCCTCTGAATGATAGTTAATTAGCACAAATGGTATTATATTTATTGTATAATATATAATGTGTTATTTCACTGTAATTTGTCAAAATTACGTCAGTTTAAAACTAAACTTACCAAAGAAAAGATATAAAGTATGTATTACCTGAGTTGAAATTGGCCAGTAGTTTGACTCCAGTGCATGAGCCTTGGTTCTGAGGCCAAGGTGAGGGGTCACTTAGAAAGACCCTGCCTACCCAGAGCAGGTTCAACTGCTCTGTAGGCAGTGTGGCCAAGGAGCTTCTCGGCCAGGCAGTGATGAGAAAACATTAAGGACTCACGGCCAAGCATTGCATTGAAGGTCTTTCTACCCTATTTTGCATCTTACCTTGATCCCATGATGCAGGTACTGTTACTGTCCCCAATCATCAATAGATTTCATCTCAAGCTGAGTCTGTTCTTAGAGCCCAGAGTCACAGAGCATTTTGCAGTATTGGGTGGCTTCCTTTGACTTAGAGGAGAGTGTCTGGGTGGACAAAGCTGGGGAAAGAGGAACCAACTTGAAATAAGCTGCTTGCCTCCTGGCAGAGAATGCCAGCACCATGGGCAAAGATGGGCCTGTTAAATTTTTAAGCATTTAACAGTTTATATTAACAAGGTTAATTCTTACTGTAACCAAATCCAAATCTATTTATACTATAAATGTTTGCTGTTAATACTAATTATAATACTGTATTGCTAGTTTTAATAAAATTAACTGTGTTATAACTCAAATTTAAAATATTTTTTTCCATATTTTACCTCTTGATATTCAGAGCAGTAATTCTTATTCTTAGACATGCATTTGCTTTGTGGTTAATATCTCTTTTGATTTCTCAGAAGTTATTTATATTAAAGAAACAATGAAATTACTCCATTTTTGTTATTTCCACAAGCACTAACTTAGTTCCCAGAGTGGTTCTTAGTTTCTGATTTGCCAATCATTACTGAAGCTACTCTGAATAGTACAACTAATATATAATAGTAATCTAATACTCTTTTATGAGAATGCTTTTTAAATATTTTCTATTATTACATTTTAACATCAACTCATTTTTGTTGTATATTTGATTATTTTGTTGGTGGTGGTTTTTGTTGTTCATCTCTTTTTCCCTATTTATTCTCTGAATCATTTGATGGTCTTTTGCCCTTGACAATAAAATTTTGACCTAAGAGTAACAACTTAAGTTCTATCACATATTCTAAAATTGTTTGCCATAAATAACTCATCTTTCATTTAGAACACTGTAGTTCTCTCATACTTCACTCTAGCAGAGCCATCAAATACCACCCCCTCCACACACATAAATAAAGAATATAAGGCCACATCGGCAGGAAAAAATAGGTCTGGTAACTAATGCAAGAGTTAATTAGAAGAATTCAAACTGGAAAAAGAGAAAATACTACTGTCCAAATGTTTTATTGTCTTTTCTAGAAAACCCCATGTGAATATATACTCACTTCTTTGAAGTGTAGACATTGCTTCGAAGTGGAAACTGGTGGCAGGCCTCAAAGCCTCAGTGGTTCACTCCCCAGGCTTAGCAAAGTTGTATGATCTTGTTTGCTTAGGCTTTAGTAAGTAATTTCAACATGAGCTTTGAGATTTGGGGGCAAAAGATAACTAAGACCAGCACTTACTTTCACCTAAAAAGTACATATGTTTCTCTAATTTCTTCAAAGAGAAGCTATGGGAAAAATTATTAAAAGACACATTTTGAAACATGATGCATATCTTAGAAGTTATGGTAAAGTTTGGTTTACTCTCTGAACCAGCAGAAAAATAAAAGGAGCTCAGTAGTCAGCATTTCTCCAAAATCATTCATTCACTTAGTAAATCTTTTTATATAATTTCTCATAATAAATCTGTTCCTGGTCACTCTCTTTGTGCTACTAAAAATATGTTCAGTTTCTTATAAAAACAGTTATAAGTGAATGAATGATTTCCACTTAATTATTCTCAGGCTCTGCCTTGGTTCACTGCCACCAAATAGGGTAGAGTTGCCCCATCTGACATAATTTGGACCTAATTGTTGAGTTTCCCCTCGATTGAGGGGCACCTCACAGTGAGGAATTATTTTTTAAAAATGCATACTTTAAACAATTTAACTTAAGATAGGTAAAATGCATCCAGTGTATTGTCCATTCTTTTATTGAAAAGCCAAGGTCTTTGAGTAGGTGTAGGTTTTGCTAATTGGAGTTCTTTGGCTTTTTTCTTGCTTGAGCCTACATTTATTACACATCATTCATGATTTCTGGTTTTAGTTTCTTTAAAGTAGAGCAAGTCCTTAAAAGTACTTTTAAAGTAGTTTCTTCTAGATTTTTATTTTCCATTTATTATTCATTTTATTAATCATAATATAAGATCAGCTATACCTAAATCAAGGCAGTTTTTTTTTTATCTTGTGAGTGAGTTCCCTTTAATTGTCCTAAAGCATTCTTAGTTTTCATAGAAACAGCAATTATTTTCTATCACTCATAATTTATCATTCATGTAACCATCAAAATATATCATTTTAATAATGAGGCCACCTGGCTAAAGCACATTTAGTAGCAGACTGTGAGCAGAGGCCCTCAGGTAGAGGAGCCTTCTGGCTGCAAGTGTTCCCCTGTGAGCACCAGTCAGGATGTTGTACCGGGGCAGTGGGGAGGTCAGTTGGGTCTGTGCTTTGCTTCCACTAAACTGAGGAACAAACTTCCCTGCACAGTCATCATTTATGAGTGCAGATGCTCAGCTGACTACTTATTAAGCTTTATTTCCTTTGCTGAAAATCTATTTTTAGCCTAATTGTTCATCATTTTTATCTTCTCAAGAACAACTTTGAGTAATTACTTGCAGTTAAGTACTGTTTAGCCTGTTTAAGGGTCTGTTTCCTTAGATTCAATGTCAATAATAGTGGAAAATCTATGGCTACCAGAATTGAAACTTCTAAAGGAACTGTAGATGATTGCTTCATTTGTCTTAATACAGTAATTGGTTATAATGATTTTTATAAACTGAGCCCTCATTTTCCAACCTATATTTTCGGTTTCCATTTGATTTGCTTTCTACCACTTAACGCATACCAGCTACACCTTCAGAAATGTATGTGGCTAGTTCACAGTTTCTGCACTGGCCCATCACTAAGTACTAGATCTGGTTATTTGAGAGTATATGCACGAAAAGACATGTTTGTGCACACAGATGTGCTGCTGTTTAGGCTGGTCTGTGCATTTAGCAATTGTATGGCATGAAGCTCTGTGGAAGCTTCAGTGAAACCAGACAGTTGTTATTTATGTATGCATCTTGAGAACTCAGAATTACTGTACTTAAGAGGCGCGTTGGTCCAGAAGGAAGACATGTGAAACCAAGGCTTAGACCCCTTCCTTTTCATAAATACATTACTTCAAGGAAGTCAGTTAACCTCTCAGAACATTGTTTCCTCTGGAACAGGATTTGCTCGAACCACAGTTGGTGCTCAAATGCTCCACAATTCTTGTAACGTTTAGTTCTTATCTGTTATTTTACACTTCTGCCTTTGCTTATGTTATTCTCTTTCCCCGCTCTGGTGTTATCTACTAATCCATCTTCACACTTGAAGATCTTGTTCCCCTAGAGGCCTCCTAGTCTACCCCAACCTGAGGCAGCTACTCTTAGTCAACACTGTAGGTTGTTGTTGGCTTTGCTTAGACTCTTCCTTCTGCCTGGATACACCACCAGTTCCCTTTTCACACAGCAAACTCCAGTGTATTGTTCACCTTTCTGCTCAAGTGCCCTTTCTTTGAAGCAAGCAATACCTGGCTCCGTTACAGACTCACGCGTTCCTTCCTCAGTGTACTCCAGCTGTTCTGTGTATCACTTGTCATACATCATAGTGCCATCATTTAGTTTCATGGCTCTTTCCCTATTAAAGTGCAAACTCCTCGAGGATGGACATCAAGCCCTTGTCTTCCCAGGGTGCCTGGCACATAGAAGCTGCCTATTAAATGTCTGTTGAACTGAATGAATACACAAAACAGGATCATAATCGTGCATGTCTTCTATATCTCACAGGTTTGTTGCTAGGCAAAATAAGTAAAGCATTGTTAGGACTTTGTATAACTCAATACTAAAAATATTTTTTCCTTGCCTTATCAAATAGTAGTTTGCTATAAAAACGCTTTCTGATTAGGTCACAGATCTGGAAGACAGCTTCCTTAAATCTTTTTTGGGTTGTGAATACCTTTGAAATTTGACAGCTTTTGAAGGGTCTCCTGGGGTTGGGGAGTGGGCTGAGAATTCACCTACATAGAGGATTTGGCGCACACATCAAGGATTCGTAAATTCATCACATTCTGGTTTGTGAAAACCAGGTTGAATGTCTCTGCTCTACTTTACTTTATAGTAGGATAAAAAAAATTTGTTCCAAAGGTTCAAGATCAGCTCTGAAGATAGAAAGGAGGCTTATTTAAACTTACAAGCTCAAAGGAAACTTAAAAGGAGGCGAAATGACTAAATGGTCTTAAGGGACATTTATTATAAAAGGGAATAAAAATATCAAGAAGCAGAGACACAAACTTAAATTGTGGGGAATCCTAGCAAAAACTGGCTACAGTTTGTTCAATCAAGTCCTCAGCTGAGTCTTCAGGATAAACAGTTGATATGGGAGGGGAGGAAAACCAATAGTAAAACCCTGTTTTTCATTTTTGAACAGGAGGCACCTAAACTGGATACAGTGGGCTTCCCTCCTGATTCTGTTTCTGTCTATTGTGGCCCTCACTGCTGGGACTGACACTTCACAGCATAACCTAGCAGGACATGGACTTCATCACGATGCCTTCTTCAGCCCATCCAATTCCTGCCGCCTTTTCACAAGTGAGTGTCCCAGAAAAGACAATTGCACAGCAAAGGAGTGGACTTTTTCTGACTCTAAGTGGAACACCACGTTCCGATTTTTCAGTCACATCCGTCTTGGCTTGGGCCACATTCTTATCATAGTCCAGTGTTTTACTTCTTCAATGGCCAATATCTATAATGAAAAGATATTGAAGGAGGGGAACCAGCTCACTGAAAATATCTTCATACAGAACAGCAAACTCTATTTCTTTGGCATTCTTTTCAATGGGCTGACCCTGGGCCTTCAGAGCAGTAACCGTGATCAGATTAAGAGCTGCGGGTTTTTTTATGGCCACAATGCATTTTCAGTAGCCCTCATTTTTGTAACTGCATTCCAGGGCCTCTCAGTGGCTTTTATTCTGAAGTTTCTGGATAACATGTTCCATGTCTTAATGGCCCAGGTGACCACTGTCATCATCACAACAGTGTCTGTCCTGGTCTTTGACTTCAGGCCCTCCCTGGAGTTTTTCTTAGAAGCCCCATCAGTTCTTCTCGCCATATTTATTTATAATGCCAGCAAGTCCCAAGCTCTGGAATATGGACCTAGGCAAGAAAGGATCCGAGATCTAAGTGGCCGCCTTTGGGAGCGCTCCAGTGGGGTAAGTTTGTGAGGATACTGCTTTTTGCCTGTTCTTCCCCGATTCAAAGCATGGTTACACAAGCAAAGAAATAGATTATTACTGATTTATCAAAGGGTGTATTCGATCTCTGTGATTTTAAAAATTATTCAACAGACATTTGTTGGACTCCTTATGTGTTGAAGAGCTCATGTTACCGTTTTCAGGGTTCCAGAAAAAATATAAATCACAGTCTGAAGGACCTTAAGCTGTGGTTGTAAACGAACATTATAGAGTGGGAACTGGAAGGTGCCTCACAGGTTTGTCTTGTCCAGTCACCCCAGTTTACAAGAGAAGAAACAGACTCAGAGAGGCTAAATGTGACAGTAAGTGAAAGAACTGACGCTAAACCCGTGAGGTCTGACTCCTACTTCATTACTTTTTCCACTCCACCATTGTTGGGGAAACAAGCCTCGTTCATAAAAAAGTTGACCTGTCTCCTAAACTTTCCCTGTAGTTGTTCATAAACCACAGTGCTGAGTAGGCAGGCATTGTTTATCTGACCTCCTGAGGTGGTGGTTCTCAAAAGGATCTTACAAGAGAAAAATGTTTTCTAAAAAAAATACTTATGCAGTTATTCTGAATAAGCATTATTCTCCCAGTTGCTTATTATTGTTTTAGGAGGGTCTGGCAGTTATGTTATTAGTAAACTAATAATCATCTTTTGGAGATTCAAGTAAGGAGTAAAACATAAAATATTATAAGTAAAAGATTTAAATGTACAATTTCTGTGAACACTAAATATGAAATATTTTATGCAATGAACATTTCATTTTTTTGGAAAAAGTAATGTTTTTACTAGAGTTCATGGCAGAGCTCTGCTGAGCAATGTGTCTGAAACGGTTATACAGCAGATTCTTCAGGTGGAAGAGTTAGAATCTTGGGCATCACATGCCATGACTTCAGCCAGAATATAGATTCAGAAGTCCTGTGTTATTTTCCAATGGTCTGATTACACTGCTTGCTCTACTTTTTAGGTATAAGAATGTCAATTTAGGTAACATGGCCTACTTTATATCTTTCTCCAATCTTTAGTCATTTCCCCTTAAGACCAGCAGAGGGTGCTCCTTACTTTGCTCATGTTAACTTCAAAATTCAAGTACTGTACTCGTTTATTTCAGTTTTTCATGATCTCATTATACATATGAAATTAACTTCCCAGGAACTTCAGTATGTATTCAGCTTCATTTGACCAGATTACATCTATAGTGTAATGGAATATCATGATTTGTTTATGAGTTTCCACCTTGGTAATCATTAAAAACACTACATTTCTAATTTGGTTTTAATTAATTACTGATTTCATGTTTCCTTTTAGGATGGAGAAGAACTGGAAAGACTCACCAAACCCAAGAATGCCACTGAGTCAGATGAAGATACTTTCTAATTGTAGCCAAATAATTGGCTGATCTTACAACCTTGTTTTCATAATTTTCAGCCTGTGTTAATATTCATCTTTACACTTTGATAAACCAAGAACATTTCCAAAGAAAAATGCTCTTTGCATATGTAACTACTTCTAAACAGTTCTATCCAAGACTTAGAGTACACAGAGGCTAAAAAGGGCTAAGGAGCTGACAAAAAAGTAATAGTATGGAAACTGCATTAGTGACCAGTGCTGGAGAAAATAACAAGATATATTCACAGATTATTTTTCTTGTCATCCAAGGTTCCAAAAACCTTATAATAACCAGGTTAGCTGTACCCCATAAATACACAAATACAGATCAGTTTGCCAGATATTAATAATTATGTAGTTCTACTCTGTGCCAAAGTCTTCACTTTTTTATCATTATAAACATCACCTGGGTTGTCCCCTGAATTTTGAGGTCCTGGAGATACACATTTGGCAATTAAAACGCTACATGACTCTAAAGAACTTGAAGGACTGTTCCACTTGGCTGCAACATCGATTTGAGGTTAGCGTAGTCCATGCTAAATGTTTTGCTGAACAAGCAGTTTTTCAGAAACAAAATCTCAGAATTTTAATCAGTAGGATTTCAGAGGGAACTTAATTTTTAGTGATTATCTTTGGGCAGTTTTCTGTACACACAGGCTTCCAGTTAGGGGGAAATTGCTTCCCAGTCACCAGTTATCACTTGTATTTTAAATCACTTAAGCCAGAGTGAGTTTTTCCTCCTCAAGTTGACCTTACTGTTCTTGGGTTATCATATTTTGGAGAACTAAGAAGGAGCCATTTCATTGTCTTAGATATTAATTAGAACTTACGATAATTATACATCATATCTGGTTCCTAAGATTTGAGACACTGGCTTCAGAATCATACCAGATTGTCAGTAAGATTAATGCCTATGAGTTCCTTTTAAAAGGGTCACTTTGCAAACAATGACTTTCTCTGAAGTATGAATATTATTCTAAAAAATGGGAACGTCAATAAAAAGCACTTTATAGTAATAATATTTTACACTCCAAGTGCATGGTATTTTTCAACATGTTTTGCATGCAGCCAGCTGACTCTGAGGTAGAAAAGTCAAGTGATGGATAATTTTAAAATGAGAAAACAAGTGACTTGCCACAGTCTTGCAGCTGGGTGGCGGCAGGACAAGAGTCAGCTGTAGCGAATAGGCCTGTATGATTACAAACAGCAGTACACTGTGAATGTGAGCCTTAAAGTGTCGTCTTCATGCAGTCCATTCATCTCTTCCCTAATTTTCATACAGATGAACATTAAAAATATTATTAAATAATCATCCATGACATGCAGAATAATATGACTGGCAAGAATTGGTGGAAATTTATAAATAAAATAATTACTAAACCTATGTCTTGTGTCACCACTCTGTTATGTGAGATGGGATGTGAAATATTTTAATTTCAAAAAATGGAGTGAGGTGGAAACCCAAATAGCTTTTAAAACTTCTCTTTCAATAGATCTTGACTTGAGAATAGCAAAACTGTTCACCTTTTCATAGGCATTCCCATCAGAGTTGTGAAACAAGAAGATTACATTATTATAACAATTTAAAAAGCAAGGAAAATCATATATAAGAAGACCTCACTTTTAGGAAATAAATCACCCAAAACATTTATCTTGTGCTACAGATAAAATTAGAATATTATTTGCAAAGGTGCTGCCTATAGAATATATTAAATAACAGATTCCACTAGTTCATGGAGTTTGATTTTCTTATTTACTTTTTTTTGACTCCTTTTTAGAAAGCATTTGTTGCCCAAAGTAAGGTTTACTTGTATTAACTTACCAATTACTCAGAGACAAAGAAAAGAATTGGAGCTAAAGTACGAAGTTCTGATGTGGGTGCACTGGAGTACTTGTGGTCTCTATTGTTTTAAAAGGAGAATAACTGGAAAGTGATTGGTTTCGAAACCATATTCTGTCATCTCAGGTGTCTGTGGGGTCAAGGGTGTAATATAGAGAGGAGAACAATTGTCACGTAGAAAAAGTCAGTTTCTTCCCTATTCTAAAGAATGAAACTACAGTGGAAGTTACAGGGTGATGGCTATTCTTTCCTAGATTGAATCTCAGCCCAGGCCATTAAGGCCATAGTAATCAAAACAACATGGTACTGGCATTAAAACAGACACATTGATCAATGAAACACAATAGAGAGCCCAGAAATAAACTCACACCTTTGTAGTCAATATTTGACAGAGGAAGCAAGCACATACAAGGGCTAAAGGTAGTCTGTTCAATAAATGGTGTTCGGAAAACTGGACAGACACATGCAGAAAAATGAAACTACTCCACCTTCTTATACCACACACAGGAATAAGTTCAAAATGGATTAAAGACTTAAACATTAGACCCCCAAACCATAAAAATATTAGAAGAAAACAGGCAGCAAAATCTTGGACATTACTTGTAGCAATATTTTACTGGATATATCTCCCCAGGCAAGAGAAACAAGAAAAACAAATGAGACTACATCAAACTAAACAGTGCACAGCGAAGGAGATCATCAACAAAATAAAAAGACAAACTACAGAATGAGAGAACATTCACTAACACATCTGATTAAGTGGTTAATACCCAAAATGTATAAAGAACTTAACAAAATTCAAAAAACAAAAAAAACAATGGGCAAAGGACCTGAATAGACATTTCTCCAAAGAAGACATACAGATGGCCACTAGACATATGGAAAGATGTTCAGCATCACTAATCATCAGAGAAATGCAAATTAAAACCACAATGAGATATTATCTCACACCTGTCAGGATGGCTGTCATCAATAAATCAACAAACAACATGTGCTGGTGAGGATGTGGAGAAAGGGGAACCCTCTTGTACTGATGATGGGAATGCAGATTGGTGCAGCCATCATGGACAGCAACATGGGGATCTCAAAAAATTAAAAATTGATCTGACTTTTGGCCCAGTGGTCCTGCTCCTGGGCATATATCCAAAGAAACCCAAAATATTAATTTGAAAGAACATAAGCACCCCTATGTTCATTGCAGTGTTATTTACAATCACCACCAAGATATGGAAGCAGCCTAAGTGTCCTTCAGTAGATGAATGGATAAAACAACTATGGGACATTCATATAATGGAATACCATTTGTCTATAAAAAAGAAGAAAATTTTACCCTTTGCAACAGCGTGGATGGATCTGGAAAACATTATGCTAAGTGAAATAAGCCAGTCAGAAAAAGACAAATTTCACTTATATGTGGAATCAAATGAACAAACTAAACTAATAAGCAAAATAGAGACAGATTCCTAGAGAGCAGGATGACAGCTAGTGCAGGGAGTGGGGGTTAAGGGGTTGAAGGGATTGAGCAAAAAGGAGAAAGTACTCATGGACAACAGTTTGGTGACTGCAGAGGGAGATGGGTTTAAAGGGACTAAATGGAAATGGAAAAAATACAATAAAAATAATAATTTTTTAAAAGTCCTACAACTAATGTACTAAATCTGCTCCCTTCATAGTTTCTGAATAGCCTTTGATTGGACCACAAATATGGCCTTCAGTAACCTGGTTCCAGTTCTGTCATTGGTCCTGGAACCAAAACTTTATCCAGCATGGTGCCTAATCCTGAGGGAAAACAGGATGTAGCCACTGCTTACAGAGGGAAAGATGGCTTAGACCCAGAATCCCAAATCCTTGGTCAACTGCCCCTTGCCAGGGGCTTGTTTGTTTGTTTGTTTTTTAAGCTTCACCCAAGGACATGCTTACTGATTTTAGAGGGAGGAGAGGGGAGGGAGAAAGAAAGGAGATTAACAATGATTCAAGAGAGAAACATCTATTGGTCGCCTCCCATCGGCGCCCAGACCTGGGAATCAAATCTGCAACCTAGGTATGTGCCCTGTGACCAGGAGTGAACCCACTACATTTCAGTTACAGGACAACACTCCAGCTGATTGAGCTCCACCAGCCAGGGCTACTGCCAGTGGTTTTCAAGATCCATGTGCAGGGGAGACACATGGCAGAATTACTTTGTTTACAACTCTAAGTTTTTTTGCCTCTGAATCCCCGTGTGGAAGCCTTGTTGCTTGAGAGGTGGACTAGATTCTGTGGAGCTGCAGGGACTCCGTTGGCTCTTGCACAGGCCCAGCAGGCTTGACAAAGTTGCCCAGGCCCCCCTTGGCAGCTCTCCCATTTACTTATGCCCTGGTTTTCCCCCTTAAACTTACCATTCTAAGTGTGGATAAGAAGAGGCAGAGAAAATCAGACTCTAAAGAGAGAGTTGTTGTCTTTCTCAGAAACCTAAGCAGACTTTCTAAAATTGAATTATATATTCTCTTCTTTGAAAGCAAAAGAAATATTGTCACAGATCTCAGTGTTGACTTTTTTCTACTCTACAGAGATTTAAATACAAACATAATATGAAATGCAAACTTTTTGCTTATCGCTTTTATATGAGAACCAACACTAATTTACAAGTAAAATACAAGCAAAACCATAAAACTAACAACTTTTCAATTCATATATGAATTTAGTGAAGTGATATTTTCCTCAGATAGAATCACAGTAAATCCCCAGATGTGCAGAACTTCTGTCCTTTCTATTTCATGGGCTTCAAGCACTATCCTCTCTGTGCCAAGATAACGGAAACCTGCTGACCTTGTTAGTCATTCCCTTAATCCTGCTGGGATTTATCAACCCACCTCCCTGACAATCCTTTAGGATGTTGTGCAGGTCAAGCTGCCAACTCCCATTGGCCTCGGTTCCCTGACAGATTTTCAAAATGTCAGCTTTATGTGTTCCCTGAAGTTTTGAAAGAACTCACCAATAAAATTACCTCGGCTTGGCACTTTCTTAAAGAGTACTCCCCCTTCCCCACCCCATCCTCTTCTTGATTCCCTTTGGGTTATTTATGTTTTGCTAAAAAATTAACCATCCAAATTTTCAAGTTTATTTGCATAGAAACTTATGAATCATATTCATAATTCTTTTTATTTACTCTTTTAATGTAGTTCTATTTTCTTTCTCATTTTGAATTGTATGTATGGTTTCTCTATTTGGTTTTTTAAAATAGGTTAATGAGCAGTTTCTAATTATCTAAAGTTTGTTTTGTTCTTTTTTCATCTATTTCACCTATTTCATTTGTTACCTATTTCATTTGTTAATGAACATGCTTATAACTAGTAAAATAATTCCTTGCAGTAAGTACATCTTAGGCCAAACCCCAAAGACTTTAAAATATAGAATTATTATTATTTTCCAACTATTCTGCTTTGAGTAAAGGGTAGTGTGATTGAGATTTTTATTTATATTTTTGTTAATTTCTAGTTTTTAAACACTTGGTTGGAAAAGAGGTCTGTACTTTTTCTATTGTTATTTGCATATTTTCACTAAATTATTAAGTGTAATTTGGATCATCCTTTAGTATGCAATAGCTTTTATGAAAAAATTGATATTGTTTTGATATTTTGATGTAGTCTGAAAGTTCCTTGTAATACTTAGGATTTATTTCTCTTGCATTTCCAATTTGTTTCATACTAGTCATTACTTTTACATTTTTAAAAGTAAACTTAAGACCTTATTTACAAAAGCATCAACCTCAAAAATTAAAATTTAGTCACTGACTCCTTTCACTGAAAGATGAGGAACTTTGGATATTATGTGTCCCCCCAACCCTCAGCTTTTCTTAATAAGCTCTGAGAATTTTATCCAGGTCTGCTCTCACACTCACGTTTTTACATTACCATCTGTGAAACTGGTATGTTTTAAGCAACGGCATGATAAAATAGCTGCTTCCTCATGGCAGCAATGATGAACTTGTCTTTCTTTGCACGTGCTGGCATCTGTTTGAGTGGATAAGAATGACTTCTTGATATTTCACTCAACAAACCACTTCAGGACCATTTGAGGAGGGGATAAGAGTCTTGGTTGTTGTCTGATAATCTTTCACTGATACCTCCTAGTAACAATGGAGAACATGCCAGCATCAAATTTTACAAAGTGTCAATTGCTTGGGAAAAAAATCCTGTAGAGTGCAGAGAAATTCTCTTAAAAAATGCTGCATCATCATTAGTTTTCTCAATGGTACACAGAACTATTCTTTGCGGAAAACCTCAGACAGCTACCACTCTGCAACAAAAAGTGACTCAACAAGGCCTGGCTGGATACTCAGTTGTTAGACATCATCCCGATATTCTAAGATTGTGGGTTCAATCCCCAGTCCAGGCACACATAAGAGTCAACCAATGAATGCATAAATAAGTGGAACAGATGGATGTTTCTCTCTCTGTCTCTCTCTCCCTTTCTCTTTCTCTAAAATCAATAATAATAAAAGAAGTGATTCAAAAGATTCTGAAAGGGGAGGGTGTTTTTGAAATAATCTATTTAACTTATAGTTAACCCTTTTATGTAATCAGAGAATGCTATGATACATAAAAGTATGTAAAAGAATATAAAAATAAAATTCTAAGTGATAAAAACCAATGAGTCTTTTCTTTTAGTGGGACATATAATAGTGGTACCTCTTCAATTTGATGCTGTCATATACATAGGTAGAATAAAATTTGGAAGTTCATTTTTAAAAATTTGTATATTATGCACTGTTTCTTTTAAAAGTTTATAGGTTGCCCTTTTAGTTTGTTATCCCAATGATCCCAGCTACTTTAACTTAATTTGTTCATGACATAAATTCCTCATTCATACTTAATGCTAATTTATCTCTCAGCTGGGAACTATCTTAAAATAGATTTTTTTTCTTCTAATAGGGTTTTTGGCTGATACACTTTTTGAGGTTTTGCATATTTTTTTAGTGTCTAACAACTATTTACTAACTGCCAATTTTTGCTAGTCACATTGCTCAAAGAGGTTTTGCACTTTTTATTGCTTTCTACAGCCATTTAATGTAAATGACAGCTTGTCTGGAAAATTCTCATCACCCTTCTTTTTCCTAGCAGAAATCTCTGTTTTATCATTTAGTGTTGCCAAGAAATTAAATGTTTTCCGACTATATTATATGTGTATGTATGTATGCACATGTATGGATATGCACACGTCTATACATGGGTACAGATTTTCCCCCTTTGCAGGTGAGCTGTTTTTTAAGCCTAGGTGCGTGAATGCCTTTTGTATAGGTCCTTCCTTTTAAGATTTCTCTGTACTTATTTTTAAACAAATTAAACATTCCAGTTAGGCCCAATGTTTGCTGCAAAATGGTATAAACAGAATCCCCCTTACCTAATCACTCTTTACCTGAAGCCCGAGTGCCATCTTTGAAGTTCTGCTAAACAGCTGGAAGCCGCCTGAAGGAGGTGGAAGGGAAGCAGGAACCATAAAACATCGTAACGAGGAAACTTTCTAAATGTGTCCTTTTCCTCAATATTGGTTTAAATTCCTGCTTTGAAGGCCAGATCCATAAAAATAGGGTAATACTGTCTCCTCTGTGTAAGGCAAGAGTTATCGTTCTCTGTTTCAGATTGAGCCCCCTGCTTTGGTAAGAAGTCAGGTTAGGTGAAATGCCTTGAAAGCGGCATACAAGTTTTCTCTACAGCTATGAAATTTGCTACTGGAATTTGTATATTGCATACTATCTGTACTTACATGATATATATAATATATCCTTTATATATCCTTCTGTTAATGTTATATACACTTAATCTATTATATAAAATATTTTAATATTTCTTATTTTATAAATCTTATATGTAAAATTTACTCACACCACCCTACAAAGATTTCCCAAGTTCATATGTTCAAAAAGACTCACCAGATTCCACAGAGCACCTCACAGAAGACTTTTAGTTCAAGATGAAGGATACAGTGCAGGAAGGAAAGGAGAGTGCGGACACTGGGACACTGGGGGTCCAAAGGAGAGCTCGTGCCTAAGCTGCCCAGGGTCTCTATTTGTCCACAGACCATGCTGTCACATTGCCTCCACTCACACTACCAGATGTGTATGAAGAATGCTGCCTCTGGGAGAGCTTGAAGTGGAATTCCCAGAATGGTTATGACTCTCTGGCCACGTAATCAGCCAGGTTAATTTAATTTATCAGGCCAGATTGGAACCATGTTTAAAGAAACTGACCCTGGGGATTAACAGGGTCATTTCAGACTTTAAATGACACATCATAAATCCCACTGCCCTTATCTTGGCCAGGAGTCAAAAACCAGACATCCTCATGTCCATAGAGATAAAGATAGAGCTTTTTCAGTTTAGTTGCAAACCAACTCTGTCCTCCATATATATACCCTTACCTCCAAACCTTCTTCTTTCAATTAGGAACCTAGGTGGGTCAAAAGGGGGATAAAAAGACAGACTGCAGCTTCGTCACCTCACTTTGGCCTCTTGGCCACGGCTCATCTTTGCCTAGGCAGTAGATTGCAAGTGTATTACATTTCCTAGTACCCAGTTTTCCCAAGTTGGGAATGGTGAATAGGCACACAGTTTATGCTATAAGATTAAGGCTGTTTCCTGGTTTCAATCTTAATGAAGTTTTAGTCTATAAACTCATTACTTATTGTCCATTTTGGTTTATTTCAGGGAGGGGTGGTGTTTATGAATGAATTAATACTAGTGCTACCATCTTTCCGTGGACATCTTAAATCTGGGAAAGGTAAGAAGTTCCCAGGGGAAGCAGTTCTTGCGCTGTGAGTATCCAAAGGCCTCTGACCGTGGTGACGATGGAGTCAACATGAGGGACTAGCTCAAATCATGTGCAGTCGGACAGGAAGAACAATGTAATAATTCCAGCCACCGAAAGATTGAAGAATTAGCATCATTCATTTCTCCCTGTCCCTTCCTGCCACCCCCCCACTTCCAATAAGGACACATCATAGATTGTATACACTATCTTACAATTAACTGTGTACATAACTGTTCTCTGCTAGTCTGTACAAGGAAATGTCTTTCTCAGTTCTGATTCCTGGTTTCTAGCTGAGTACATAGAAAATAGTATAAATACAATAAGTGTTTGAATCATCATATACCTTGAGTCTAATCTGCAAGTTAGTAAGTTGGATAAGAAATGAAATGACCAGATGGTTCTTGTCACACATCAAAGCTTTCAGGTATTCTTGAACAGGTCTTGACAAATTCAGGCATATACCTGCCTCTGCCCACCCTAACCAAGTTTGGCTCTCTAAGAAGTGTTCATGACAAGCCACGGATGGGGAAGAAGACTGAAGGAGACAAACAGAGTGACGTGACATCTGCAGGAGAAATTTACTCTTTCTATAACACTTTCGGAAAGTAGGTGAGGCTTGCTTCCAAGGATCGGCAATATTCCAGAAATGGTTTGCCAAGCTGTTCTCTCCCTCCCTCCTTCAAGCATCTTCTTTTGCACTGTAGATATCCTTTTCTTTTTCCTTTCTAGAAAAGAAAGTACTAATACCCAAGGCCTCTGCAGTCTGCCAGGGATTGCCCTGTTTGCCCAAGCTTCAGGATATCGGATGATACATGTGGTCATCAAAGTAGAATATTGTGTTGAAGAACAAGCATGTGCCCGGTTGGAGGGACTCCTGAAATTTCAGGATGCTCGCAGTGAAGGATGTTCACAAGGACACTCACATGAATGTCCTTGGAAATGCCAGTCTGGCTGTCAAGAGATAATGAGGGTTTCTGTGCATGAGGGGTGACAACGTGACATCACTGATTCAGCTGCAGCACTGCCCTATGTTGGGAAGGGTTCAATGAAATTGTTTAATATCTTTCCCTAACCCCATAAAAATCTGAAACTGAATTCTGAACCATGCATTCTGGATTCTCTGAGAATTCAATGTCAATTCGATCACAGGAAACATCTGAGCCTAGTATTCCACTTCCTAAAGGTCAAGAAAGATTCATAAATGTCACAGAGTTAGACAGAAACTTAGATATCTAGTCCTACTCTCTTACTTGGAGATACGAAACTGAGTCCCAGAGGCAAATGACTCATCTCAGGTCATATAGGTAAGTAAGTACATGGCAGGGCAAGGACCAGCAATTTCCCCAAGTCCGGTGGCCTTTCTGGGACACCCATTGAAAACTGGTATAGTGTAAGGGCCTGACAATTAGCTTTTGTGATTTGTAACACACATGCTTGACAATAACTTCAGCCTGCCAAGGCATTCATTAAAAGACATTCATCTTGAATAAACACATTGACAACTATGTAAATAAAGAGTCAGCTGCCCACCCATGAAGTTCCCCTTTCAGAAAGCCCCGAATGACCTGGATAACTGACCACTTGAGTCATCCTGCTGTTTCTTTCCTTCCCACACTTTAATTCCTACTGTTATGTTTTAAATTCACCAATAAAGAGTGAACCCATGAAATCCTAGGCAGCCCATCCTCGATCCCAATAAAGTCAAACCCCCGGTTCACGCTCTCCCTACCTGAGACCCTGTGTGTACCCTCCAGAATCTGGGACTAAACACCTTGTTTTTGAAAGTTCCCTGGGGGTTGTTGCTAAAGTGCATCTTGCAAATATGTGTATAAGAAGGACAAGGCCTCACCAGCCATAACGTTGGCTCTGGTCAGGGAAATGTCTGTGGGGGCTGCCACAAGTATTAGGGGCACAAGTGAGTGCCTCAGGGATCCCTAAAGGATAGCATCACTATCACAGGCTGAGACCAACACAGAACAACTCCATAACCTTGATTCTTGAGCTTATAACATGTACAAAACTAAGAGAAAGTCTGACATGGGAAGCTTTGCACCGACTCTGAGACAACTGAACTGTGCTTCATTTTGTCTGTAGTTAAGAGTACTCACCAGCTATACCCCACTCTCTGCACCCCCCAAACTATTAAGTATAGAGCAACCAAGGAGGAAAGGAAAAACAACCAGCAGGGAAAGGAGAATTTGTGGTGGCAGAGCAATGGACAAAGTTTCTTTTCAAGATGTTTCTCTTTATCTGGAACCTCCATATACTACTGTGTCCTGAGATCATCAGTCAGGGCCTGCTGAGGTCACAGTTCTCCCTGGTCTTGAGCTGTTTTTATCCTCAGTGCTCTAGAAGTTGAGAAGGCATGAGCTTCATTACTAACTAAACTCCAGAAAATCAGACCATCTGGCTGCTGTGGACTCTACTGCATCTGAACTGCCTGTCTCTGTAGTAGGGGAAGGATCTCTCTGCTGAACTAATATTCACCTCAGAGTCCTGGGATTTCTCTGGTGAAAAACAATTCTTGGAAATTCATGGAAGGGACTTGTGACATCCAGTAATTTTGCGAAGGCCGTGTCCTTTTCAGAGTCTTCCAGATTTCCTTAGTTCAACTGGGTACTTCTCTTTGAAAATATCCTAATTCCACAATTTTTCTCAAAAACCATATTTTTTGTTCCTTTCCCCTTTTTGTTGCTATTGTTTTTAAAGGAAATACTTTTATAGAAAATAATACCTAGATTTTAAACTATCTTACCTGTACCCCGGAAGAGAGAGATTCAAGTTGCTTAAATCTCCAATTCTCTCATTTGCTAAAATATACTTTGTATTTTATCAGATTATAAAATCTGAGGACATTTACCAATCACATCTTCCTTTGAAGGTATTTTGGTTCTTTCACTGAGCTATAACTAATTCTACAGTGCTCCAAGACTCAGCACACTCATTAGAGAAGGGAGAGTGTAGATGAAGTGCTAATTATTAATCTCAGGGAAAGTGAAACCAGAAGAATGATTGAAAAAATAATCTGAGGTTATAAAAAATGGTTGTCTTTCTTTGGTTGCAGAAGCTAGAAGCTTATTGATATTATTCTAAAAGTAAATTTTCTATTTCTATCCAATTAATTTCTTTGGGAGACGAAACTTCCTCACTACTATATTTCCTAAAACTGAGATTATTTGGGTCTCTTACTTAAAAATAATCTCTACATCACCCTAGCCAGGTAGCTCAGTTAGTTGGAGCATCACCTGTGCACCAAAAAGCTTGTGGGTTCTAATACCCATTGTGGCACATTATGGGAGGCAACTGATCGATACTCCTCTTTCCTTCCCTTGTGCCCTCCCTCCCTCTCTCCCTCTTTCTCTTTCTATAAAATCAATAAACATATCCTCAGATGAGAATTTTTTTAATCTTCCCTATATCATTTCAAAAGCAATAGTATTCTTTTTGGGAGGTGGGAGACAATTTTAAGCTGTGTTTTACCTTGGCATAAAGTTAAGAGCAATACACATCTACCTGGCTCTCCCCGCTGCGCTTGTCTAGCTGCTGGTACAGACTGTTCTAGAAAGAGGGAAAAGGAAGCTCTCCACCTTGGGAGAGGGTTGTGGTGGGAGCAAAATTTATAATAAGAGAATTGTGTTCTAAAGTCACTTGAACTTTCTGGACCTCAGTTTTTTATATAACAGGAAAGAATGAATGGCCTTCATGAGACTGAAGAGCAAAGCAAGGGATTTCTCAAGTTCATTGAGTCACAATCTCCACTTATACTATAATTATAACAAAGTTCAGATGATGTGAAGACAGATTTGTGCAAATAGGTGCAGATAAGTTACCAGCTAACACTCACACCTGACTTGAATGCAGTTATTGATGTCCGTGATCATTAGAGTTAATAACCAATACAAAGGTTATTTGAAGAATTAGTTATTATTAATAACAGTGGCAAAAAATAAGCATCCCATTATTGATAGAGGCTGGCACTGTCAGATGCTAATGCCTGGGAATCTGACTGACAGCCTCAGGGAAGCTCATAGGTATCAGTTGATAATATTACTTATTAGTTGTTTGCTGATAAAAGAAAAGTAAGAAAGACGGAATGGAGGTAAAGAGGGGAGGGAGGAAGGGAGGGCATTTAGTCATATGTAAAAAAAATAAATGTTCTTTTTCAAAGAAAATGATTATATTTGGATTATATCTTATGCATTGAAAACACAAAATAACTCCTAGATATAATCTCCTTTGTAATTTTATTTTACAAGGTCCAGTATGGTAACAGATCCATTAGCAAGTAAGTACAGGGGTTCAACTGTGAGAGCTCAAGGTTTTCCATGCCAGGAACTCCATGGTACCTGCTGAAACTCTGTCAGTATCACCTCTAGCAACAGTGTCAGATTCTGCTGGTGATTCAGGGATTCCTTTTTCCTGCTCTATCTCTAAAAAGGCACAAAAGATAACAGAAACAGAGCAGGAAGTGGCTATGATAGAAAAGCTGGTTTAGGTACTTTCACTGGACTCCTGTGGCATTGAGCTTCATAAAAAAAATAACAATATAAAGAAAGTAGAGCCATCTTAACCATTTTAGACTGGTATTTCAGAAAAGGTTAAGAAACCATCTTTTCCAGCTGTTCAGATGTTTCCTGAAAATATGTGCTGTGATCTTTAATTTTGTTTATCATAGTTTTCACTTACCAATTAATACTGAAAAAGTAAAAGGGAGACATAAATACTTATTCTATAGACTCCTATATTCCAAATCATGTCCATCATGTAAGAGAAGAAAAATATCCATTCTCAGGACCATTATTCAGCACCACATCCCCTCCAGTTAGAGAAACCAACAATTCTTTTACACATATTTATGTTGTAAGGCTTCAATAACAACTCATTAGTAGACAAAGGTTTGCTATTATTTAATCTTGGAAGAACACTGAAAGAAAAAGGAAGAGGATGTGGGTAGTGTGGAATGTAGGCAGAGCTCCTTTACATAGCTGGCCACATGTGGCTTTAACAGCTGAAGGGGAAACTGGCTGGGGCTACGGTTACATATTTCTGTTCAGTAAGGGTATCCATGATGGTAACTCTCATGATGACGGTAGTCATCCTGGTAACCATCCTGGTATCCTTGGTGGTAACTATGGTAACCATAGCCTGCATACTCATCTTCGGGGCAGCGCATCCCCAGTGACTGCTGAATGGCCATTTCCTGTCTCCGGAGTTGCATCGAATCAATCAAATCATATACAATCACCATGGACCACATTGGCGAAGGATACCAGGATTTTACATTTCCATCTTTTCCAACTAGAAGCATGGAGAAGTATTCAGGGCTCACTTGAAAATAGTTCCGGATGTCTTTCACCAAGTGGGCTGGCACGTCTTCTCGCTCAACAACAGAGCTCCCTAGAATAGGGTTAGGAAAATATTAGGGGATTAAAGAGTCAGCACTCAGGAAAACGAAATGAGAAGAGATCACTGACAGTAACCACAGGGCTCATGAGTATATTCTCTTTGGCTCAAAATCCAACTAAAGAAGTTTGCTGTTTTTTCCTACTAGAAAGTAAATGTTCCTGTTGTTCTGCAACATTATTAGTGTCAAACTTTGGGGCACGTATTCTCTCTTTCATGGGAATGTTACAAGATATAAAACCAGTCCCTTAATTTAATCCTGACAGGATCAATTTATTTAAAATTTGTCACTAACAAAGATTATATTGTTTATATGCCTGTTTATTTCCAATTTGCTTAGTTCTTTGCAATTAAAATTTTCCTTTTGATGCTGTTGTCTATATATAGAAAAAAGCTTATTCTATTGTCTGTATTTAAAAAAAGCTTATTTTATTGTTAAAGGTGAAAAATACCAATAATGTAAGAGCTGGATAAATGTATTTAAACTATTATGATTAGTGACACTGCCCAGCATTGTGCCAGGATTTTATGCACATTTTCTTATGTAAAGAGCTTGATATTGGAAGGAAGGGCTAGATATGCCTTTTAAAACCTTTAGTAGCTAGTCACATTCTTTCAGCTTCTCAGAGCCTTTTAGTACATATCCAACTGTTGAGGGGAATCAATAAGATATAACCTATGGGCCTCATAGTACCATTGTGAGAATTAAATGAGATAACAGATGAAAATGTTTTGTAAACCATAGAGCGCTATGTAGACAAAAATTGCTAGTTAAAGTGAATATTTTTTATCACTTATGAATGATTTTGTAATAAAAACAATGCTAGTTTTTGCACTCCACTTCTCCTTCCTCTCTACGCACACTGTGTGGGCATGCATGCACACACACGCACATCCACGTATGCAGAGAAGGTGGGTGCACCTTAGAACAGGGGTGTCAAACTCATTTTCACCGAGGCCACATCAGCCTCTTGGTTGCCTTCAAAGGGCTGAATGTAATTTTAGGACCGTATAAATGTAACTACTCCTTAACAGTTAAGCAAAAGCTCGGTGCTGCCACAGGGCAGAAACAGGTGTCAGGCTGGATAAAACGAGGTGGAGCCCGGATTCGGCCCACAGGCCTTGTGTTTGCTACCTGTGTCTTAGAGGTATACCCACTACGTGCATATAATTCAATATAATTTAACTGAACCTGTTTAACTGAACCTAAGAGTAGTTCACACTGTTATAAATAACAACACCATACCATTAATTGGGAACAGTTCTAAGACTCCTCCAATTTCCTCGCCAACGCCTAAAAGCTTCAGAATGGTTATATGGCGCAGACCTGAGAGAAAAAAGAAAGCCACAGAATTATAGGAGAGGACTCTAAGTCATCTTTTACTTCCAAAGACCAATGTCTTACAATTAAAACCTCTTAGAATATAACCTGATTAGAGAGAATAATCTGTTTTTAACAGAATTATTCCATAAGAAAACCCTTACCGTATTTTTCAGACTATAAGACGTGCACTTCCCCCCAAGCCCCAATTTTGGGAGGAATAATGGTTGTTAATGCTGCTGTTGAGTTCTGTTTACATTTACATTGGTGAAATATTATGTTTTTCATGTTATTAAGTATTTTACCACATTTTTTGCTTCAAAATTTTTTTCCTTATTTTCTTCCTCTAAAACCAAGATGCGTCTTATGGGCCAAAAATATGGTAAATACTTTTAAAACCTTGAAGAAGACCAATTGCAGACTTTAAAATTAACAAAAGGGTCAGATATTTGTTTTGGGGGTGTTTTTTGTAGATTAAAGTAGAAGAATTTGGTCTTAAACTGTGACAAAACAAAAATAAAGTCATCAGAACATTAATATACCTGAGATGGTCTAACCTGACTAGTGTTCTGAAAAAAGTCACAAACTTACATGGATCACTTTCAGAGGAAAAAAATGAAGATCCCATCCATTGGGATTGTTAAAGAAATAATTCTGGCTCCCTCAAACAAAGTTTGTCACTCAACGAGCAGGTACTTATCACTTATTAAGAGGACACAGAGAGGGCAAGTAGATCTTAGGCAAGCACAGCTTGCTTCCCACCCTCAGCTAAAATTTCAGGAAAGTAGAGAGGTCAGGCCTTGGCAGCTCATCGGGATTCTCCTGAAGATAAAGCACCCATGAAGGGTTCAGGAGAAAGAAACAGGAGGGCAAGGGAGCTATCCATTCATCCTGTCAAGACTTCATGGTTTAGGCAAGATCCCAGCCTAGTCAGGGTCATAACTTGGAACGAATCATCCGAGCACTGATGGTGTGTGTTGTCTTGGGGAGAAAACTGAAGGCCACTACGGAGGTCTCCTTTAAAGATGAGCTTAAGGCGAAATGTTATTTAAAAAAAAGTTTGTGGTCTTTATTTTCTCCCAGAGAAATGAAACATTCTGCTCTACATGTTGTTGAATTGCATTTCCAAAAGGGAAGATTATGAATTTAATTATTCCTGAAAAACATGATTTGTTCACATTTCCTGTATCTTGTAAACAAGAGTTTGCCTACAGTAATGTGACTTTAGGTTCTGTACACAGAAATTAAAAACACCACCTAATAGCTGCTGCAAAGATGTCTTCAGAAAATTAAGTCATGATTTTATTTATATTCTTATTGTGAAGGGTCATTAACTGCTTTAAGAACTTCAGTTTTTCTAGCACCATTGTGGTTATAAATAATTTAAAATATGCTTAAGAATAGTGGTACAATCAAATCTTGTATATGTTGATATAAAGTCTTAAATTATTAGCCTTGATAATAGGAGTATAAATAAAAACTGAAATGTATTGACAGTTTACATGTACTGGTCCGCAGCAAGAACACAGGCTCTGTTAATATTTATAGAACTCAACCCCTCCCCTTTGATAAATCGAGTACAGTTTTATAACTAACATATGATTCTTCTTCCTAATAGAAGCATCAAAATAGTGTTGATTCATTTATGTTGCAAAATGAATTTTTTAAAACTCTGGCCCCTGCTACTTCCCCATGCCCATGACTCTCAAAAAGTCTTCCTTCACACAGTGTATCAAACGAGATTTCAGTTGTGATTTCCCCTTTGGAAATTGCCATTGTCTCTGTGGTTCATCATTGAACTTGGTAGTAAGATTTATGTACTATGCATTTTACTTTCTGTATATCTATATTCAAAATGATATTAGCTCTAGCAGGCCACTAGAATAATAATATTTGGTAAAAAACGAAAAGCACATGTTAGTTTTCAAAGCACTGGGCAATTCACCACAAAAACAAAAAAACAAAACTGTTTCTTTTTGATCTGTTTGTTTTAAAAATAATGTTGCTTAACAGATCTTGTAGTCTTCTTGGTGCCTTTTTAAAGGAATGACAATATAGTAAAATGTGTTTCAATTAATATATTAATTTATAAAGCCATTCCTGTTTTACTAAAGACATTTAATTTGTAGAGAAGCACCCAGTGTTGGTACCAAAGAATTACCTAAGTGAATGATGATATCCAGGTTTTATAATCTTGAGAATATACATACGTGTGTGTGTGTGTATCTTACATAACACAGATCACTGCAAGTAAAGCAGCAGGTATTTTCAAACACTGCAATAAAGAACCTGAGAGAGGAGAATATTGAGAAAGAAAATAGACACCGGTTGACTAAGGTGCCGGCCTGAAAGCAACTTTATACTCAATATAACTGAGTAAGTGTCTGGGAATCTGCAGTCTGGACTGCAGAGTATTTAAATGATCTAAGCTTCTATGTTTCATTTTAGAGCTGACCAGGAAGAGAGTGGTGTGGGAAAGCAGTGATGACGAGGCCTCCCACTCACCAAAATTGCATGCCTGACCACTGAGGGCCGAGAGCTGCTGTGAATAGGCCCAGTCTTCATCATTAGGAGCCGAGATCACCAGCAATCGCCTCCTCCATCGGAACCTGGGAAAGAAGCAGGAGGCCACAATGACTACTTCAAACAATATAGGCCAGTGTGAGAGAGCAGAGTAACTTCGGCTGCTGGCATTTTCCTATGCCCAGAATGAAAAAACTGACTCTTAGAAATGTCTCATAGCTCCTCAAAGCCATTAAACTGCACTTCCACGCTTCTTGCACTTTTTCTGTAGTAACTCCACAATCTGCCTACTGTGGTATTTGCATGATATATCAGGCATGAGTTTGGCCCCCATGCCTGATTAGGTCACTCAGGAAGAGACACAACTCTCAGACGCCACGAGGACTGGCCAAAATTGTATGTCATATTGTAGCAGCAGAAATAAGGAATCAGAAGGGAACTGAGGAAAATTCAAATTCTAGTAGAGATCCCTAGGGCTTCAAGGGGGTTTAAGAAATAATTATATGGATAAGAACTAGAGTAAGAAAAGAGAACCGAATTTTAAGTAGGTAACAGGAAGAAGGAAAATGGGAAAGTGGCTCAAAGGGTCAAGAAAGGTTCCTGAAAACACAAAGCTCTATTCACCTTCCTCAGTAGCTACTAGTTTTTCCAGAGGCAAGCACAAGTTCTGACATGTACCTGATTGTATGAGTAAAAACCAACACTTATAAAGTACCCCTATGAAATAGAATGGAACTAAACCTATAGCCACAGGATTTTAGAATACATAGTAAACTTGCTTCTGCAATTATAGCTTCAACACGGCATGGTATTGGAAAGAGTTTTTGTCTGGTAGCCAGGAAACATTTTGTCACTGCTTCTTTTTGGGTTCCTTAAGCATGTCCCTCAATTCATGTAATTCTCAATTTTTCCTTATCTCTAGATCAAAAATAGCATCTATGTCAAAGAGGTGTTATAAAACTTAAACCAAGGCTCACAAATGCAAGGTATCCATGTGATGACATGCACATAGATCGTGCAGGTTCCTAGGTGTAGAAGTTTGTCCACTAACAGAACTTGAACATTGTCTGTCTCACTGCCATATGATAACTGACCCAACCCTTGTGTTTGTATTGTCTTATAGTTCAATTTCTACACAATATGGCTTCCTCATTACAGCTCAGTGAGCACATCGCGTATTGCCTTCATTTTACAGGTGACAAAATGAAGCTTAGAGAAGTGAAGTAACTTGCTTAACTAGCAAATTGAAGAGGTGGTACCAAAATACAGTTTTCTCTGTCTCTGAGGCCATGGTTTCCCTCATTTACCACCCTCAGCGATCCTGATGCCAGGGTCCCTTAGAGGGGAGGGAGGAGAGAGGGTATGCAGCCAAGGGCAACGGTGTGGAGTTGTCTCAAATTCTGCCTTCACTAGGTTTTGCTTTCTGCCTTCAGTGTGGGCAACTATGGGCTGTTAGAGTGCTCACTGAGCTGTTAACCAGCTGATTTTACTCATGGCTCCTCTCCCTGTGCCCCTTCCAGCCTCAGAGTGAACATGAGAGTTTTCAACCCAAAGAAAATGGCCTCTTGGGGGAATAGCGGTTTGGGTGAATGAGAGAAAATGATAGTCTGATGAAATACAACCTCTAAATAGATGCCTGTAGCAAGGCTCGCCAAGAATTGCTTGCTGTGACATTACATTCGCTTCCTCTGCTTGTTTTTCTTCAAAGGGAAAGAAAAACTAAAATCTCCGCTGAGGATAGGGAGATGAATGTGTTTGGCACAGAGGAGGAGAGAGATGCATCTGAGACTGTCCAAGGTTTCCTGGTTAAAGGAACAGTGACTGCTGTCAGATCACAACATGGTCTCTTACTCTCTCCCTGCTTCCTTAGGAGACATGCCAGAGCAGCACCACCATCCCCCCCCCCGCCCCCCGTCCCACCAGCCTCCAAAGCAGGCCAGCCTTCCCAGCCTCACACAGAGCTGTAGGGTGTCCTGGAGAGAGCTATTTTGGGTGAGGTATATTTTGGCTTGTTTACCTGTGTGCACCACCAAACAGTGTCCTGATTGCGGAGGGATGGGGTCTGAGACTCCGTGTCGCAGACACACCAAGAGGTCATTTTTTCCACAGTCCCTTCACATTAAGTTAAAAGCCCCCAGCTTGTGACATTGAAGGAAATAACATCCATAGGATGTAATAAGAGATGGGCATGCGATACAAATCCTTATTTTGGACTACTTGTTTTTCTCTCATTTTAGTTTCTCAGTAAATAAAAGTTCTATGAGCTATGGATATGTTTGCTTCTCTTGACTGGCATTCCAAAATTAGTGTGTGTTTGCCCACCTTTTGGGGCTTCTGTGTCACAGAAAGGTAATTAAAGCCTGAAACAGATGAGTGTCACTAAAGGTTAGACTGGCTTCAGAGTCTGGTCAGCTGAAACCAGGCTTAATACACCCACTGACAACTCAGCAAATTTAAAGGAAAATTCCCATTTGGATGCTGCTTTATTTATATAACTTTTATTTTAAAAGATTTCTTTTTCAGTTCTCTTTGCCTGGTTCTCAATCCTGAGATGTTTACTCACCTCTCCCTTGATGACAAAATTCTCTAAGTAGGAGCTGACTAACTGGCCCTGACCTCTTACTAATAGCCCGACCTTATTGATTGCTCACTTTGTGCTAGATTCTGGGCCATTGTTACCTTCAGTATTATAAATTTAATACTTTAATACTTTAATACCTTTTACAACAATCTTAAGACTAGATATGCTTATTATCCTTATTTGGCAAAGAAGGAAACTAAAGCCCGAGATCACACAGCCAATGAGTGGAGAAGCCAGGAATTAAATTCTGGGCTGTCTTACTCCAGCCTTTAAGTAATGTGCTATTGAACTTTAAATGTTACAACCTATGATAATCATCAGCACAGCGATCTTATGAGTTGTGACCACAGTCACGTGTAGCCAGAGACCATCCAATTATAACCATACACCATTCTGAATATCCATGAGATGTATGTTCCTGAAATAGTAATAAATGTTAGAGCCCATATGGGGTCTTAAATTCTAAGGAAAATACAGTTACATAGTGTAGGACCCTCTCCAGTTCAAAAAACTTTAGATTCAAAATGTGCGAACAAGTCTTAAGAATCAAAGATGTGATGAATTCAAATCAGTGATCATATCCATGAGCACAGCAAGACTGTGAGGGAATAAATCTGAGAGAATGTCAGAGCTTCCATTCAGGTTTAAAACCCACAACATGGTGATTATACAACACATGCTGCCTGGCAGTGGTAAGAAGAACCCCTCCTGCTGTCTGTGGCGGAGGCTGCTGTGGCTGGCCCAAATCCTTGTTTATAAATAGCATCGATGAACTGGGAGGTCACTGTCTGTTCAGAGGTGGGACATCCTGAGTTCACTGGGATGGTTCAGAAGGTATGCATCTCTCAGTCCTGAAAGACTTAGAACTGAAAAGAGAATGTTCTCAAAGAGTCAAAATCATAGAAATAATATATGTATATTACTAAGAAGATCCTGGTTTTCTTTATATAATTTATGTTCTGGTGAAACTTTGGCATAATAAAATGATATCTTTAAAACTCCAGTTAGAATGTGTAATTGAGTATTAGCTGTAAATGTATGGTTTTAAGTTGAAATCTCCCTAAGTGTATAATTATTGGAACATATGAGAGAACTTTAGATTCACTGTGTTTACAAGATTAACTTATTAAATTTACCAATCATTTAAGTACTCAGAAATTCTTTCAAGCAATTAAAACATATAAAAACCTATACATAATGTAAAATGTCTGTTTGAAATATTAAAGTTGTTTAATTACTGAGTTTGTAAGCAACATCAAACATTACCAATGCCCCTTAAAATTGATAGCTAAAATTTCCTAACTAGTAAATAGAAGCTGTAAAACTCTAACTTAAGTGTTTAAGGGAAAACTAAGATCAAAAATACACTTTCAAAGAATATTTTGTACAAGGAAGGAAAGTAGAATGGACGGAAAAGGGAAATGGAAAGAAAAGGAAAGGAAAATAATTTTAAAAAATCTTCAAGGACAACAATGAGCTCCTATTATTTATCTTCTAAGTCAATGCCATCTAGAGGGATGACCTCAGATCTGAGGTTGCTGTTTCAATAGCCCCGGCACTGAACAAGAAGCCATCTGCCCAATGGAGTCCTAGAGCCCTTTCTCAGCCGCGAAAGAGGCATGAAGACTGAGTTGAGAGTTAGGCTCCTGGGGAGGCATGCGCCCTCCATCTCCATTCCAGAAACTGGCATTGCACTGAATACATGGATGAAGGGAGAACCTCAGATTCCTTTAAGCTCTGAAATCCTGTGGTTTTATGATTATCTTCTTTTGCTTCAAACTCTGGGCCTCTTGGTCCAAGACTAAAAATAATTCACTTTATACTTTCAACAGGAGCATTAGATAAGAATGTGGACTTTAGGAGCCAGATTATCCTGGGGTCACTGAGTCCTAGAGCGGACACTAGTTGAATGATGAAAGTTATTCACTTAATCTCCCTTAGCCTTGGTTGTCTCATCTGTAACATGACAGTAGTTACAGTATTTAGATCACACGATTGTTGTGCAGATTAAATCCAGCAAAGAAGATGAAGTGCTTGGCACAGAGGTGAGTGTACCGAAAGTGATCACAGCAACCCTGGGATACAGGTAGGGTTACTTACTATTTTTATTCTCATTTGTCAGTGAGAGATTTTTAACAGAATTTAATTAAGAAATGTAGGGGCAAAAAGTAAATTGCAGACCCTAAACTTAGGTGAACAGTAAGTCCTATGCTCTTTACACATCATGAGGTTATCTCCTAAGAGGCTCAAGCCTCATGAATCTGGAGGAATTCAGATTATCCACTTCTCATAGAATTCTTGATTCTATGACTCGTTTATGAGGAATGTGCTTTATAGACACAAGTAAGGAAGTTCTACCTAGAGTGATATACAGAAAACAGCAAGTCTCTGAGTAAAGCTCAATTTCAGGAGCCCCTTAGCCACACAAATACAGATTGGGCGGTGTTACCCTGAGGCCTCTGAATTTATTTGCTGTGGGTGGAATTGTTGCAGCTTTGTACCTCCTAGGGTTCCCAAAGGCCATGTAGACTTTTTATCCAACATGGGAGGAGGCAGAGAAAAGGGGGGACATGGAGAGATTTTTTTTTGTACACATACAGAAAAGAGTTTCCCTACAATGGTTTGCAATAAACCACACTTCCTGGGGAACCAGGGAGCAGTGTCAAGAGGATTTCTCTTTTTGAGATCCTGGTGGGGCTCTTGTTGCTCTGTGCAGAGTTGGAAAGAAGCAGAATATCAAGTACAGTGTTCCAGATCCTGCTGGAAACTAGAAGCCTTATAAATACATAAAATAAAAATGTTGTGCACAAAACCCTCCAAATTCACTGACTGAATAAATTAAACTTCACAGGTTAGAATTCTGTATTCTGTGCCAAAAAAAAAAGGAGCAGAAAAGATTTATCCAAAGCCACCAAACCAACATTCAAGCTTAGAGCTGACCCCAGCCAGCCTGTGACCAGAGCCACTTCTGACACGGCAAAGACTGAGTCCAGTGGCAGAGGGCTGGGAAGCAGACAGACCTTTCACCAGGGAAGGTCACTGTCTGCACACGTCCGCTGTGTGTTTCCTGGGTGTTTTCACCAGCTCACCCAGGACATATTTCTGCCTGCCCCCTCAGAGACTCCAAAGGTGATGTACCTGGATAGGAAGTTCTCCAGTGACTGCTTCTTGTCTTCCTTGCACACAATGCCCTCCTTTTTCTGTTTTTCCATGTCTTTGATACGGGACTGGAAAGTATCGATCAAATCAAATACAGACTTCATTGCTATAGGCACCTCATAGTATTGCTGTTTAAGAAAGAATAGAAAGTATATAATGTATAAGGATATTACTCCCCTCTTCTCAAGGCACAGAGAGCCCAGGAGAATTCCAGGTAACTCTGAGAAAATCAGAGCCTAGAGGGCTCAGTGATTTTTAAACTTCCACCTGTAATAGTATCTCTGCTGATGTTTTGAACTTCAGAATCCACGAAACAACTGCCACTTACCTTTTATGAGGATTGCTTCTTAACTGCACTCATTTTATTGGAAAGAGTCTGTGCCTTCCTCCCCACACATGTCCTGGATTCACTTCCCTACCTCTGGGTCTAAGCTGAGTCCTGTTCACTACACAACTGGAGAGACAGTGAGAAATGCCACATCTAACACAGGGATGGAATAGCATGTTAAAATATCTTACCTGAGCAATAAGAATAATTTTCCACCAGCAGGAGGCCTCTTCTTTGGCCATTAGAAATGGCCACATAAACTCTTAGTGATTCACAGAGATTATTTTATCGAGTGAGCACCACTTAAACTTAGGTTGTGTTTCCTTCTGTATTCTCAGAAAAGAGCCGGGATCCAATCAAGAATAATGAAATTCAGTTTCCTGCATCCCACTCATCTGAACTTACAACAGCAGCCTGTGATGGATTTGGAGGTTGGCTGAGCACAATGAGCACAAGCTGAGGAGGAACCTGGACATGGCTACAAGCCCCAGTGGGACATTCAGTAAACCACAGGATATGAAAGCTGGCAGAAACCTTAGGGATTATACAAGTTGAGAGGTTGGGCAGCACAAGTACAGTATGAATTAATGGAGGGACCTCTTTCCAGATCCAGAAAAATACTACAAGTTGAATCTGCTATTTGGGCAGGCAGCCTTTTTCCTGATGATTTTCACATCAGCACGGCATACTCTCCATACATTAGAATAGTTAAGACAGCGGACTCTGGGGCCAGGCTGTGTGGATATGAAGTCCAATGTTAACTAGCCAATGGGCAAGGTACTTAACTACTCTAGAGCTCTATTTCTTCCTCTTAGAAACAAAAATAATTCCTATTATGTCTTAGATGTTTGAGATAAGGCTTATAAAGAGTTAAGGTGAATGCCTATCATACGGAAAGCACTCTATTAATAGAATTAGCTATTTTTATTTTATTAATTTTTGAAATCATTTTTCTTAGTTCAGAACCTTTGTCCCCAAGTATACAAAGAAAGTAGGTCTAAAACCTTACTGTCTTGTCCATGTTTGATCAGGAGTTAAGCTTCTAGGCCCTTCCAAAGTAGGCCTATGTTAAATCTGGTTTCCCTGAAGGCAGATGCCAAATACTCCACCTTTTATCCCCAGGGCCTGGCACATCGTGGCCATTCAACAAGAGGCCAGTGAATGCAAGACATTGATTAATCTGAATCAAACAGCTGGGTCATGGGAGGTCATCCAACCCAGGCTTTTCCAGAGACCACATTTCTGGACACAAATTCTATAAACCAGCAGGGAATATTTGGACCATTTTAAAACCTTCCTGTTTATAAAATAATTTGTGTTTACTCATATGTCT
This sequence comes from Trachops cirrhosus, assembly GCA_028533065.1. Lineage (NCBI taxonomy): Eukaryota > Metazoa > Chordata > Mammalia > Chiroptera > Phyllostomidae > Trachops > Trachops cirrhosus. Next base: position 108,617,150 of record CM052539.1, on the reverse strand, counting down.
AATAGACTCACTGACAAAAATTCAGAGTTGCCGTTCTAAGGAATGGCACCACATTATCCAAAACAGCAACTTATACCTTGACTTTTAGGTCCACGTCTGTGAGTACCATGAAGAAGTCATCATAGGTCATTCCATATTCTTTCCTCAGCTCGCTGATGAGGTGCTGGTCTACCAAGTCCACATCATCCACCACTTGCATGGGTTTCTCATTATCTTAAGGCAAATGAAATATGAATAAGTATGGGTGTGACAAGATAGGTATCAGTGGGAACCAATGGGTAGAGACACTGAGCCTCCGTCTGGCATTAATTAGAACAGCTTTCATTAGTTGTATATATTTGACTAATATTTTGTTTAAACAAAAGTCTATACAGTGAATAAATATAGAAATGAATGAATAAATAAGCTCATTTTGAAAGTCACTTTTCTAAAGATGACCAAGCTCCTAAATTTTGCCCGTTCTGATTACAGTAAGTCCTTAAGAGCAAAGTGAGAGTGAAGACTGCTGAGTCATCCCTGCAAGAAAACTGCCACCTCACCCAGGAGTGAGTCATCACCCTAACTCACGAGGGAGCTAGACCAGATATTTTTACTCTTTATTTAATTGTAAAATTTATTTTAGTTTTAGTTATTCACTTAGTCAAGTCTAAAATCTGCATCTGTTCCTCCCTTTTATCACAGAATCATTTTGGGCCTCAGTGAACCATGTCACTGCCACAGAGAAAAATGGAAACTCTATGTTCAAACCTGCTATCAGGTTCGTTTTGGCTCCAGAAAAAAATTAAGCTATTAATAATACAAAGTTTTTAAGTGAATACAATTTTAAGCAGTGTTACTGAAAATGGGCAGTGTTAACATGGCAGTGCCTCTGCCTGGAAAGCATTTTGGATATGATAGGACACCTTCATCTACTTCTTCTCTCCCTTACAAGTCACAGCGTTTCCCTCAACTCTACCAGAATATTTATCTGAAAATAATCCCCCCTATTTTTTAAAAATGTGAAAAATTAAAGTTAGCAAATATGTGATTGATAGATATATTAGTGATGAGAACCTGTCAGTTATTATTAACATTGTTATCCAGTGAATTGTAGGGCAGAAGAAACTACCACAACTTTGCAGATAATGAGGTTATATGACTTGAGTATTATTAACCATTATTCTTGTATTGTTGCAGAATAAAATGCATATTATGACTTTAGTCTTCGTTAGAAACATGACAAAAGACAAAGCATCCACATGTGAATATGCGTAAGAAAAGTCAAGCAGGATATACAGCTGTTAACAAAGGTTGAAGGAGAAACAAATTTGTCACCCCCAAATATGACTTTTTAGGATATTAATTATTTTAACCTGGTTACTTTTAAGAAAAAAGACTCAGGAAAAACCTGTTACCTTCTCCCTAACTGCCTAAAGAATTTAGATATTTCTGTGGTATCAATTGTTACTTCTCTTTCATTTCTGATTTTATTTACTTGGATCCTCTCTCTTTTTCTTGATGAGTCTGGTTAAACTTTTGTAAATTTTGGTTATCTTTTCAAAGAACAAGCTCATGGATTTGTTGATCTTTTGTGCTGTTTTTAAGTCTCTATGTCATTTATTTCTGCTGTGATCTTGATTACTTCTTTCATTCTACTTAAATATAAGTCATGATACCATAAAAATCCTAGAGGAAAATATAGGCAGTAAAATTTCAGATATCTCAGATAGCAATATACTTGCCAATATATCCTCTAGGGCATGGGAAATAAAGGAAAAAACAAACGAATGGGAGTACATCATAATTAAAAGCTTTGCACAGCCAAAGAAACCATCGTCAAAATGAAAAGGGCACCTACAGCATGGAAGAACATATTTTCCAATGATACATCAGACAAGGATTTAATCTCCAAAATATATAAAGAGTTTATAAGACTCAATACCAGAAAGACAAACAATCCACTTAAAAAATGGACAAAGGACCTGAATAGACACTTCTCCAAAGAGGACATACAGATGGCCCAGAGACATATGAAAAAAATGCTCAACTCACTAGCCATCAGAGAGATACAAATTAAAACCACTATGAGATATCACTTCACACCTGCCAAACTGGCTATCATTAATAAATCAACAAAAAACAAGTGCTGGCAAGGATGTGGAGAAAAGGGAATCCTACTGCACTGTTGGTGGGAATGCAGACTGGTGCAGCGACTGTGGAAAACAGTATAGATTTCCTCAAAAAATTAAAAATGAAACTGCCTTTTGACCCAGTGATTCCACTGCTGGGAATATGCCCTAAAAACCCCAAAACACCAATTCAGAAGAACCTATGCATCCCTGTGTTGATAGCAACACCATTTACAATAGCCAAGATTTGGAAATAGCCTCAGTGCCCATCAGTAGATGAGTGGATATAATAAACTATGGACATTTACATAATGGAATACTATGCAGCAGGAAAAAGGAGGAATTCCTACATTTTGCGACAGCATGAATGGAACTAGACACTATTATACCAAGTGAAGTAAGCCAGTTGGTAAAAGACAAATACCATATGATCTCACTGATGGGGGGAATCTAATGAATAAAATAAATAATGAGCAAAATACAACCAGATACATGGACTGACAAGTGTATGAGGGGATGGGGGAAGTGGGGACTGATTGATAGAAAGTGAAGTAATTATTCAAAGTACATATATGAATAACCCATGGACATGGACAATGGTGAGGGGACTGTTAATGGAAGTGGAGGGTGGGCTGGGTGGAGGGGAACAAAGGGGGAAAATTGGGACCACTGTAATAGCATAAACAATAAAATATTTTTTAAAAATTTAGACATTGGATCTGCTCCAGGAAGGGAGCTGTCATCATAGATAACTATAGTTTAATATAGACTAGGTATGATAGAAAAGAGGAACCTAGTTAGGCCTGTTGGATCAGTGTTCTCTGTGTCCCATTGTTAAAGTTGGCCCAACACAAGTTTGTTTATCAAATGTTTGCTTTACCATCTTCATGTGAATTGCCTTCCTGCACTTTGAAATCTCAAACCACACCTCCTCATTTTGTCCCTGGGTCCCATATTCTTATGTAACCTTTGTATGTGCATAAGTAATAAATGTGGACAGCCCATATTCAATGGTTGGTTTCCTTCTGTTAATCAGCCTTAAGTCACTTTGACTATCGGGCCAGCCAGAAAAACTTAGAAGGATGGAAAGAAAATAATCTTTCTGCTCCTGCAGTTGCTTGTGGAGAGTAATGAGAGGTTCAGTGGAAACTTTTGTTGTTTACTCTATGCATGTCTAGATTATTTAAATTGTAACATATTTTACTTTGTGATTAGTAATAATAATGAGGAAAATAAGACCATTTAAAAACTCATTAAAATGTCCTTAATAATTAATGTTTTGATTCTAAGACTTTACAAACCAGATTTTATCTTGAACCTATGAATTAATACTTTTAATTCCCAATATACATTCATTACTGATTTTGCTCATTAAACAAAATATTTATCTCCAGTGTTCTGAGCTGATTCTGTTGTGGATGCTGGATTCAAAGATAAGCATGCTTGGGATCTAACTTCCGGCCAACATGGAGGTGTAGGTAGACACACTGTGCCTCCTTGCACAACCAAGATAAGGACAACAACAATAATAGAAACATAATAACAACCAGAACTGACAGAAAATTGAACTGTATGGAAGTCAGACAACCAAGGAGTTAAAATAGACATGTTCATCCAGACCGGTAGGAAGGGTGGAGTTGGGCAGCCAGGCAAAGAGGGGTCTCGGCATAAAGAAGGGTGGGACTAGGCATGTATTCATAATAATCACACTTTTATTGACCTTGTTTTTGGTCAACAAAAACAAATACATGCCCTGCTAGTGTGACTCAGTGGATTGAGTGCCAGCCTGCAAAGCAAAAGGTCACGGGTTCAATTTCTGGTCAAGGCACGTGCCTGGACTACGGGCCAGGTACCCAGTTGGGGGTGTGTGAGAGGCAACCAACCGATGTATCTCTTGCACATTGATGTTTTTCTCCGTTTTTCTCTCTCCCATGTCTCTAAAAAATAAAATCTTTAAAAAAAATACAAAAAAAAAAGAAATCCTGGGCGCGCAAGACTGCAGTGGATGGACCTTGGGCACGCAGGCAGCTGCTGGCAGACCCTGGGCACAGGGTGGCAACCGGCAGACCCAGCAAGGCAGCAATTGTGAAGCAAGGCACTGTAAGCAACCCAGGGTTCCAGCACTGGGAAATAGAGCCTCGGGGCACTGATTGAAAACACCTGTGGGGGTTGAGGCTCAGGGAGAGACTCCCAGCCTCACAGGAGAGTTTGTTGGAGAGACCCACAGGGTCCTAGAATGTACACAAGCCCACCCACATGGGAATCAGCACCAGAAAAACCCAGTTTTCTTGGGGGAAGTGGCGGAAGGGACTGAAGTCCAACAGAGAGTGGAGTAAGCGCCATTGTTCCCTCTTGGACCCTACGCCCACATACAGCGTCACAACCCAGTGACTTGGGTTGCCCCACCCTGATGAACACCTAAGACTCTGCCCCTCATACAAAACAGGTGCATCAAGATGGAAAAAGAAATGTCCCAAATGGAAGAACATATCAAAGCTCCACAACCAATATTTTTAAGCGACCAAGAGATATCCAACCTATCAGATGCACAGTTCAAAGCACTGGTAATAAGGATGCTCACAGAATTGGTTGAATTTGGTCACAAATTAGATGAAAAAATGAAGGCTACAATAAGAGAAATGAAGGGAAATACACAGGGAACCAATAGTGATGTGAAGAAAACTGGTACTCAAATCAATGGAGTGGACCAGAAGGAAGAAAGAAACAACCAAACAGAAAAGAATAAAGAAATAAGAATTCAAAAAAATTGAAGAGGCTTAGGAACCTCCAGGACATCTTGAAACGTTCCAACATCTGAATCATAGGGGTGCCAGAGGGGAAGAGGAAGAGCAATAAGTGGAAAAGTTATTTGAACAAATAGTAAAGGAGAACTTCCCCAATCTGGCAAAGGAAATAGACTTCCAGGAAGTCCAGGAAGCTCAGAGAGTCCCAAAGAAGTTGGACCCAAGGAGGAACACACCAAGGCACATCGTAATTACATTAGCCAAGATTAAAAATAAGGAGAGAATCTTAAAAGCAACAAGAGATAAGGAGACAGTAGCCCACAAAGGAGTTCCCATCAGACTGCCAGCTGATTTCTCAAAAGAGACCTTACAGGCAAGAAGGGGCTGGAAAGAAGTATTCCAAGTCATGAAAGGCAAGGACCTCCATCCCAGATTGCTCTATCCAGCAAAGCTTTCATTTAGAATGGAAGGGCACATAAAGTGCTTCTCAGGTAAGGTCAAGTTAAAGGAGTTCATCATCACCAAGCCCTTATTTTATGAAATGTTAAAGGGACTTATCTAAGAAAAAGAAG
>CM052539.1:108579993-108611226 GCA_028533065.1 Trachops cirrhosus | reverse complement strand
GTATGGGAAATGTAGAATCTAAAGAACTTACGACACATGGACATGAACTAAAGAGGGGGAATGTGGGTGGGAGATGGTGTGCAGGGTGGAGGGGAATGAAGGGGGAGTAATGGGACAACTGTAATAGCATAACCAATAAAATATATTTTGAAAGAAAATATGCTTGGACAGAGTTCAAGTTCCCAATCAGAATCAAAATTAGACTATTAGCATCTATCTAACAGATAAAATCACAAAAACTATTGAGTGGTTGAGACAGAAGAAAGTTGAAGATTATAGCAGATTTAAAAAGTGGTCCCGATTCTCTACACTGCCCTGTATCTACACTCTGCCCAGTAACAGCAGCTGCCTGGTACAGTGAGTGGGTTGACCTGCCCTGACTTGTCATTCTGAGCTCATCTATTTGACTTGTTTTATTAGCACAAGTAATGCAAACAGAGGCTAGAAATGAGCTTGCACACTTAGGATTGTTCTTGCTTCTACCATTGCCATGATTACATATCCACACTAGACTTCTGGAGATTAGTTCAAGTTACTCTGGTCTCATCCTAACCAGGGCTATCTCAGATCAGCTGACACCCAGATGACTGACACTTAACCTGTGTGCAAGTCCAGCCAAGATCGGCAAAACCACCTAACCAACCTGTTGCTGACTGAAAATACATGAGCAAGCCTAGCCAAGACCAGCCCAGATCAGCTGAACACTACAGACTTGTAACTAGGTGAATATTTAATGTTATATGCCACTGAGGGGTGTGGGTCTTTATTACATAACCTTATTGAGGCACTAGACAACTGATACAGACATTATCAGGCCCAACCCCATCACATTATTGAGGCTGAAACTAAGGAACAGTATGTAGCACATGCTGTGCTGTGCAGTCCAGACCCTACTGTCAGATGAAGGGTGCTGTGAATGTGAATAGCTGAATCCCTCTGAAACCTGTGCTCCTTAAAGAAGAGCTGCCTTGCCCAAAGTTATACCCACACTAGGAGACAGCCCATATTCAATGGTTGATGCAGTGTGTGTGTGTTTGGGGTGGGGGTGTAGATATAAATGCTGTTCTCCTTACCTCTAAGTGAACAACTCTGAGGGGTCAACTGCACTGCAATTCAAATTCTCCTTCTGTCACCTAGTACCCCTCATCCCCCATTGGTATTGTTCCTGGGGATATTCCTCATGAACTTTCTGCAGGCAAATCTCAAAGTCTCAGAGTCTGTTTCCCAGGGAACCAACCTGTCACCAACCCCTGGAAGGCAGCAACTTGCTCAAGTTCACATTGCTAGTTAATAACAGGTAAGGGTTGGGATTCAAATAAAATGACCTTATTCCTTTCCAGTACTCTGTCTACTTTACCAAAATATGTCACACCCGAGGCTAGAGAGGACCCAGGACCAAGATTTAAGGCAAACTTTGTTCTACAAGGATATGGCAAGACATCAATTTCATGTTCTGGATTTTCCTTTCAACTAAAATTTTTTCTGAAACGTTTTGACTGAATGTTGGAAACAACACATTTTGCACTCCCAGCCTACAGAAATAAGTATATCCTAAATGACTGTTAGTGCTGAGTAGGAGAATCTGCCAAAGAAAAACAGTAAAAGCACTGATAGACACTGAATCCAACTAGGGTGGTGGCCACTCTATGGCAAGACAAAGTCCACCTCTGGCTGAGTGCTGAGGAAAGTACCTGTGAGGCCAGCTCCTGTCCCCAGCTGCCTGCTCCTGCTACAGGCCTCTGTTACCCTCCGCACTGTCTAAATCAGAGGTAGGTGAACACGAGGGAAAGCAACATAAGTTTGGCAACTTCCTGTTTTTCCAGGCTCTGTAGTCTTCATCAAGGGTTGCATGGCTTAGAAGCAAACATTCTTTGGAAGCATCCTATAAACTCTCCATCTGGTTCTGACCCAGCTAAAATGATTCACAGATTCAAGCCCACTTGGTAGATTTAGGTCATTCCACACAGCCTGCCCAAAACCTAAGATTACTGAGGAGAGACAGCGGGGAGGGTAACCTCTGCCGAGTGCTAGTAAGGACTGGCCCTACTTGTGAGATATTTGTCTGGTTCTCCATCTTTTAAGAATTCTAACTCCCAAAGTCAGTGGTCAAATTCAGGCAGTAGTAAATTTCGTCATGTATTTGCTCTTCTAAGTCTGACCATAAACAGCAGTGACACTGAAAAACAAAATTCTGCTTCAGTTACAACTTGGTAAACATCAATTGTTTCAGGCATTATATTTGAAGATTTCATCTATGACTGCTTCTTCTCTGTCATATCTATGGTTCTTCCTCATCCCACCCCCTCATTCCTAAGTCCAGGCCATGCTACCAATGTCTCTGGACCACTTGAGTTTCTCCCATTGCTTTGCAAGTTCCTTATCTCTTCTAGCACTTTTTCAAAGTATGGCCCACTGTCTGCCTTCATCACAATCACTTTGAGTTCAGGTTAAAATTACAATCCTTGGATTCAGACCGATCAGATGAGAGTCAACCTACATGTCTGGTCCTCTCTTCCCTTCTGTCCTACCCTGAACCTTTTGCTCTAGACTAAACCCAGCTACAAATCAGAGTCACTTCAACAATGTTTTTGAAAAGAGATTCCTGGACCTCATTCCCAAATGGAGTCAGTGTCTTGGAGTAAGACGGGGCCTGGGAGTCTGGGTTTTTATTCTAATTTATAAACAGTACCAACCCAACAGAAAAATGGGCAAAGGACACTGAAAACAAAATATAAATGCTCCCTGACCACATAAAAAGATGTTCAGTAATGCTCATAAAAAGAGAAATACAACCCAACACTATATTACAACACCATTTTTCACATAGAATGTTGGCTAAAATCATTCACAATTTTGATCAAACACTCTACGTAGAGCTTTGGAGAAACAGAATTTGTACATTGCTGGTGGGAGTGTAAAATGGTACAACTTGTATGGAGAGAAATCTATTGATATCTACCAAATCTAAATATACTTTCCATTTGGTCTAACAATCCTACTTCTCAAAATCTACTGTAAATATGCACCCATACATATAGAATGACAAACGTACACGGTAATTAATTGTTGTTTATAACAAAATACTGAAAACAATCCAAGTGTTTATCAACAAGAGGGCTAGTTAAGTAAACAATGATAGAATCAGTCTCACAATGGGTTAATAGAGAATGTGAATGATGTCTATAAGCTCATAAGGAAAGATATCCAAAAATATATTTAACTGAAAAGAGCAAAGTGCAGAACAACATATATAATACACTGTATTTATATAAAAAGAAGGGGGACATAAATATTTATATTTATTTGTATCTGCACAAAAAAGTACTACATTAATAAACCAGAAATCATAAAAATACACATGGGGGCAGAGAGAAACAGGGTAAAGGGGCCTGAAATGGGTGTAAGACTTGTCTGTGTAAACCTTTTTATGCAGCTCTGACTTCGGAATCCAAAAAATGTATTTAAAAGAAAATAAGTAAAAACAAAAAGCACCTTGATGGAGTCATCACGTACCAAAAAAATCTACTCAGTTTCAAGGCACCTCCATTAAATTCACCAACCTTTCAAAATTCTGACATATATAATATCTTTTTTGATGACTGCAACTGGAAGAGCTTATTCCTCCACCACATTCTTCAAATACTTCAAACGTTTGACTTATTAGGCATTTTACACTCCTTGGTTGCCAGGGGCCGCTCTTGACACTGATACACTTGTTGCCAGAGGCAGCTGAGGGCAGTGGAATGGGACGGCTGAGCAAGTTAGGGGACAGCCTCTCTAGCCTCTGGGGCAGAATGATTGATAATCAAAGACTGAATAAACAGGGAAGGACACTGCAGCCAGTGCTGGAAATTGGATCACTCACCCAGCCTGGCCTCCCAGCACAGACTGGCAGGGTCTAGGGAAGGCAGCTGCCAGACAGCGTCACTGGTGATGAACAGAGGAGTGGGGCAAAGGTCAATTTTTCAGGTGCTCCAGAAGGAAAGCAGCATTTCTGCATTTTTATCAATCCTAATGGGGGTGACGCTTGTCTTTTCTTCATAATAATTTTCTTCATAACAGGATCCAAGACAGAGTATTTTATGCTAAAATGTATTCTATCATACTCACTTACAAAAGTTTTTTTTAGAAATTCACCTATGAATTCCATACTCATGAATAAGGAATTAACACTTTCTCTCCTGCTTGCCATGTTCTACCTCCATCAACTTTTCTACCTCCCTTTTTATCAATTATCTTCAAACTCTTCTATTTTGCTAAGAAACATGCTTGCTGCATTTCCTCCTCATTCTCTTTTCATTCTGCAAAACCAGTAACTTCCTCCTATCTGACAAACTTTGTCTGTAATCCATCTTCTTGACATATACACCAATATCCCTATCCTAGATGGTCATTTTAAATACTACTCGCAATTAAGAATGCTTCTATGTGTTAGGTCACTGTAACCCTCCCCATATAATACACTCTGGGCTGGCAAAAACAAATGGGCTTATTCTGCACTGGAATTTGCTCAAGCCTGAATAACTTTTGTTAAGCTAATGTCTCAAATCTTCAGGTAAGTTTCCTGGTATTTATAGGTTTATTTTCTATAGTTCACACACATTTAACAAGATGGAGCATGTAAGAGCATAGCTCACACTGTAATTGTATGTGGGCCTCTACTTTTAAGGCCCAGTAGGAATCTGGAAGAGTACAGAGGGTTTGATTTATTTTTAAGGAAAGCAAGGCCATCTGAGAGATTTCCAGCTGAAAATTGGTCAAGGCTGGATATTGGTTTACTGAGACGATAGAGCACGCCAATTCCTATTTTCCCATGGCTGACTCCCAGTCTTGGTTGAAAATGCTACACAGCCTTTCCCATAAGGGTAACCTGGGACATGACACCAGGACAGAAAGGCCTTCCAGGAATTAGATGAGGAACGAGATAAAAGGCGCCGCAAACCATGTCCAAGCCGCCATTCAGTGACCGGCAAACACCCAAATCACAATACCCGATTTCTAACAGGGCAAAAAAGAAAACCCCAGTCCCTCTACAGTTCATATTCAATCCAGATATCTAGAAAACAGCAGAATTAATGCTAAAATTTTGCCAAGGTAGCTCCAGATGCTTATAACAGAACCACATAGAGGTTGAGGTGGGGGGATATAATGATGTTTCCAAACCTCCTTAACATAGGAATGAGAATTGTTTGTGTGTGAGAATTGGTGGTTAATACATTTGACACTGAGAACACCTGGTGATGGAGAATTTTCACCACCAGCCAGAACCCGTTTCTGTACTGGACTGAACACCTACTTCCTTTCTAGACATCTGGATTATAACTGAGCTCACTGGCTGGCTCATGCTACTATTTGAAAATCCAGGAAGCAAATGGTTGAATCCCAGTAACCACAGAACATGTGGCTTTGTTGTATTATCACTGGAAGTAGTAATGCTTGTAAAGCAGTTTGAAGGTTCACTGTCAACATTCTGTAATTAGCAGAAAGCACTTACAAGTATTTTTCAATTATAGGTGCTCCAATCCCTGTGACAGCTCACCGATCTCCAGAAGCCTGCCAGAACAAGTAGTGGTGACGATGACCACAGTAATGATGCTTACTATGTGACAGGTGTTTACGTATATTATCGTACTATATCCTCTCCATAACCCAGAAACACATATAACTATGTTCTAAGCTGAAATTTAGGAAGTTGCTTGGCTGAGGTCACTCAACAAAGAAGTTGTGACTGTGTTTTTGAAGTAGTTTGTTTGACTCCAGAACCTCTTTTGTGGCCTGTTTGTATGATTATTGTTGTTTGGTTAAGGAATAGACATTTTGTTGTTGTTGTTCCCCCTTCCAAACACACACACAGCACATCCACAGATAAGTCACCGATCTACCGTGATTTAAGGTAGGACTTTGGAAAGGATGCTACTTATTATCCTTTGGGAAGTTGGGCTAATACAAGAGAATGCATACATAACTGAAATGTCACTCCTGAATAAATTCTCGAGACCTACAGTATGTGCCTAAGGTCAGCAATACTGTACTATGTACTTAAAAATTAGGGGGTAGATCTCATATTGTGTTTTTACCACAACAAAAAGTATAATTTAGAAAGCAAGACCATATTAAAAATCAAATTGACATTATCATGACATAACTGCAACTATGTGTTCAATTATACCAAGATCACATGACAGAAAAATCTGTGAGATAACACATTATATATATTGAAGTTAAATGTTAACTAATTGGGAAAATATATTTTAATGGTGTATTCTTTCAGATGTTTTCAGATATAATATATTTAATGAAAATTATGCAGAATATGCAAATGGTAGAATGTGAAGGATTTTCACTATAGTTAAATGGGAATAAAAAAGTAGAGAATGCATGTAAGAAAAAAGGTTTTTTTCAATAAAAATTAAAGCCCTAAAGATGTAATAATTATAAAAGAAATGGGCAGGGCAGATTTGGGGCTTCTGAATATGAAGCTTAACTACTTACAGTCAGTTTTGCAATGTTCCCAGGAGAACTGCAGTGAGCTCGATCTCAGCTGCCCACTGCTGAGCTGCGTGCCTCAAGAGTCTCACATGCATCATTAATATGAAAAATTGTGAAACCTCTACATTTAGCCAAATTCTTCTGCTCTCCAAAAGGACTTGGGCATAGTTCAATCCATATTTTCAGTGACTTTTCATTTATCTTAACAGCTTCTTTCAGCCCTGGTTAATTCCCTCCCCAGCCTTGCCAGAGTCAAGTACTTCCAAGGGTCTGGCAGGTTCCCATCTGTCAGTGAGTCACCTGTAGCCTAAAGGCTGCAAGAAGATCAGATGATGTCGCTCACAGGCAAGAAGACTCAAAATCCAGAAGAAAGTGTCTGAGTACCTACCTGGTTCCCCCCCACCACCATATTACTTCTCTCTTTTTTCTCCACTTTACTGACTTTCAGACCACAAAGTGCTTGCATATTTTTCATTTTAAAGTGCCAAAAGCTTAAACCAGAACCATCTGGAATGGTTATGTAAATATAATGTTAGGCAAACTGACCTTGGTTGCCACAAAGAAAGAGCCCTCTGGATATCAGAAGTTTCCTCGTGATTCCCCATTGGCCTTCCCCATAAGATATGTCCCACCTTAGCCATGAGAACAACAATCATATAATTAAAATGGTTAAGAGAACCTAGCTGAAAGTGGTCGATTTTCATGGTGCTGTTGTTGACAGGGCCAAAGATGGTGATCACGGAGATTTTCCTGGTGGCCATCTTGCAGAAACTCTCCAGATACTCGTCGCGCTGCTGCACGTACATGTTGTTCTCGACCTTAGGGGCGGTGATCAGCTGGAGGTGGGTGAAGGCAAGCACATATCAATTCACAGCAACAGCTTTTCACTGAGGTAAAACCCAAACGGGTGGTTTGGAATAGAGGGCTGGAAGTGACTGACACCAAATTAAACTAAACTAAGTTAAGCTAAGCTAAACTAAACTAGACTAGATTGTTTTGTTGGACAGTTAGCATAATTAGGGCCAAAGACTGTTTGGAAAAGAGTTATTTTTAAATGGCTTCAGATAGCTTAGAGTGTTGTAGTCATTTCCACTATTTACCTTCCTTACTAGTCTCCTCCATGTGTCTTGGTTTTCTCAGCTGTGACCTCTGCACGGCAGCACTTACTTTGCAAGGCCGTTGTATGTGCTGCACAAATGCTCGGCAGGTAAAAATTGTTCAGTAAGTGCTACCTCCCTTCCCTCATTTTAATCTTCATTACCTTAATTGGCTGCTCTGATGTTCGTAAATGGGGTGGTTACTACTATCATTTCATGTCTCACAGGGTTGAGAGAGTTTCGTAGCCAGGTCTTGGGCACTCTGGAACGTCCCATGACTGATGTCTGCAGTGAACCCTGTCTGTCATCCTTTGCTGACTCATCATTGGGCTCAGAGGCCAGCCTCTGTCCATGTTCTCCCATTGGACTACATTCAAATTTATCAACTTCTTCTCTACTTTATAAAATAAATCTAAGCTTGTAAAATAATTCTGAAATCTGTCACATGGCATTTCTCAGAGGGGAAGTCACCATGTTGTAACCTCTTTCAAATTCTTTCTCAAAATGGTTAATATCTGATCCCAGCCTGGCCCTGCTTTTTATTTTTCTCTGTCAGAGATGTGTTTATTGCTTCCTGAAAGTTTTTCCTTCTGATAATTCACTATACTTGACAAAAATGCTACCCCTCATGGAAATCAAGATGTGTTCGATAGCTTTTGAGTGCAACATTAGCAAAGGCTTTCTGGGATAAAGTTATTTTTTTCAGATAGTTATTTCTTAAATAGACATGATTTCACTTACTTTTAATTTCGTGTTTAAATGCTTGTTCAGATGGACATGATGGGTAGAAACTGCTTGTTTTAGAAATGTAATTTCCCAAAAGGAAAAATAATAAAATTTTCTCTAATTTGTTCATGGATTCATATTTAGCCTTAAAAAAATTAAGATGGTAATGCAAAAAATACAATTAAAAATAAATAAATAAAAGAGATTTAAGGTGGCTATAAAAAGAAATAATAATGGTATTTTTCACTTGTTTATTAGTTTTTAATTAGCTGTATTACATCTGAAAATATTTCTTTAGGAGTTTATGGTAAAACTCCAAATCTTGGAGTTTTATTTTCAGTTGGTATGTTTTACATTTTTTACTTTCTGGTTATTTGCTCACAAACATACTATTTTGAAATAAATAAAATGAATGTTTCAGTGAGAACACAAAATAGTCAAAAACTAAGGTGAGATTTACTGGCAATGATTCGGACAGCCTCTTCTGATAAGAAGATAAGGAGGATAAGCCCGTGCTGAGAGGAGTCTCTAGGGCACCACCCTCCGGAAGCGGACTGACTGATAATAACTGCCTCTGTAACTTCAGGTCAACACTTAGGCTCCATCTTGTTCATCTCCTACTTTGCCATAAACCTACAAAGTCCACGGACAGACCAGGATATGACAAGATGTCAAGAGTCCTCAAAACTCCCTCTGGTCTCCTTCTCCCCCTTGTATATAATTGAGAATTTCAGACAATATATAATCATACAGAACCTCATCCTCCCCTGTCTGGAAGTTTCTCCCAGGCATCTCTGAACACAGTAGTCTTAGGCCGCTGGACACCCAGTAAAAATCACACGAAAATAAATAAAGAGTTCTAATGTTTATTTGCACCTCGGGACTTTTGCCCAAGGGTGCCTTACCCACCATGAGGTGACACTCATCTGGCAGACTCCTTTCCCAGCTCTGTCACTCAGTGATCTGGCCCCAGGCTCTCTCTTGCTAACCTTTCCTCCTATTCCCCCTTATGTGCCCTCTTTACCCAACAGCCAGACCATCCTAAATTATGAAATAAAAGAAATCTTGGCAGAGTGGCACAGAGAAGGGGTGATTATAGTTAAAGTTGAAGAGCCTGCATTGTAATCCTTATTCAACCTCTGGCTTCCTTGTAGCCTTAATAGGGCCCTTTATTGTATGAACCTTAGTTTTCTCATCTTCACAATGGAACAACTTCCTCGCCAACCTCAAAAGTAGTAAGAACTGAGCAAATGTAAATAAAATATGTGTGCAAGGCTGTGCCCCCGAGTATAATACATGTATGCCGCCACTGTGTAGTTCACCCACATTCCTTCCTCTGCCTTGGCCTGTGTGACCCTCCCACCCAGAAAGCCCTCCTGCCCCTCCAACTTATCTGATTCTTGGTCAATCTTCAAATGCAGGGTCTTCCCTAAAGTCTTTTATAGCCCTCAGTAATCGCTTCTTCCTTATAATCACTGTTCTTATAGTCTGCACTGTTCACTTGGAATATGTTTCCTTGATTTACTATTATATTTTATGTTTATGTCACACTCCCCTACTAAAGTGTAAGTTCTTCAAGGCACTGAAGCCCCAGCCCCTACCACTGCTGTACCCATGGCTGGAGAGCAAACTCTGGCCCCTCTTCCTCAGGTTACATGGACTGCCCCAGCCAGGAGAGAGGAGCCACTCAGAAACATGACGATCACCTCTGCCTATGACTGTCCAGCTGATAGACTCACAGACCAGCCGGTTCAATCTGTTCCTCAAGTTCACATCAGGGAAAGTAAAACGTGGAGGAGCCTGATCATCTGAATATATTTCAAGGATTCTTTCCCTGTGTATTGACAGCTCTGTCCCATTTCCAATCCTTTCGTCCTAAAGAGAGCACTTAGGACTTCTCAGTAAATATTATGGTCTGGTCCTTGGCCTCTTTCCAGTTTGGTGGTGATAAAGCAGGGCACTCTCATGAACTTAGAGCTGTGTTGTGCTCTTTTTTATGTTTCTGTCCCAACAGTGTGTTGGCACAAGGAGCCTCGGAGTATAATTAAGCCAGTCTGCAGTAATAAAGGGAGTAAACAGGACTGGGTGATACTGTGGGGAAAGTGTTTTAAACCTCAGATTATTCTACAAACTGTGTTAGGCTCAAAACACTAGGTTTTTATAGGATTCTGAAAAATAACATTTAAGCTAGAGGTTTGCCTTAGTAAATCAGAGCTTTATATCCTCTTTCTAAAATTAAATCAAACAAGTAGATTGTTGCCCTAACAACCAGATTACTGAAGTAAGGTTTAAAATATTAACCCACTTGAATTATAGGAGATTCAATCTCCAAAGAAAGCTTAAACCTGAACTTGAATCTCTGCAATTCAGCACTTGTTAATCCACAAGTAGGTAGATTCTCAGGGCACAAAATGATGGCTTGTCAGCTGTACTCCACATAGTCCAATGTTCAAGTGATGAACAACTTATCTATATTCTTACCACTGTCACCCATAAACTGACAGCAGCCAGCCTGAGGGACTGGTTTAACTGGGATTCAGTCTATTGTTCTTGACCCACTGCCAGGAAAGCCAGAGAGTAGAGGTGCAGAGAACTAGCCTGGTATTCAAGGCAGAAACTCCATCAGTGCTCAGCACCGAATATTGACAACGAATATGTCTTACCATTGATCAGAGCAATTCAAGGTCTACAATGAATGTTTAAAATGTCTGTGTTGATTAACTAACAGGAAAACTTCTCAGTTTTCCTTCTACTTCATGGCATATGCCCCAGATTCAGGAATGCAGAATGGGTGAGTGGCTTGAGCATGGGCTTTAAATCAAATGACCTGAGTTCTAATTCTGGCTTTGCCATATATTAACTACACACCTTGGGAAACTTCTGTCTGTAAAATGGAGATCTCCATGGCATTGTCATGAAAATGAAACCACGGGTCTCAAAAAGCCCCTGGCAGGATCTGCTGCTCCTTTGCTTTGACAGACTGAGAGGCAGGGGGTGTGAAGAAGTGACCTCAGGCCTAAGAAAAGGGTGCCTGGCTCCTCCTGCAGCTCCTCTGAAGGCTTCTAGGGTTCTGCCCACCCAGTCACAGTCTATACCACTGTTGCCCATGTTTCTCTAAGTCATTGGCTAAGTACAGGTTATGTGATTGATGTTTTCACATCTGAAGGATGATATTAATAAATGCCAAGTATGGGAGGTTTACGATAAATTGTAATGGGGCACCAGGTTACTGAAAAGGCGGAAAGATAAGCTCAAAGGCCTGCACAGTTTCTTGGAATGTGAACCTCCTTTAAGTCTGAGCATGCTAGCTTAGGCTGAGGCCAAGGAGAGGTATACGGTGTCAGCTGTACTTGAGCAGCTCGCAGAGTGCTAAGCCTTAATGAATATTAATCGAATCATCGAGCTTCCTGAATAACATTGGCCATGTTCGATGGGAAAAATGAGTGGAAAAGATGATAAAGGGACCAGCTAGTTCTTTCATGCAGAAACACAAGCTTCCCTCCCCTCTGTCTGGTCAAATAGTCTTTTCTCCCCATCTTTTGATATTGTACCATGTTTATTTTATCTTGTCTTTTGTAATCCATTCTTATTTTAGATGTCATCAGTTCTTCAGAAAACACGTTTCTGACGTGATCCATGGCCATGCCACGTGTGCAAGCCCAGGCACCCATGGGATCGAAAGACTGAAATGCCTCTTGTTGGGGCTTTCTTTGTAGTAACAAGCCTGGCTCTCTTGCCAGGCACCAAGGGCAACATTGCCACGAGCAGTCCCAGCTGGTTTCTGTTTTGCCTCACATGACATCAGCAGAAGCTGTCATTTGAGTTTCATTTGCCAGAAATTTATGATCAGGGATACTGTTAAAAGCAGAAAAGACCCAGCTGGGCTTTCAAATCCCAAACTAAGGGAGTGGAGAGAAAGGGAGAGAAATAAAAGGCATGACTAATGTCAGGGCTATGTATGAAAACCCCTTTCTTCTGACTCACAAACTAGCAGTAATGGAAGTATTTGCCAATAGGTGCACAATTACGATCCTGATAGTTCACCCATGATTATTTTCCCTGGTTAAAACCTGACCACGAGGAACACTTCACCTGCCCTGTTGGCTAAATGGCCAGGGTTGGTGATGTGTTTTAGCAGGCTGGATAAAGTCCCAGGTGCTCAGGAGGCAGGCAACACAGCACCCTGCTGATGCTTTTCCACAGCCCAGAGAGCAGTTTTCCCCGTGGGTTCTCTAGTGAACCTTCAAGTACCAGGTAGAGTTCTGCTCTAAAATTTTTCTGGTTCTTAGTGGAACATTCCCACTTAAATTTATGTAATCTGGGAATAACCAAGTAACTGTTAAATTATTATGACAGCCTATCTTCTGCTAACCTGCATTTATACAGTTACTTTAAGGCTCTGATTAAAACAAATAATAACACATAAAAAATAAAACACACACACACAAACAACCTGTAGAATCAATCAAACTTAGGTTTTGTTCTAACACATAAATACACTATTGATGGAACAGCTAAGAGAATTTGGGGACATGCCCCACCCATGATAAATACCACAAGGGACTCTGCTCTGAGTAACATTTCAAATGCACATTTAAACTTTTTGAAACCTCTAAAGATAAATGGACACCAGAGTCTCTCTGGGTCAGATTATTAATCCAAATTTAGGCCAGACTGGAAAAAAGCTAAAACACCCTCTGAGGCTGCCTTGAGAGAGGAGTGTCTATCACTTTTGGTGAGGAAAATGAGGGCGTGGAGTCACCTTGTGTCTTCAGGAGGACAGATGACCCTCAGTGCAGGGAGAAGGCTCCCTCCTAGCCAGCTGTCTGAAAGAATCAATCCTGACTCATGTTACCCAACATTAATTTACTGATTTTTTTCTCTGAAGTAATTGTATCATACTTGTTTCCTCTATGACAGCCTGGGATAAAATGATAGCATTAAGAAGTTAAGGGTAAAGCCTTGGAAGGGCACTAAAAGAGTGGGTGAGGAGACTTGGAGAGGAGACATTACTTATGAGAACTGCCCTTACATTTAGGATGGGGCTTGTTCCTCTCCAAAGCCTTTTCCCTGGGGTTTGCATAGATCCTATTATTATTCATTGGATGGTGGTAAGTAATGGCCAAAGAGATAGCTACTGAGATGTATGAGTGACTCGCTCAATTCTAGGGGCACTCAGAAACTGAGGCGAAGCAAAAGTAAGGACTGCTCGTCTCCTTTATCACACTCACACACACACACACCAACACACATGCACACTCATGCTTATTTTATAGCGTCTCGGGGAAACTGACATCTGGACTCCAAGTTCAGATGTGTCTCTAGAGTATTGGAAGTTAGAACAATTAATCCAGTTCTCCCACACTTCATTCTTTTGGCCTTTCACTAGCTGGGCAGAGATAGAAGAGGCAGACTTTAAGGAATAAGATTTCAGCCAGCTGGTGTAAGAGCATTCATGAGGGTCACACCAAAAAGGGGCTCTCCCCACTCTCCCTTATACCAACTCTCCACCCAGGCTGCCTCACTTCCGCCTTTGCATTTTCCAATGTTGATGTAGACCTAATCAGGGGAAAGGGGAGAGACCTTGTTATTTCCCCATACACATGCTTCTAGTTTCTAAGCTAATGAAGAGAGAAACCCTTTTTTTAAGTTGTGACCAGAGTCAATGCATAGCATTTTAGGAACTTCGTTCTTTTTTTATTCTTTGAACTTAGTAAAATGGAGCTGTGTCCAGAACTATCCCTCGGAAGAGAGGAGTAAAGGTGGGGGATGGGTGCTGCTGGGTGTGGAAGAAGCAGACTACAGGTGCTTCTCTGGGTTCACATCTAAGGTCCACTGGCCAACGACTCTGAGTCTGTGTGAGAAAAAATGCAGAGAGCAACTAACCCGACAGGGGCTGCTGGCGGGGCTGCCCTTCCCTGACACACCTCCTGATCTTCTTGACACAACACAGGTTCAGCCACGGTCTGCCACCCAGCAATGTGATTTTAGAAAAACCACAGACTAAACGTGAACACTCCCTGCCTCGGCCCACAGAGCAATGCTAAGGAGAAGATTACTTACAAGCAGCCTTCGCTTGCCTTCAAAGAAGCCCAGCAGGTCAGTCACCAGCTTCTTGGGACTCTGAGTGAAGTACTTTGCGGTGGGTTTCAGGTAGCCGTCCTGCTCGGCTTTCCCTGCTTTTTTCTTCTTGCTCTTCTCCTTCTCAGGCCTGTTCTTTTTCTCGGCCTTGTCCTTCTTCACTTGCTTTTCACTTTTGAGTAACTTCTCTGCTTTCTCATTCTTCACCTTTTTTTTCTTCTCCTTCTCAGTTTTCTCAAGCTTTTCATGCTTTTTAGACTCCTTCACCTTTTGGGGAGGAATGTTCCCCACCTGCAACTCCTCCTCCAGCTGAGAGGCAGTAGGTCGGCTGGGGTCGTACTTATCCTCATACTCATTGCTGAGAATTTTGTCTTGGGCTTTCTTTTTGGGCAGTTTCCCCTTGGCTGGCTTGTGAGGAGCCGGCACTACGTTGGGGTCCCGGTGTCCATGCTCGCGCCGGTCTGTGCGGTTGTCCCGGAGACGGCCTGGCACAGCCCTGCTGCTGTGCTCTGGGGTGGGGGTGGGAGCGGCCGCCGTGAAGCTCTCGAAGCTGGTGGCCTTGCTGGGCCTCCTGGTGGTCTGTGGCCTCTCCCTTGGCTGCTCCTTCCTGGGTGCAGGGTAGAGATTCTCTGGGGCTGCAGCACTCCTGGCAGTAGTCACCTCTGCTGTCGCTGGGGGCCTGTGGGCATCTGAGGAGGGGTGCACCCGGGGGGTCCAGGGCCTCTGGGTGGTCGGAAAGGCCGTGGTGGTTGTAGGTCTGGCAGCTGCAGTAGGCACCCGCGAGGTGGCCCGAGTCACTGTTGTGGCTGGAACCGGGGCCAGGGTGGTGACCCTTGGGGTGGGAGGAGGTGGTGGAGGTGCTGCTGTCGTGGTGGCCAGTTTTCTCAACACCTTCGTGCGACTCTCTCTAGTGGGTGGGACTTGGGCTCTCCTGAGGTCCTCGTTCCTCTTCTCACTGCTCAGGCCTGGCCTCGCTGCGCCTCCACCATTGTTCCCCTCCTCCACCACCTGGCCCTCCACCCCAGAGGCCTTACACTTTTGAACAAAGCCCTTCTGCCTGATCTTCTCTATCCTGCGGATGGGACCCTGGTCGATGATCTCATACATGGCCTCCAGCCTGACCGGGTAAGGGTAGCGCTCTTCCACCTGCAGCGTCTTCTTCAATAGCACCATGCCGAACTTCCCCTTCTCCAGCTTCAAGAAGCTCATCAGCTTTGGGATGAGGCTGGGGTCCAGGGACTGCTCCAGGACCTGGCCCTCACTGGTGATCCTCCGCACCTTGCCCCCCTCCTCGCCGGCCTGGTGGAACAGCACTATCTGCTGGATGTGCCTTTCTGCCAGCTCACAGTACACGTCGTCCTTCAGCAGGCTCATCATCAGGCGGTAGTAGCCTTCCGAGGCGTGAGGCGCTGAGATGACCCACACGCGGTTCTTCCCTGCAAAGCTGGCAAGGATGTTGGGAGAGCTGGACCCAGAGGGGAAGCGCAGCATTCTTGACCGAGCTGAGGACCCCTCATCTCGGACCATCTCACGGGGAGAACTCCGGGCTGCTGGTCTCCGCTCAGGTTTCACCAGGGCCCCACTGACGCCCAGTGGGACCAGAGGGGCCTTTTCTGGAGCTATTCTCAACACAGGCACACTGCTCCTTCTTGGGAGAGGCTGGAGGTTTCGTTCTTCCAGAGCAGGTCTCTCAATTCCCTGAGACCTCCCCGTATGCCTCAGCAACCGAGCTGGCCTTTTGTTGACTGGGGAGACCAGAGGCCCTTTCTGCCTTCCATGGCTCCCTCCATGCGTGGCCTGGGGGTGGGGTTCTGATCCACACACCAGCCACATTGCTAACAGCATGGTAAAACTGGGTCCCATTCTCCATGTCATTGTGCGATCCACTTTTGGAGGCAGCAAGGTCAATAGACGAAAGGGGAGGAGAAGGGGAGAAAAGAAAAAAAAATTATTTAATTGCAAACAGAGCTGGGCATTTTCTCTTTCTCTATTTTGGCCAAGGGCTGGGGGCAGGGGTGGTTAGAGAAGAAGAAGGAGGGAGGTCAGGGAATGGAAAATAGGATGAGATCCTGTTACTTTTAAACCCCTGTAATTTGTCAGTGCTTAGCAGAGACAGTTACATTAAGCAGGAAATCCAATTCAGTGCCCTATTCAGCATGCTTGCACCCTTTCAACTGAATCTCTGATGCTCCAGAGAAAATGCACACTGAGCATATTAATTATGACATTACCATTTCATTTCTTCAAACAAGCAACAAAGAAACAAACACACCAAAGACAGAAAGGATTACACACTTACATTGTGGCTCATGGAGATGGAATGCAGAAGGCTTAAAAAGCAATCTGAAGTGTGGTCCCAGGGCAGTTTCCTAGATGAAACACTTTTCCTCCCAACCCTCTCTCTCCTCTGCGAGGCTGGGGTGTGCTGCAGTTCAGCAACCAAAGTTGCCTGTCCTGACCTGAGGGCTCAGCTGCTTTCTTCTTTTCTCTTTGGCTGTCTTTTTACCTTCTTGACAAGTAGGATGAGGTGACAGGAGCTGTCCTTTTAAGTCTTCGCATCTCCATTTTTCTGTAGTTTCTGCTCAGCCCTGCGTCTGTGTGTGCCAATCCCTGTGCTGGCACACAGCACGCCCCCTGAAGCGGAGCCCCAGCTCTCTCTGAATCCCACTTTTTTCTCTCTTCAGAGTTCCAGGGTCCTTCTTATCACCTTTCCCCCACAGTCTGACTTAGTCCCTTTGTTTCCGAGCGTGAAAGCACTGGGATTAATATGTTTTCCAGGCTGAGGGAAAACACAGGAATGTGATGTTGAAAATAGGCTTTTTCTCTTTTCCTGCGCCTCTCTCCTCCCTTTATTTCTCCCCACCTTTTTTTTTTCTTCTCTTTTCCTTCTTCTTCTTTTTCTTCTTCCTCTTGCCTGGATTCAGTCCCAGGAATGCCAGGACAACCTCAGTTTTGATCCAAACCAAACTCAAACAACAGTGGCCACTGGAAATCAAGGAAACTTCACTAAGGATTTAACAGATCAGCAAAACGCCGCCTCCTTCCCATTTCAGCACGTTGAGAGTGGACTCGGTGGGGAGGGCCGATCTTTGGGTGGGGGAAAGTTTTGAAACACTACCCATCATCATAAATCACTTTAGAATAGGATGGCTGGGGACTTAACCCCTTCCATGCCGAGTAATGAGGATCCTTTCCCTTCTTGTGAGCACTTACACTGCACTCTGGAAAGGGAAAATTCTCAGATTTCTGCATCAGGCTGCTTGGTTTTCCTAGAGACTGATAATCATCTGGATCAGGGTGCGTGGCTGTACACACACAGACAATATATATATTTATAGTTCTGTGTGTATATTTTATTTTTTTCTCCCTGCTTCATGCATTTAGTTTGAGGTTGGAAAAGCCCATGGAAAACATGACTGGGTTGTTTTTATTTCATGCTAATTGGAGATCAAATTACTGTATTCTTGTTCCTAGTTCTCTCCGTGGCATGGAAGGAAGCTGGCAAAAGGTTAGAAATGCAGGGAATAGCTGTTGTTCCCCTGAAACTGTGGTCAGCTGTAACATCAGGGGAGGGGCACTATGATCTCCAGTTCTGGGTTCTAGCTAGAGATGGTGGGCTATGACCTTCCTTAGAGACATGCGTGTGTGAGTAGTGCAGTATTTTGCTCTTCAGAATCTTCAGGTACCTTGAGGGTGTTAGGCAATCCTTAGAAATAGCCATGTCAGGTTCCACACAAGAGACTGAGGCAGCTCTCTGTGTCCACATCCTGGGTCTGTCATGGGAATTCAGCTTTTAGGTGGGTGGA
Organism: Trachops cirrhosus; assembly: GCA_028533065.1. Taxonomy (NCBI): domain Eukaryota; kingdom Metazoa; phylum Chordata; class Mammalia; order Chiroptera; family Phyllostomidae; genus Trachops; species Trachops cirrhosus. Next base: position 108,593,027 of record CM052539.1, on the reverse strand, counting down.
AAGGTATGTCAGGTTGTACAGATATTTCTTCCAGCTTTTCCAAGAGAATTAGGTTGGCATGAATTGCCGCAGACAGTGGGGAGCCAGGGTTCTCAGAAGGCTCTTTGCAAAGTAGGCCATGCTAATGGTGATGCTGATTGAATAAAACTTGGTCTTTAGTTACTACCCCTTGATCAGTCCATCTCCAATGGGTCATACGCCTTTCCTTCACATAAGCTCCTGGCACTGAATTGAAGACCTGTAGGGGACTGAGTGGAAGGCTCTCAGCCCAGAGCTTGAAGACCCAGCGGTGCCAAGAGGGGAAATCCTTGTCTGGAGCCCTCACAGACACTCGTGACTACAGTAACAATGCTGGGCTTCAGACAGAGACCCTCTGTCCTCCAGAGTCAGAGATTTTCCCTTCCATGGGCTTCACCTCTTAAGCTGGTCAAATGCCTGTGCTAAGTTGGACAGTCCTAGCTGTTACTTCCTTTCTCAAAGCACAATGTGTTCCAGTCTTTCTCTTCCAAAGTCTTTCCTCTTCTCCCTTTCCTTCCCCTTTTGTCTTCTCCCTTCCAATAACAACTACCATTTATTGAACATTTTAATGTGGGGCTCTGGGCTTGGCACTTTCATACATTCTTTTATCTAGCCCTCACAGCATCCCTAAGAGATAGGTAGAATTATTCCCACTTTATAGATGGACAAATGGAGGCTTAATGAGTTTAAATAAATTGTCACACAAATGGTAAACAGTAGTGTTGAAATCGAACCCAGGTCAAGAACTGTCTACAAAACATGTGTTCTACTGCCTCCCCCTTTAATTTTATTCCCACAATGCCTCTTTTTCTCTTCCTTTGATACCTTTTTGTGTTTCCTATATTCACAGAAGAGTCTCATTTTTTTATGTAACCAGAGTACTTATGATATTTTTAGAACCCTACTTTTCAGGGCAATTCTGCAATAGTAATTTTTACCTTTCTTAATAGGTCTTTAAAGTCTTTACCCTTTTTCTTTAATATCATATGACCTCCACCAACCTTCCAACGATGTGAACACGATTTGTCACTTGTGCACTAGTGAAACTGAAGCCACTTTAGAGACTAGGATTTGACTCCCAGGGGAAGCTAACTCAACCCTGACCCCTGTCTGTCTTCCTGATGGCCTCAGGTCTTTTTTTCCCTTCCTGTGAGCTGCAGCCACTAGATGGCACACTCAACACACTTGTGGGAGATACAGCCACCTTGGTGTCTCCCTAACTCTTCTTTACCCACACCCCCCCTCCCCCACCAACCCGGTCACATTGGCAAAGTGGGACTTCAATGCCTAAACTCTACCCTGGGACCTCAGGGTTCCCTTTTCTCCCCAGGGAAGTCCAGGGAGCGCAGGCCTGATAAGAACAAGTAGCAAGTCAGCATCCACCCCTTTCTGGAAAAGCCAATGGTGATATATGGTTTGTAATGATTCTCAACTTCTAGTCCATGATTTGAGAGCCTTGTATGAAAAAGTCTCCCACTTAGATCTGTGTACCTTTTCTGTAACCTAAGAAAGAAACAGAGAAGAGCAAGAAAAATGAAAGAGAGAATTGTCTTAGAGACACTAGGTTAGAGTGTAGCTATTTGATGCAAATCAGAGTAAATGTAAAGAGGCTTCCAGAAGGGTGTGTGCTAAATGATCAGAACCACACTGACCTCAGTCTTCAGCAGCCTCGGACCTGGTCTCAGGGAAGTATGTGGTCCCAGGCAGCCTAGAGAAACCACGGTTTATGTCTCATATAGCTTGTTCCCTTGTACAAAGTGACACTTGGTAAGTGTTATTGAACTGGATTCAAAACATTGTTCTGTTGCCCGGAAAATATCACTTGCTCAAGAAGAATTGGGGAAAAAGAAAGGAGGTAAAATACAAACTCTTCAGTGTGATCTTGGAGGGAAACCTCCTCTCCTGCTCTGTGATAACCAGTTTTCCCAGCAGGAAAAATGACAGAGACACAAACAATAATCACATTGAGGATAATGCTACATGCTTTTCCTTTCCTTTTGTAGGCTTTAATCAATGTCGAGTCTCAAGTCACATTCATGTCCTTCAGAAAGAAAAAGAATTTTCTTTGTCAGTATTCAAAGGGTAGGACACACCAAAAAATAAATAGCAGGGTCAAGAGGAAAACCCATACTGACTATTAGCTCAGGATGCTGCTGCAGCCAGGGGGAGCTCTGAAAAAGGGTAACCCCCAAAAGAAACCCTCAGAGCAATTTCAGAATTGCTCTGAAATGTCAACAAGGTCATATGTTTAATCAAAAGTTGAAGAATATGTATACTGTAAAAATAATAAATAAATAAATAAATAAATAAATAAATAAATAAATAAATTTAAAAAATCTACCTGACAGGATAGTGGCCAAAACTATTTGGGAGAACAATTTTAATGTTCTTTTTAAATGTATTTTTAATTACTTTAGAGTTTATTGGAAGAATCATGAAGACATTTTTTTCTAGGTGGAAAGTTGCCTAATTAAAAAATTGTTGAACTCCTAATTAAAGCAAAGTGAAAAATCTTGTCCTAGCAGAGATTAAGGAGCTATGTAAATGGCCTAATGGCTCATTTAAATCTTTTGACATCAGTGATTTAAAGTTCATATTTTTATTGGTTACCATTCTTCGTGAGAAATGTAAACTTGTAGACATATTGATTTGCTGCTTGGAAGGGTTAATTCTAGGCTGGGAAGAGGTGGACAGTACTGGGTTCAAAGGCTTAACCATTGGCCATTTAATGCATACAAAAGATTTATATCAATCAGATCTGAAGAGGAAAACTCTGATCGTGCTGCTCTCCATGCTCTTAGGCATAGCCAAGAAGGGAGTCAGGATCCAATTTCTCTCCTCCTTCTTTTAGCCCTTCCCTCAAAAGCTCTCCAAGAGTGCAGACTATGTACCAGGAATGATAGAGAAGCAGGCGGTCTCTTCCCTTTAGAAGCTCACAGTTCACTGCAAAAGATGAACAAGTATTAGTCCATTGTACTCTGTGCAGCAGCACTGCCAACTTTTCTCTTTGTGCAAAAGGTCAGTGCTGACTGATTACGGCCAATATGCACAGAGTTTGTTCCTGTCTGAGATGTTGCTTCTTTGATTGTTGGAGTAAGTTTTGCCCAGAAAAAGGCTTCCAATGGCAACCACTGTATAACACCTGGGAAATCTTGTTTGGTATGTTCCTCTGGCTATAGAATCCTCTAGCCTGCAAGAGGCCAAGCCACTCTGTCTGGCAGGATGTGTGCTAGATTGCCCGACAGTCCTTTCATTCTCATTTCCCAGTTCCCACTGTGGCTCTGTTTCTTGTACGTGTCCTTCTAGGATTGCCCTGTCTTTCACTTCTTGTTTCTCTGTATTGACCCTTCACTCCAGGTTTGAATTGCATCCCTCAGAACATCGCCTGACATAAGGAGGGGATAACCAACAGAATGCCAGTAGTTCATTCAGCAAACACTTATTCAATGATAAGCTTTGTTCTGGTTACTAGGGATAGAACAATGAATGAGCTTCTGACCTCGCAGAGCTTATATTCCAGTAGTAGAAAACAGGCAGTGCACCCGAACAAAAAGTAAACCTATACCTAGATACACGCTTGGAAGAAATTTTTGTAAAAGGGAAGGAAGTAAAAGGTGATGACAGGAAGGAGACGATTTTAGAGAGAGGTCAAGGACAATGGTCCTAAATGAAGCTGAGGAAACAAGTCCCTCAAGTAGTGGAGGAGAAAAGAACATTCTGGAGGGAATAGCAGATACAAAGGCACTGAAGCAGGGATTGTTTCACAATGTGTCCCAGAAGAGTAATGTTGAAAAATTTTAAGCAACAGTGTGACAAGCCTTGATATCTGAGTCAAAGGGATGGCTACGTGGAGAATAGAGTATGGGGGCAAGCATGGCCACGGGGACACCAGTTAGGAAGATACCGTACCAGTCAAGTGAAAGGTGTAGGTGCAGAAAAGTCATCCTCTTTGGAATTTGTGTTGAAGCTGGAGCTGATAGGAGTAGTTTGGGAGCAGAAACTATCATGTTTTGTTTAAAAATCCTGTTAGACATTCTGGCACAGAGCATGAGCAGGCAGTTGGTACATGAGTTTGGACTTCAAGGAAGACTGCGGCTAGATTTATAAATTTGGAAGCTATTTAAAACACAAGGCTGGTCCTGGCACAGGATGTGGCACAGCTGGTTGGAGCATCATCCCATAGACTGAAAGGTCACAGGTTTGGTTCCCGGTCAGGGCACACACCCAGGTTTCTGGTGTAATCCCCAGTTGGGGAGCATACAAGAAGCAACCAATCACTGTTTCTCTTTCTCTCTCTCCCTTCCTTCCTCTCTCTCTTAGAACAATGAAAAAAAAATGTCCTCAGGTGAGGATAAAAAATAAAGCAAAACCATGATGCAGGGAGAAATTACTGAAGGAGTGAGTATAGGTGAAGATGAAGGGTCCTCAGGCCTGGCATACCTTTAGAAGATGAGAAGGAGGGCGAGGATGTGGAGGAGGAGCAGTGGTGTGGTGGGAGAAAGGAAGGAGCATATGGTGGTTTTCATTTGCCCACAGCTTGAACGACATGTCACCTCTGACCCTCTCTGCACAGGTTCTTACCACACATACCCACACTGAGTTCATTCTTCAAAGCCAGGACCCTGTACTATCTCTTTCATAGGGACCTCCCAGAAGCTCCAGCATAAACCACTCTCCTTCCTCTGAGGAGATGTTCTATAGAGCATCGCTCTTTTGACCATTTTGTGCTTCAAACATGGATTCTTGTTACTTCAAGATCTTCAAGCTTCTGAGAATGTGGAGTACCCTTATGTTTAGTTCGCCTTCTCCTTTGCACCCTGCATATATAGTGAAAGTACAAAAATGGTAAGTCTGTACCAATCAAATGCAGTTAGAAGGAGAGTTGGCAAAACCCCAGAAGACAACCTACCTATGACTGACCACTTTAAAGAAGGAAAGACAGAAGAAAAGAAAATCTGCACTGCTATTGGCACTAGAGAGTCTCTTAAGTTCTGTTCATTAAATAATAGTAGTAGCAGCAGAAGAAATAACACTATAAATCATCAAAACTAAACCTTATGCTTGTCTTCAATTGTGGAATTGTAAATTTGAGGGAAAGAATTTTATATAAAGAATTATAAGTTTTAATTTTATTTATTTATTTGTTCAAAAACTGTTTATGGCACACCTTTAAGATACTGGATATTATTCCAGTGTTGGGCATAAAGTAAGAGAAAAAAGTTTGTGCTCTTATGGAACTCACTTCTTTTTTAAAAAAAATAGGAGAGGTGCCAATTACTCTTGCTGGCCATGCCCCAGCCTAGTCTATCATTATTTTTTAAAGATTTTATTTATTTGTTTTTAGAGAGAGGGGAAGGGAGGGAGAAAGAGAGGGAGAGAAACATAAATGTGAAGTTGCCTCTTGTGCACCCCCTACTGGGGACCTGGCCTGACTGGGAATCGAAGCAGCAACCCTTTGGTTCACAGGCCAGCACTCAGTCTGCTAAGCCATACCACCCAGGGCAGAACCCACATTCTATTAGTGAGAGATGAGTGCCCTAAAGAAAATCAGAGCAGGAAAAAGTAATAACAAATTAAGTACAAAACACACTATTAAAGGTGGGGTGACAAAGACAATGGAGGTGGTCAAGGATTGAATGTAAGAGGTGGGGGTGGGTAGGGCAGAAGAGAGTAATAAGGGAAAAATGGGGACAATGATAATTAAGCAATAATAAAAAAATTAAAAATAAAGATGGAGTGATAACATACTACCAAGGGCTAGTCTTGTCAAAGTATGAGGGGAGATCCAAAATAATCAAAATTATCTTTCAGAGGGCAGACCCCTTGTAGTATAGGCTTCCCCTGCCAGGTGAGTGTTCTAGGGTCCCATCTGTATCATGTACCAGCTGGTGTTGTTGTGAGAGGCTGCATTTGGCTTCAATGAAATTTTTTTGAAGACTCTTTCAACTCATTTGCCCATTTCATGATGGATGATTTATGAGCACACCTGCCCATACTGTGCTGACCGTTCAGCAGTTTTTGACCAAAAATAGCATGACTCCCGTGCCCCACCCTCCCTATTCATCCAGTCTAGTCCCAAGTGACATTTTTGTTGTTGTTTCCCCAGATGAAAAAAATTCTCAAAGGGAAATGTTTTGCCAATGTGGAAGAGGTGAAACAAAAAATGGCAGAAGCACTAAAAAACAACAAAATTGATTAATTCAAAAGTGTTTCGAGCAGTGGGAAAAAATGTCTCGATGGGTGTATTTCCTCAAATGGAGAGTACTTTGAAGGTGACTGAAGTTTAAACATGTAAGAATAAATACATAATTTTGTACAGATGAATTCCATTTTTCTGGTGTCCCCCCTCATAGTTATATGCTTCGTTTAAGGAACTTTTGGCATGTCTCAAATTTTGTCAATTTCTCAACCTTTGAAGTTAGAGTTGTGCTTTGGTTCGATTCTGATGTCCAAAAGAGGCCAACTCTTTTGAATGAGGTATATGACCAATTGTATAATTCTGGTTGAGGCCAAAATGATAGATGACTACAAAGTATATTTTATGCATGGTTCCTTAACTGGCTTTGGAGGATATGTGAAAAAGGAATTTTAAAAATTCTCTGAGTGTCTGGCATAGAGTAGGTACTTATTATGTGTTTGAACAATTGAACCATCAATATCTAGTTTCCCAAGATGTGCTTTGAAGTCAATGATATTAATTTGAACTTTGCTATTTTTTGAGTCACATTAGTTTGTAATCCCATCTTAAAAAGCTCTGTTTAAAAATGATATTGTTATAGCTTATATGTTTTAAACCAAATCTGTTACAAATATTCCACAGTAAAGATCAAATACAATGTGGACTTCAAAGTAAGTTAAAAAGTTCAAAGCAGAATTTGTTTGAATAGGTTGACAGGTAACATTCCAAAGTTTTCAATGTTATTTTTATTTAAAAGTTAAGTATGGAAAATAAAGACATGTGGTCCCTTTACAAATAATTTGTGATGGTGAATTTGGGCAAAACCTTGGCATTAACTATTGGGAAAATTCAGAGGCAGTACAAATAAATGTTAGTAAGTAACTGCACCGAAAATGAAAGAAACAGCTTAGGTTGAAAAAAAAATGCTGGTGAGAGAAGAGCCCCTTATATGGAGACTTCACTCACTCGCTGAACAAGCATGGTTTTGCCTATAGGAAGACAGCACGAGTTCTCAGCCAAACAAAACAGATTGAAATCCCAGGTTTGTTACTCACTAGTTTCATTATCTGGGCAAGCTGTTAACTTCTCTGAACCTCAGTTTCTTCATCTATAAAAAATGTGAATGCTTAATTTTTATGTAAGTAATGGGTTAATTTATTTATTAGCATGCTTCATGGTTCAAATAACAGAAAATCCACAGCAAACTACTATTGATATAAACAACAGGGAATTTGTCAGTTCACACACATAAAATGTCCCAAAGTGGGGTAAGCTTCTTGGTTAATTTTGTCCAGGAGTTCTCAATGATTTTCGTTGTTGTTGTTTATTGTGGTAAAATATACATAGCGTGAAGTACAGGTCAGCAGCAGCTCCAGAACTTCTTTATCTTCCCAAGCTGAAACTCTGTACCTATGAAACAGTAACTCCCTGTTCTCCCCTTTTCTCAGTTCCTGGAAATGACTATTCTACTTTGTATCTCTATGGATTTGAGTGGGAATGGTTATTTTTTTTTTTTAGATTATTCAGCACAGTTTCAATCCTTTATTCCCATTCCAGCCCACCCACCCAGCCCTCCCATTTCCAACCCCCCTAGTTTTGTCCATGTGTCCTCTACATTTGCTCCTGTAAACCCTTCCCTTCTCCCTTGAAGTTTCCTCCCCTCTCCCCTCTGGGCCCTGACAACCTGTCCTCTATTTCAATGTCTTTTGTTATATTTTACTTGTTTCTTTGTTTTGTTGTTTAGGTTCCTGTTAAAGGCGAGAGCATATGGTATTTGTCTTTCAATGCCTGGCTTATTTTGCTTAGCATAATGCTTTCCAGCTCCATCCATGCTGTTGCAAAGAGTATGGAATGGTTATTTTTAATGTACGAAATTTGCCAACCACAAACTATACTCAGCTAGTGTTGGGGAATGGTGCCTACACAGGAGCAGTCATAAGATAAGACTTCTGGCCTACGGCTAGTGAGACAGCATGGGAAGGTGCTAAATAAGGCACAGGTGGCAAACACAAGGCCCGCGGGCTGAATCTGGCCCTACACCTTGTTTTATCTGGCCCAGCACCTTATTTCTACCCAGCAGCAGTGCTGAGGTCTCACTTAACTGTTAAGGAGTAGTTACATTTATACAGTCCTAAAATTACATTTGGCCCTTTGAAGGCAAATGGCTCCTGGTGAAAATGAGTTTGACACCCCTGTGCTAAAGGGTCAGATAAAGGGCTAAATACCAAGTTCAAAGATAAATGATTAAACATTGGAAGGAGATTCACCTATGAAGCAGAGCCTGTCTGTAGTGGAATCTGGAGCCAGTGTTTCCACATGGTGCATCCCGCTGGCTCTCACCACCAGACTCCGCCTCTCCGCCTCATCCCCAAGTGGCCATTGCTATGATTTCCTGAAAGTACCATGTTTCATTCCTGCTTCCAGTACCTCACCAATGAGCAGACAACTTCCGAGAGAAAACTCAAGGCTCCCTGGGGCCTAGAAGTGAGCTGGGAAATAGACACTGATCCCTGTGGTAACCATGGAAACCTGGTGATGGTATAAAATTAGATCAAGCTGAAAGGAGTAATAAAAATGTATGCCTGAAATATAATATCTGAATGGAGCTTGTCACCCAGAGATTTCCTCCTGCAAAGGTTTTGAACTTGAACCAACAGAGATGAGTGTGATGTAGAAGACAACCTAGAGGAGCTCAAGGCCATGGCCCTCAGGGTAAAACAGCTAGATGGTTTGAGTTTGAGCTGTACAAAATGCATTGAAACTATGAAACACCCTAGGCACATCTCAGAGTGTGCATGGAATAGCGAACATCCCCATAAGTGAAGGGAAAGCAGAGCCTTAGAACCTCTGCTTCTAATTAAAGAGCAGCACAATTGCATGATTTAGAAATAGAAAAGCAGTGATTCCATTAAGGGTTTTAACAACTAGGTTATTAAAAACCTTTTCCTGAGTATAAATTTGGAATTGCATGGAAAGAATTTGTTTTTACCATGTTGGACCTAAATTAACCTGGCTATACTTAAAACTTAAAAAAAAAAAAAAAAGAAAGGAATAAAGGCAGGAACAAGATTGTGGTTTTAATTATATTTTTAGAAATTATTTATTTTATTTTTAAAAGATTGTGGCTTTAATTTTATTTTTAATTTAATGTCTCAAAACAGATGAACATTAAAACATGACCCATGCACACCTATTCAGAGTGAGCTAGTATGTCTAAATTGTGAAGATTTCTTTATGAATGAGTAATTATGTATTAAAATGTATTAATATAAAATAATATTAAAATACAGAGGTTATTTTAAAGAGTTTCAGAAAAACAAATACTTTATCATGTGTAAATAAATAGTATTCATTTATTATCAAAATATCTCAAGTGCTTCAAGAGAGATTTGCAACTGTTTGTCCCACAGATATTCAGAGTATGACAATCCGGCATCTTTAAAAGAACCAGTTTCTTCTCTGGGCTTTGGACTGTAACAGACCTAGTTAAATGTGCTTCCAACCAGTCAAACTCAATTTACCTCAATGGAAAGAACAACCCAGTTGATTTTTTTCCTCCCTTTTCCTCTCTGTGTTTTTTCAGCATCCTGACAGCTATACTTTCATATGTCCAAATACTATATAACATTTCAGCTTGATAATAAAGCAAATGTAATAAATACAGATCTCTTCAAAGATGAAGAAAGATGCTTGGGGAGGCAGTAAGTTCCTTGTTGCATTAAATGTTAAAATAGGGGCTCCTTAGCTGAGAATTTAAGCATTAGGTGAGTAGCTAACCCGTGTGAATGTTTAGCCTTGGAAGTCTGTGGTTTCTATAATTACTGTGTATGAGTTGATGCAATATTTTTTTTTCCTTTTGAACAAAGAAAAACTTACCAGAAATACCAGAGTTGTCAGAGTTGGCATCTAAAGGCATGAGGTAGGAAGCACACGTCATTGTGAGGGAGCAGCAAGGAATACGTGGTCAAAGGGGAAGGAAAGGCAGGGCCTTCGCCATCACAGATAAACAAAGAACTTAATACAGCAGGCCAGAAGCAAAAGAAAGACATGGCTCACTGAGTAACTCCGCAGTCCTGAGCCCAGTTTAGTAATATTGCCGGGGGTCCCAAGCAAAATAGCCCAGGAGAAGGGAAGAGTCCTGGATACTGAACTGGATACTGAGCCCTGGAACTGAGAAAAGAGTCTTCTATATCAATCTTACTAGGATTGCCGGGTGCTCTGCACATCACAGGCTGGGAACTGCACAGGAGGAAGAGGGGGGCCTATGCTGGGAAAGGGAGCCTCTGTAACAATTTCACTAGAACAAGAACTGAGAAAGAAAGCCTTTGTAGCTATGCAGTGTTCCCAAGATTTAGAAGGGGGAGGAGGGGGGCACCTCTGGAAGCCAGCTGAGGTATGTAACCCCTGAACCCCAACAGCTGGTGTACTTAGATTAGCTAGGTTTGCACTTGTAGCATCAGCTCAAGTGTATAGAACAAACTCACTAACTAACAAACTTCCTAACAACTTCCTTTCCTCTATATGTGGGGCACTTAGACTAGATAGGTGCCTGCTTGCAGCTTTGTGCTCATATTCATTTCATACATAAACTTGCTACCACATTTCCTCTGTATGTGTTGTCTCTCGCTTGAATTCATCTCTTGTGGTGAGACAAGAACCGAGGCTGGGGAGAGAGGCTTCCTGACTCCGGTGTCTCTCTCTCCCCTCTGAAACATGATCACAACACAAAAATAGTGGACTGTCCACCAACAAACTTAGTTCCTAAACATTCTTCTCTGTATAATGATTTTTCCATTCACTTAGTACCTTTAACAAGAAATAGTGAAGAATTACTGAAATTACATGCAAAGATATCTTAAATCAAGCTGACAGAAGAGAAAATCTGGAATGAAAAAATAATCAATACTTTGAATGAAAATTATTTGGATATAAACAGATTTTAAAAAATCCCTCAGAAAATCAATGAAGTCATTGAAAAGCCATTGAATTAGTTTAAAATGTGGTCCTTATTGAGACTGTCCTGTAAAAGGCCAACTGCGAAATGACAGGTACCAGGTCATGTTATACAATTTTGTTGGAAAAATTTTATTCTCCCCAAATCAATTGCTGAGTCTCTCTTTCACCCTGCTAAAAATTTAGTGCATATTTGTGATTACAGCTGAATCTGATAAATCTAAAATAAAATAGACTTCACATTTTTCTCTCAGATTCCAAGATAAAATTGCAAACAAACGTTAAACTATTTGCTGTGACATTAATACCTGTTGAGATAGATTAATTATAGTGGCCTTTTGTCAGGATTGAATTTGTATTAAGTAACACAGACCTTTAAGGGGAGCTCCTCAAAAAAATCTGAAAACAAACATGTAGAACAAGATGCATTGTATCAATAATTTTTTAAAAAGTATTTAGAGGAGAGGGAAGATGGTGGCATAGTAGGAGGGAGCAGATTCTACTTCCCCCTACACATGGGAGAAAATCCTAGCAGATCTATGGAGGAACAGAGCAAACAGCCAACATTATCACAACATATATGAAAATAGGAGATCAAAAATTGTAGCAGACATTGAAAAACCAGACAGTAAGGAGACTACTTCAGGATAATAAGGGCCCAGGGATCAGTGCAAGGACCAGGGAGGTTGCAGCCCCAGGCCCAGCTCTCCAGGGTCTGCCTCAGGGCTCTCAGAGGAGAGCTGGGTCAACTGCTCCCTCCCTGGCCAAACAGGGACTGAGCAGCACCAGGGAGGTCGGTTTACTGGAGGGCACAGAGAGGGAGTGCCAACGAAGAGGCACCCACACAGGGGCTGTGAGTACCCACGCATAATTCTGGTGGGAGTGTGTGCCCAAACCTGTGTAAGCAAGAGCGCCCAGCTGTGCGCCTGCGTCCCCAACCCGAAGAGAGTGTGGTGTGTGGAAGACCCGGAGCCCACAGCCATGAACAAGGAAAAGGCGCGGGCACTTTGGGGGACATCAGAGCCCATGGCGGTGAGCTCTGAAGAGAGTGCTTAGGAATGCCCAGACCCCACACGCAGAGCCCTTTGGAGCAGCAGCAGACAGGCTCTGGAGAGAACACACGGCTAGCCCTAGGGACAGTATGCCAGAGGCTGACTGAGTTCTGAACGGGATCAGAGAAAAAAGTGTCTCCAGTCGCCCCTCAGCCTGCTGAAGCTAGCTAGACAAATGGGTTTGGCCAGTCTGAAACCAACAAAAGGTGGCTTTTTAAAAAAAGAAATTTTAAGTAATGTTTTATCTTTTAATTCTTATTATTTTTAGATCTATCAATTCTTTATGCTTCTCTTTCTGTCATTCTAGGGTCGATCCTTCTCCCTTTCTTTCCAAATTTATCTCTTCTTCTTTCCATCTTCTGTTTTGTTACTTTTTTTTGAACCTGCAAGTAATTGCATAATTGTATTATCATTATTTCATTATTCTTACACTTTTCATTTTAATAATATTTTGGTATTCCTCTTCTTTCTCTATAGTCTTCTTTGCTTGACAGGTTATATTGTATCATTTGATACGTTTCCCCTGTTATCTCATTCATAGTGTACTGCTAATTTACTGTCCTTCATTTGTGTTCCCTTAATACACTACTCAAGGCTCAATACTCCCTATTCTTGTTATCTAGATCTCATAGATTCTCTCATATGATTGTTGCTCTAATATTACTGTAAATAATAGCTATTCCATACAAGTGTAAATACTTCACAACACCCATCCCAGATCTTAGCCCACTTCACAGTTTTCTGAACTCTATTACTGTAGTGGTTAACTCTATTCTCTCACACACTACACCTATTTACTACTCTTTACTCTCACCCTACCTCAGAATCTGACC
>CM052539.1:108563315-108579493 GCA_028533065.1 Trachops cirrhosus | reverse complement strand
ATGAGTGTGTGGGCAGAGGGATCTGTAGGCATGTCTTTTTTGTTTTAATCCTCACCCAAGGATATACATACTGAGTTTAGAGAAAGAGGCAGAGGGAGAGAGAGAGAAACATCGACTGGCTGCCTTCTGTATGCACCCAACCAGAGACCAAACCTTTGGTGCACAGGACAACGCTCCAATCCACTGAACCACTGGGCCAGGGCTGTAGACATGTGTTTCAGGTGGCGATCGCAATGTCTTACAAAAGCCTAAATTAGTTGCAAACACATGTTTAAGAACGGATTATTCTACATAAAAAATCAGAGTTCATGAATATCCACTGATCTGGCAACCTCACCTGGCGACTCACAGGTCTCCCTGCTTACAGCCTGATTTGAACCCAGCAGCCAGAGGGATCCTTTCACCCAGAAATCAAATCACATCACTTCATTGACTAAAAGTTTTCCATGATGTTTTTCATCTCGTTCAGAATAAAAGCCAGAGTTCCAGAAAGACCCTGTGTGGTAGGTGGCCTGCTGCCTCTGCTCTCCTCCTCTTCTTCTTTCTTTTCTCCAACCCCTCTTCACACAGGTCACAGATTCAAATCCTGACTTTATTGTCTGTGTGTCTTTGGGTAAATAGTCTATTCTCACATCTTCATCTGTAAAATGAAGCTCTTAATTATATCTTGCTCATAGGGTGGCTACAAAGACAAAACAGGTTCATATTGTAAAAGCCCTAAAACAGGGCCTGACGCCTGGGAGAACAACCCTCTGGCTCCCCTGCTCCAGCCGTGCTGGCGTCCTGATGTTCCTCAGAGCAGCCAGGTTTGTATCGGCCAGAGTGCCTTTGCAAACGCTGCTCTCTCTGCTGGTCCCGGCTTCCGTACATACCCACGAGGTTGCCCCCTCACCCCCTTCAAGCCTTACTCACCAGCATTTGGGATGAAATCAAAAATTAAAAGCAGAAGTGAACCAAAAAAAAAAAAGGCCAATGAGGAAGACATGAAATGAGTATTGATTGAATTCAGGAATGAGATAGCAGAGACAAAATTATCTCAAAATGATGATTCAAGTACAAGGTAGTTAAAAGAAAAGAGAATCAAATAGAAATTTAACAAGGAGCATTGAAGAAAGACTCAAAACAACTAAGAGAATTAAGATGTATGGTAATTTTTTTCTAGAAAATCATGAAGACACCTGAGGTTATAAACTAGATAGGGATTTACAAAATTGTATTTCCAGATTTTTTCTGTCTGAGCACCCAAGACCAGCTGGTCATCAATCCCTGGCTATCAGAAAACCTTTGCCAATACTTCCACTCTGCTTCTTCCCTGACCTCTCCCGTCTGGCCCTGTGGCCACCCAGGAAGCAGAGCCCCCTCACTCCTTGTCCTTGCTTCCAGGAAAGGCTGGGACCACCCATCACCAGGCCCCCCAGACTTTCCAAGCAGCAAATCAGTGCCACATGTCTGGCTCCCTCACTTGCTCTCCATCCTTCTCCTTCCCACCCAGTCTCCAGGTCTTCCTTTGACTCTTTGCTTCTATTTCTCTGCAGCATACCAGCCGGTTACTACTTTCATTCACTCGTCAATAAGATTTATTTTAAGCAACTAAGTAGCTGGTATTGTCACACCACCTTCCCCCTGGGAATTCTAACAATGTTATGTTCTTTTGTCCTCATTTCCAGGGAACTCTGAGCAATTATAAGTAAAAGTACCTTAAATAAATATCACATGTTCAGAGATAATGAGAGCATGGAAGAGGGGCACTCTCCACATTCCTGCCTGGGTCCCGGGGGAGCTGAGGCCATGTACAGTAAAAGGGTCTCTTCTAGGCTATTTGGAAGATTGTTTGTAACTCCTGCCCCATCCTGCCCTCCTTGGCCACGCCTGCGCTGGGCTCCACAGCACTGGGAGTTGTAGGGCTATGGAGGGAGGCCTGGTCCAAAATGCAAGAGAAAGAGACATTGTCTCTCTCTCCTGGCATGAACCTCCTCCCCACCTTATCCTGAAGAAATGAGGCTTAAGTGGGAGAGACCCAAAGTCACCAAAGCGGGCTCAGAGACATATCTAAGGGATACAAATGAATGGCATGTGATTGAAAAGTTGTCAAAATACTAAGAACTTTAAGGTGAGGAAAGGGAATAAAAATATGAGAAGAAAATATCTCAAAACATTTGTGTAGATTTTGTTTGATGTCGCTTAAATTCAAGCTGGAGAAAGAGTGGTGAAGATAGAGTTACTGGATTTCCCTTAGCAGATTTTCTGTTTGTTTTTCAGGAGGGAGGAGGACTAGGGGAATGCAGGTATTGACTAATTTTTTTTTTCTTTTTAGGAAGTTTGTCTGCTGGAGCCCTTCTCAGCCCCTTCAAATTATATTATTATTTTGCTAACAGAGTTTAGGGTGGAAAAGACTTCTGTGAATTTGTTTCATAATAGTGTCAATTTAAGTGAGGCTCACTCTTGCATTACAGAGTTTTCCCTTAACCCGAAACAAAACCAACTTCCCCATTCTGCCACATCTCTCTCCTGTTCTCTTTTCTCTTTCAACCTGAAGCAGGGTTCTGTGGCCAGAGAGAGGAGGAAGTGAGCTGGCTCTGTGTTCCTGCCCCAGTGAGACCCTGAGGAGCATGGAATGACCCTGTTCGGGATGGTCATTGTCACTGCACAGACTCTGGTTTGTGGTGCCAGGGAGAAGGCTAAATGATTGAAGCCAAACATAAAGAACCTTCGCGAATGTCTTTTAAAACTAACACACAATATACCGTTCTATAACTATAAGTTCAGAGAAATCTAAATTTGTACATTTTCACATTTGAAGGCCACATTAGCACTTGTAGTTAGGCAATGTACCACTTCCACAGTTTCCTGTTCAACTTTAATACTACTGCAGCCTGTGGTTATTTAAGATGTTTCTACTTGAGCTTTGACCTTTGAAATTAGACATATTTATAAATATAAAATAAACCACCTTTTAACACCCAGAAGTGAGTGTCTTTCAGCCTGTCATCCACTTTGAGACTATCAGGGTTTTGGGGGCATTTCTGTGTATGTCCCCACTCTCTTCAGATTCCACCCTCTCCCCCATGCACATGCCCACCCACCTCTATTCCTGTCTGCTGCCCTGGGTGAAGCCTGGCTGTGTTCACAAATATCACGGGGGGCAGTGGAATAGTGGCTAAGACCACATCCTGAAGGATGGCTGACTGACCACCTGAGTGCACATCGTGGCTTTGCCATTTCTTAGCTGTGTGACTTCAGAAAAGTCACTTAAGCTCTCTGTTCTGCATTTGCTCATCTTTAACATGGAGGATAATTTTGTACTTATCTCATAATGATATTGTAAGGAAAAATAAATGTATATATTTCAAGTACCCAGAACAGTGCCTGGCAATACTACGTGAATGTGAGATGCTCTTACTTTCCAATGCTAGAGTTCATGTCATTCCTCTGTGAGCCCCTGTTGGCTTGCTTCACTTTCTGATCATCTAGACCCTGGCCCCACCCTGGTCCCTTTTAATCTCAGATAAATTTCCTCTTTCCTCTGAAACCATTGTCTGTACCACCCACTTTATACAAGCATGCCCTTCATTAGTATACTTTTCCCTATATGTATGTTTGATCTGCTTCAGTTAGTTTCAAGGACAGTAATGCTGTTTCATGCATTTTTTGTATCTCCTGTGTCCTGTACAGTGTTTTTCCTTTAGATTTTTAATTTTTTTATTGAATTTACTGGGGTGACATTGGTTAATAAAGTGATATAGGTTTCAGGTGTACAGTTCCATAATACATCATCTGTGTATTGTAGTGTGTGTTCACTACCCCAGGCCAAGTCTCCTCTTGTCACCATTTATTCCCCTTTTACCTTCTTCTGTCTCCCCCAGACCCCCTTCCTTCTGCCATTCACCATACTGTTGTCTGCATCCATGAATCTTTGCTTTTTTTTCTTTGCTTAATTCCTTCACCCTTCTCACCCAGCCCCCAGCTCCATCCCTTTTGACAGCTATCAGTCTGTTCTCTATACCCATGAGTCTGTCTCCACTTTATTAGTTTGTTTTGTTCATTAGATTAGACATATCAGTGACATCATATGGTATTTGTCTTACTCTGACCAGTTTATTTCATTTAGTATAATGTTCTCCAGGTCCATCCACACTGTTGCAAAAGGTATGGTTTCCTTCTTTTATTATGGCCATGTAATATTCCATTGTGTAACTGTACCATAGTTGTTTTATCCACTCATCTACTGATGGGCATTGGGCTACTTCCAAATCTTGGCTATTATAAATAACATTCCAATGAACATAGGGGTACATATATTTTTTGAATTAGTGTTTCAGGTTTCTTTGTATAAATTCCCAGAGGTGAAATTTCTGGGTGATAAGGCAGTTTCATTTTCAGTTTTTTGAGGTATCTCCATACTGCTTTCCACAGTGGCTATACCAATCTCAATCCCACCAACAGTGCACGAGAGTTCCCTTTTCTCCACATCCTCCCCAGCACTTGTTGTTTGTTGACTTACTGATGATTGCCATTCTGACCAGTATGAGGTGATACCTCACTGTGGTTTTAATTTGCATTTCTGTGATGATTAGTGATGTTGAGTATCCTTTCATATGTGTATTGGCCATCCGCATGTCACATTTGGAGAAATGTCTATTCAGGTTCTTTGCTCATTTCTTAATTGGATTGTTTAGGGGGTTTTTGGTGTTGAGTTTTACAAATTCCTTATAAATTTTGGATTAATCCTTTATCAGATGTATTGGCAAATATATTCTATTCATTGGGTTGTCTTTTCATTTTGCTGATGGTTTCCTTTGATATGTAAAAACTTTTTAGTTTGATGTACTACTATTTTTTAATTTTTTTCTTTCCCTTACCTGAAGTGATATATCAGGAAAAAATTGCTACAAAAAATGTTTGAGATGTTACTACCTATTTTTCTTCTAGGATTTTTATGGTTTTGAGTCTAACATTTAAGTCTTTAATCCATTTTGAGTTTATTCTTGCATATGGTATAAAAAAGTGGTCTATCTCTTCAATTTTTCCCACATCATTTATTGAATAGACTGTCTTTACCCCATTGTATGTTTATGCCTCCTTTGTCGAATAGTACAGGGTTTTGTACACATAGGACTTTGGGTAATTTTTGTTATTGAAATTAGTGAAAATAGTGACAATGCAGAATTTGGAAAGAAGAGCATGGCAAAAATATGGAGAATCTCTATTTTGGGTATGTTGACTCTAATTCTAACACTGAAGAATCCAAACTGTCTGTGTGAGAAGACAGGGTGTTCATCTTTGTGGGTGGAGAGCTAATGTGAGCACAGTTTCCATTGTTGATACCATGCAGTTTTATTTGAAATTGCCTCTGCAAACTAGATGGAGATTTTCATTTATCCTCCATTTTGTCTGGTAAATTAAAGATGCTGACATGCTTCAGCCAAGGCAGTTCCAAGTCAATGTTTCTCTCATAATAGTCAGTAGGGCCTTCTGCAGAAAGTTCTACAGGGCTTTGACCTGAGGGTTCCTTCCTCAGCATTTTGTCACCACACATGATTATCTAGAAGGCAGGGACTCTGCATGGACCAGCGTAACTGATGTTCCTGTGGGATTCTGGGAGCGAGATGGATGCACGAAGGTAAGTGCACGCAGATGGCGTGCAGAGACAGAGTGCATAAAGGTGGCCTCCCACTCTCTCTTGCCAAGGAGGAAGAGTCTGTCTAATCTGGCTCAGCTTTTAAAGGATGTGGGTTTGTCATGGGGAGGACTTGATGGGAAGAGTTTGCTCTAGTTCTAAGGCCAGTTCTTGGAAATTTGTGCCAGATTAATATTTCTCAAATGAAGAATGGATCAGTGAGTGAGTAGCCTTAAAAAACTGGGGTTTAGTTCCAGGCTCTCAACTTGAAAATGTGAAATAGACTAACTACATTGGTTTGTGGTTTGTCCCAGTGACTTAGGCCACGCCCGCAGTGTTTCCTGAGATTTAGAATAAAATAGCATCACAAACTTATGAAATCTTTCCACTCCAGGCTCTAACCTCATTCAATCCTCTAATCCAGTTTTAGAGTTATCTAAGACACAAATGTGATCCTGTTACACTCACTCCTTCAGTGGCTTGTTACTGCACCCAGAGAAAGTCCAACCTTCCTGTGTACAGACTGACACAGGCTCCCTCCCTGAGCCCTGTTGTGAGATGGTCACATATCTTAGGCATAGCTGATACAGCCCAGGGGAGGAGTAGAGCCTCGCCCTATGGGGGAATTGATACAGACACCTTCAACAATTTGCTAGCCTTCAGAGAATTGTAATGTACTATGGTTTATGTGTGCCTGGCTAAGTATATTTACAGTACTATAAAGTGTTTGGTTTAATCTAGACAAACCCCACAAAATAGATAAGTGGCATTAAAAAAGATTCAAAACAAAACAAAAGAAAAACCACTCCACATCTTGAAGATAATGCTAACAGTATAAATACAAAGAAACAAGAAAACATGTCAAATTGACACTTTTCTTATTTTTAGATATTAAAAGATAAACTGGGGCATATTTAAATTTTTTAATTTATTTGAGCAAAAATCAGTTTGAATATGGCAGCATCCAATCTAGGAGAAAGAAGCACAGAGAAGCTGTACATCAATGTGTGGTTGCCTCTTGCATGCCCCTCACTGGAGACCTGGCCCACAACCCAGGCATCTGCCCTGACTGGGAATCGAACTGATGGCCCTTTGGTTTGGAGGCCTGCACTCAGTCTACTGAGCCACACCAGTCAGGGTTCCTAACATTCCATTTCTGGGAGAGCTGTAAAGGTAATTAAATTAAGTCTAGTTTGGTGATATGGAACTTAGCATAGGGGACTCTGTTTTGGGGCTGTTATCTTGTTTTTAACATAATATAAACTCTTAGTCAACCCTGAAATGATGTAAAAACATTGATTACTTAAGTTGATCTGATAGTATGCTACATTTTAGGTACTTTTGTAAAAGTAAATTCAATATCCCTTTTTGAGGTAAAGAAAGTACGTTGACAATGAAGAAGAAAATAGACTCAGCAATTCCACTGCTGGAAATATACCCTAAGAATCCTGAATCACCAATTCAAAATAACTTTTATGTACCCTTACATTGTTTATAATAGTCAAGTGCTGGAAACAGCCTATGTGCCCACCAGTAAATGAGTGGATCAAAAAACTGTGGTACATTTACACGATGGAATACTACGCAGCAGAAAGCCTACCTTTTGTGACAGCGTGGATGGAACTGGAGAGTATTTTGCTAAGTGAAATAAGCCAGTTGGTGAAAGACAAATACCATATGATCTCACCTATAAGAGGAACCTAATGAACAAAATAAGCTAACAAACAAAATAGAGCCACAGGCATGGAAACATAGAACAGACTAAAAGTGACTGGAGGGGAGTGGGGAGGGAGATAATGGTGGAAAGAGGGGGAAGAGACTAGACAAAGAGCATGTATAAATCACCCACAGACATGGACAAGAGTGTGGGGATTGTTGTGGGAGTGGGTGGTGGGATGGGCACAGGAGAGCAAAGGGTGAATATTGGGACACCTGTAAGAATGATAATGAAAAAATTTTTTTAAGAAAATTGCTTTCCAAAAGAAACCCATACTCTGAAAAAAAGCTTTATAAAAATGATGCTTCTACTAATAAGTGATTTTGTTGTTGAAAATGATTTAATTTATCAAGTATTTTTATTTCTCTATACACCTATACAATCTGGAAATAGAACTTTCTGAACTATTTTTATAACCTTCCAAAAAGATTCAGAGAAGTTTTGACCTATTTGCTTAAATATATAGAAGTGCAATACCTTGTAATTCACTTGAAAGAATAATTGACGATAGGACAAATGCTGATTTACTAGTTAATTTTATTAAAGCCTTTTGTGTAATTTGTGATGATTTGATTATTTATTCAAATTCTAGCAGCGAAGAAGAGTGAACAGAGGTGTCTTTTCACCCACTGTCCTTTCATCATTGGACAGCAAGGTAAGAAAGAGTCCACCTCTTGATTCAAAGAAATTTTGCTTTTACATACAATAATTTTTTTCCTTTTTTCAAAACTGCACGTTTTTCTTCACTGTTCTCCATCAGCAGACAGATATAGGCACATAGGAGGTATGACCACAACTGATCATGTTGTGTGTTCCCAAACAGCAAGTTTCGGCTACACTGTGGGAGTACTTTTCTTTCTGGGGCTCCATGTTGCTGGGGAATTTGCCTCCAGAAATAAAGAACTGACCAGCATTTGGTTAGAACTGAACACAGACCTAGGGACTCAGATTTTAGAATTTCCCGTGGGTTAATCACATAAATTAAAAATATTAAAAATGAAATTTAATTTAATCTTCATGAGAAAATAAGAATTGTAACATACTCAAAATTACACACACATACACACACTTGGAATTAAGAGAAGAAAGGAAAAATTACATTGATGTTTTTATTTTACTATGTCTTTTATTTACTAGGGTAACAGGGGCCAACCCAGCAGATAATCCAGAAATTGCTTCAGTTTCTAAATAAACTGGTTCTTGTTCACCTTTTCTCTAGGCAGGGCTGTCCAAACTTTTGGCATCTCTGGGCCACACATTAAATACATTGCAGCACGTAATGACAAAAATATCTCATAATGTTTTAAGTAAATTTACGATTTGTGTTGGGCTGCATTCACAGCCATCCTGAGCCAGATGTGGCCAGCAGGCTGCAAGTGGGATGCCCATGTGAGTCTAGAGAATCATGCCTACAGGTTGTAACTGTAAGATATGCCAAACCTTCTGACTTATGGGCTGTCCTGATTACTGCTCCACTTTCCTTCCAACCCAATGCTGAAATCCAGCAGAATATGGGGAGAACAAAAAATATATAGTTAGGATTAGGTTCACCTGAGAATAACATGGGCTTCTCCCCCTGCTCCCCACTCCCCTGCACCACACACAGTGCCTTAAAAAATGGACATGTCATTCACTCCTGTAAGTCCAGGAATGCTGTCAAGATTACGATGAACAGGGAACAAGTCTTTCTGCAAGGTTCTGTTCCAACCGACTTAGGGGGTTGGTCCTTATTCTTATGGTTCAAGACAGGTGCTGGAGCTCAACCATCACGGAGCAGGATGAAGGGAGGGTAAACTGGGGCTTTTTAATCTTTAAGAAGAACTCCTAAAATGTCACACAGTACTTCCACTTATGCTACATGTGTTAGAATTAATAACATGGATAGGCTTGACTGAAATGGAGATTGAACATATATATTTTTTGCTATACTCTAAGGTAAAATATGGGTTTCTTATTACCAAAGGAGGGGAGAATGAATATTGAAAGACAACTATCAATTTCTGTCATACCTCCCATTTTTCCCTTTAATTATATTTTATAAAAATAGCAAAGACCATCTCACTTATGTAAAGGTGACCCTTTTGTACTACAGAATCTAATGCCTTTTATTCCATTTTCCCCCAAATTTTAAGTTATTGGCCCAGAAACCAAGCTGTGGAAGGCTACGCTTCCATGACTGTGGGCTTCCAATATAACTCATTTCTTTGCTCCAATCCAAAGGCCAATGGTCCCTCCAACCGTTTTGTCTATTGATTCCACACCCTCTCTCACTAATAGTAGCCATAGAAACTGGATATAAAATATAGTCATATTCACAACATGAATTCAGAAGTCTGAAATTCTAATAGGTGCTACTCAAAGTATGAATTATTATTCTTTAAAAAAGAAATGAAATTATAGGGCATATACCCTATATCTCAATATTTCCAAATTTCTAGATATTAAGGCTTTGTGAGATCCCAGCTACTTCATAATTGACCAATTACCTCTTTATATGGATATTTTAGGCTCATTTAAAAATATTTTCTTCTTGTCAAATTCCAAATTTTGGAAAAATCATCTTCTTGTTATTTTATGACCTTCTATAAAAATTTTGTGAGGTATTTAGAATGTCTGCCATCTCCCATTTGATACTTATTAAATTCACTTCTTTATTTTTGCTAACTTTCTAATTAATCTTCTTAGTTTTTTAAGCATTATCTTAAAATCATTGGCCTTTTCAAAAATTCTCAAAATTTTTAGAAGAATTCCTGATAATAATAGCTACATATGCATGAATAAACATGTATTTCCTGTTTGAATCTCTACACAAAGATCTTTGTGGCAGGACGGAATAGAGCACGGTGATTTCTGGGAAATCTCAAACCTAGGCTGTAGTCAAGCTGTGTCTCTCCCTTAGCATTGGCACACAACATTTCTGATGTGGCCAGCTGATCAAAGAAAGGTACAGGGCCCTGTGCATGGCCTCTGCAACATGTTTCCTAGAACCCACATTTCAGTTATTGAAATCTGGAGTTAAAATTATTAGTAATGTTTGTATATAATTTGTTCATGCCTTTCAGCTGGTCTTCATGGATCTGTGATTTGCTTTACATCAATTGAAGGTATCAGCATTATTACTTTGGTGTTGTTCCTGTGGTTTTGTTTTATCTCTTCTCTTTCATTTATTCTGATTCATGTCAGAAAGAGAGCTGGAGGCACATAGAGAATGAGACAAAGTGACAAAGGTTATAGGGAGTGTAGGCTGTCACATGACATTAGTTAGGCAACTAATTCCTTCAAAAACATTGCCCTATTCACTATATTATGCATTCACTGGGTACATGTTGTCACAACCTGAAGGGTGAACTTCTTCTCGGTCAACTAGCTGGGGTTATACCACTTAGAGCAGGAAAAAAATATTAAATAACTATTATTGTGGGAAATTTCATGGCAGAATGGGATTAGATAGTTTAAAGATGGGTAATAATGACTGGAAGTAGGCCAGAGCTCTACCATGACGAGAACCAGACAACTGAAGCAGAGTGACATCAAACCACATGACCAAGAAATGACAGCACCGAAGTGTGTGACAGTAAATCCCAAGGGGTCAGGACTAAGGGGGATGGTAAAGAAAGAAAACTGTGCTTATCACATGCAGGCAGATGGGGCAGGTGAGGTGGACAGAGCCTCTGAAGCACTTACAAGGACCCCTTCTCCTAACTGGTGGTTCTTCAAGGCCGCTGTTGTCTCTAGGCCTGGGAACTCTGCAGAACTGACCCAGAGCCCTGGAGTATGTATGGACACAGAGACCTATCAGAGAGAAGACCACTCCCCTATCTTCAGAAAAGAAACTTCTGTTTCTATTTAAACTGATGCAATTATTTAGAAAACTATTTTGAAAGTCCATTTTTATTTTTTTACAGTTCACATTTCAGTGTCCCAAACTCCCAGTGCAGATGTCTCTTTCAAGGGGGCCCTTGCTGTAAAAGTGCCTGGTGACAAATTTGAAGTGACATTGTGAAGACAGTAGTAGAAAACATGAGATGACACCCTTTCAGTAGTCTTTTCTTTTTAATTTTGGGTTCACATAAATATTTTGCTCTGTAAGAGTAGCCACAGAAATTTCTACAAAAGATTCTGTGTGATGTCAGTTTTGGATCACATTTTGAGAGTAATGGTTCCATCCAACGATGACAAGATGCTGTTAATCTGACATGTTTTCAAAAGCTTTCTTTAAATACATGTCACAGTGATAGGAACATGCTGTAGCTACCAAGCAGGGCTCATGGGAATGATATTAGAACACAAAGCTTTGGCCTTAAGCTCTTTCGTTTTGAAGTAATACACTAAGTAAATGACTAATTGCTTAACAGAAGTTAGTAATTAATGTCTGTACAAAAACAAAGACACATTGTGAGTAAAGGCACAGTAAGTATTAAAGATGCAAATTAGATAATGGGTAGTAAAGGTAGATTAACAGATTTACAAAATATAAATAAACTGGCTTTCTTTTAGCAATCATGTTGAAACATACTACCTTTCAAAAAAGTGGTTTCAGACTTGGCTTCCCAAATGTTTGTATGTTGAGAAGAAACAAAGGAAATATATTAATCCTGTGACAAAAGGAAAATGAACACATTAAATAATAATATTAGTACTCAGACACTATTTAACTCTCATTTTTGCATGCTTGTGTTACTCAAATAGAATTTTAAGCCTAAGGACTTGACCACAGTATAAAAACATTATGAAAGAAAACTCAGAAAAACACAAATTTAGGAGTTCTGGCCAAGATGAAGGTATAGGTAGAAACCCTTCACTTCCTTGCACAACCAAAAGGAGAAAAACAACCAATCTAAAATCAATAAACAACCAGAAGTCCCAGAAAATCAAACTGCATGGAACTCTGACAACGATGGAACTAAAGAAAAAATCAACCAGAACAACCAGACCGGTAAGGCAGTAGAGGGAGAGAAATCACCAAGAGGTGGCAGACTGGGCAGGTGGGGCTGACTTAAGGGAAAACTGAGACTCAGAAGGGGTTGTGGACTACAGCAGTTGCCACAGTGGTAGAAACTCCCAGTCTCACATGAGAGTTCATTGAAAAGTGTGCTAGAGAGGAGTGGAGAGCTGCACTGTTTCCTCTCTGGCCCCTCCCCCCCAGGCAGTGCTGCAGCACAGCCAGGTGCGTTGCCATGCCCCGATGAATACCTAAGGCCCCACCCCTTTACAATTTAACAGGTACCTTGAGCAAAGAAATAGGGCCAAAATGAAAGAACAGAGCAAAACCTCAGAGAGCTAAGCCAGGAGGATATAGCCAACCCATCTGATGGAGAATTTAAAGCTCTAGTAATCAAAATGCTCACGGAACTGATTGAGCTTGGTTGAAAAATGAAAGACACCCAAAATGAAATAAAGCAAAATATTCAGGGAACCAACAGTGACAGGAAGGAAACCAGGACTCAAAGCAACAATTTGGAACAAAAGGAAGAAATAAACATCCAACCAGAACAGAATGAAGAAATAAGAATCAAAAAACGTGAAGAGAGGCTGAGGAATCTCTGAGACAACGTGAAACATTCCAATATCTGAATTATAGGGGTGGCAGAAGGAGAAGAGCAACAGCAAGAAATTAAAAACTTATTTGAACAAATAATAAAGGAGAACTTCCCCAATCCGGCAAAGGAAATAGACTTTCAGGAAATCCAGGAAGCCCAGAGAGTTCCAGAGAAGTTGGACACAAAGAGGAACACACCAAGGCACATACATCATCATTAACTGACAAAGAGATTAAAGACAAAGAGACAATCTTAAAAGCAACAAGAGGAAAGGAGACAATTACCTACAAAGGAGTGTCCATAAGGCTATCAGCTGATTTCTCAAAAGAAAACTTGCAGACAAGAAGGGGCCGGAAAGAAGTTTTCCAAGTCAAGAAGTGCAAGGACCTACATCCAAGATTGCTCTATCTAGCAAAGTTAGCATTTAGAATGGAAGGGAAGATAAAGTGCTTCTCAGATAAGGTCAAGTTAAAGGAGTTCATCATCACCACGCCATTATTATATGAAATGTTAAAGGGACTTATCTAAGAAAAAGAGGATTAAAAAGCAGCTTAATGAAGTATCCCTACTTCTGGAACTCCCGTAGGCTGTGTGCACAGAACAAGCTGACTCTGACCCCCTCCCTCCACACCCATGAGCCTCCCAAAGCCAAAACAGATGTGGGAGGTGAGTGGCACACCCACAAGCCTTTCAGACCCAGAACAGCTGTGGGTGGTGCATGGTGGCTGGTCAGCCAATCCATAAACAGCTGGCAGAAGACAGGCTCCATTTATGACTCTATAAAGGAGGTAGAAGAAGCCAATTTGCCCTGCCCAGTTGGGTTCAAAAACTCTCGACTGAATGAGAATAACAGATGTTCATTTAAGAGAAAAAAAATCCAAATACAAACCCAAAACATAATTTTACTGCACAAATACATGCCAGTGAATATTTGAAGAATAAGAACATTTTTTGCCAGCCCTCACAGCATGTCTGGAACGCAGACACAGAGAAGGGTCTGCATATTTCTCATCTCTGTCACATTTCCATGATGAACTCCAGAGAGTGTGAGACACTGTCTTGGTATGCTCCACAGAGGAGCTCTCAAGGCTTGTGTTGGGTTTGTTTAGAGCCAGGAGCAGATATGGGACTGTGCTTCCTATTCCCAAGGCAAGGAGAACTAATTATGTAGGAGCAAGATAGGTAGCTGAAGACTTTGTTAGTATTACTTCATCACTTTAAATAAATACATTTGACATGAATTTACCAATATAGAGGAAAACGATGCTAAGTCATCCAGATAAGCTTTTAAAGAATTCAAAATCCAGAATTTAAAATTCTTTTCACCCAAATAAGCAACCAGCAACTAGGGCTGGGCTCTCTCAGTCATGAACAGATTATGTAAGAAAGGGGGAGGCAGCCAGAGGTTAAATCCTTTCTTCTGGTGATGAGCAAGTAAGTGAAAAACTGTAGAGGAGAATGTTATCTCAGGGTCTGTTCCTCGGGAGCTTCACCTGGCAGCCTGGGCCCAAAGGCCAGCGTGATTATGGCCAAGGTGTGACATGAGCTCTGTGAAGGGCAAGGAAGGTGCCAGAAAGGTCTGGAAAGGCTGTTCAGGCTGGTCTTTGGGCTCAAGTCTACACCTGTGGTTCTGACTTACCTGAAACTGCCTCTGAAGTCTTCCTAGTTCAATTCTGAGAAGACCAAAACATCCACCTCTGTACCAGGATTTGCTGACCACCCAAATCTCCCGTGGGGCATTACTCTGTAATTAGGAAAGGACCAAACTGGGTTTCCAGGGTCAACTGGAGGATATGCCTCTCCAGGGCAGTCTGTGTTGGTAATTCACTGTTAAGGTAGAACCTTAGGTGACACCTGTGAGGATTATAGGAGTAGTAATGGGCTCCAATAAGCACTCAGAGTGCTGCATTGGACCCCAGACCACTAGAGGTAGGTCAAGAGTTCATACAGCAGAGATCACAGGCAGAGCCAGTACAAACCTATGTCAGGAATAAATACCTGAGTCTAAGCATATTGAATCACCTGAAAGTGTGATCCATGGTCACCCTTAATTGCTTCCAGTGACTGACATCCCACCTTGCACAAACTGTTTTCAGTATTATTCATTAATGGAATTATTTTAGATTTCTAAAGATGGTTTTTGATACCATAGGCTTAGACCCTTCCCTTTGAGGTTCACATACATCTACTATTTCTTCTGCAGATTCATGTAGGGTGGCAAAGACTAAATACTTTTTATTTATTTATTTATTTTATTTTAATCATTATTCAAGTATAGTTTCCATCCTTTACTCCCATTCCAGCCCACCCAGCCATCCCTCCCCTCCCCCCTCCCATTTCCAGCACCCTAGATTTTGTCCATGTGTCCTTTATATTTGTTCCTGTAAATCTTTCGCATTCTCCCCTGAAATTCCCCTGAAATTCCCTCCCCTCTGGTCACTGTCAGCCTGTCCTCTATTTCAGTGTCTTTGGCTATATTTTGCTTGTTTGTTCGTTTTGTTGTTTAGGTTCATGTTAAAGGCGAGATCATATGGTATTTGTCTTTCACTGCATGGCTTATTTCGCTTAGCATAAAGCTTTCCAGCACCATCCATGCTGTTGCAAATGGTATGAGCTCCTTCTTTCTTTCTGCTGCATAGAATTCCGTTGTGTACATGTACTATAGTTTTTTGATCCATTCATTTACTGATGGGCACCTGGGTTGTTTCCAGCACTTAGCTATTGTAAACTGTGCTGCTATGAACCTTGTGGTGCATAGGTTCTTTTGGATTGGTGTTTCAGGGTTCTTAGGTTATAGTCCCAGCAGTGGAATTGCTGGATCAAAAGGCAGATCCATTTTTAGTTTTCTGAGGAAGTTCCATACTGTTTTCCACAGTGGTCGTACCAGTCTGCAACCCCACCAACAATATACTAGGGTCCCTTTTTCTCCACAACGTCTCCAGCACTTATTGTTTGTTGTTTTATTTATGATGGCCATTCTGACCAGTGTGAAGTGGTATCTCATTGTGGTTTTAATTTTCATCTCTCTGATAGCTAGTGATATTGAGCATCTTTTCATGTGTCTCTGGATTCTCTGGGTGTCCTCCTTGGAGAAGTGTCTGTTCAAGTCCTTTGCCCATTTTTTAATTGGGTTGTTTGTCTTCTTCGAGTGGAGTCATGTAAGTTCTTTATATATTTTGGAGATTAGAGCCTTGTCTGAGGTATCATTGGCAAATATGTTTTCCCATACAGTTGGTTTTTTTAAAATTTTAATACTGTTTTCTTTAGCCATGCAGTAGCTTTTTATTTTGATGAGATCCCACTT
>CM052539.1:108522935-108562815 GCA_028533065.1 Trachops cirrhosus | reverse complement strand
CTAAAATAAAAATTAAAAAAAAAATAAAATATCTATATCAAAAAAAAAAAAAAAGTAAGTCCCCTTACAACTTTCCCAATCTCCTTTGGCCCTCTCTTATATTGCAGAGACTCCCAAGTTGTCACCTGGAGATATCTTTACTCAGGATTGTTTGTCCCCAAGGCTATGGGAGACTTACCCAGATCCTGACCATTTCTGGGGCACACTGCAGACATCCTCATTATACGGGAAGTTACAGCAGTAGTTCTTATGCATGTAGCTTTGATAGTCACTTAATAAAATGTGACAATACATGTCCCCAAATGCTTAGTTTTCTTTGGACATTTTACAGATGATTTTTGCTCTCAGATTTGACTGTTCAGTCCACAAAACCTGTCTGGGGCCTTTGCTTTAGGTCTCTTTTGTCTATAGGAAAACCAGTGAACCTTGAGCAGCAAGCGGTACTCCCCTTCACCCATCCCTCTTCAATGCCAAAAATCATACAGCAGAAGTTTTAAATAGCCTATCAATACCTCTATTACACCATGAGGGCTGGACCAGTATAGGTAAAATAAAACTTTGAAAGTAGAGTTACATTTGAGAAGTAGAAAGGGGTAGAAGATGGTTTCATTTAACCCAATTATCACTCACATACATGCCAGTTTGATTATGGCACATTCACTTTCTTTTCTTCCTGTGTGTTGACAATAGAGAGTCTGTCTCAGAGTACAAATTTTAGACAGGCAAGTGTCTTCTTGGATGGCCTTTGGATCCAAAGATCAGGAAGTCATATTCACACATGAAGATAATAGCAATGAGAAGAATGACCCAGAACTGAGGCCAGTTTAAAAATAAAAATTGTAATAAAGGTAAGTTTGGGGGCAAAGCCCAGCCTCTTCATTTTTGCAGCCCTCTTCTGAAGTTTATATTCAATTTTATTGGATCCATTTTATTATGGCTCTGTTTATTACAAGGAGGAAGCTGCCCCACAGACATGGGCTTTCAAGAATCAGAACCCTTCAGTCACTTCTGTATGGACCACTCTTAACCCTCAGTAATGAGTTTTTCACTCCAGTCACTTTATTTTATTGGGGAAATTTTGTCAATCCAAAGTTTTTTTAAAAGAGCTAGAAACTTCAGCTGTGCTTTGCCTAATAAAGAAAAAAAAACAAAATTGAGCCTAAAATATGACTCAAATACAAGCAAATCAAGGTGGTTTTTAGAGTAAGGAACTTGTCAAAGATGAAATGCATTTCAACCTGAAAAAAATATTTAGAGATAGAATAAACCAGAGCTGGCAAAGTAGTCTGAGACAGTTGTAATGTTTTCTTATTTCTTATGGTAATAGTTTTCTGGTGAGTACTGTTTTTTAAAAATAGAGTATATTAAGTTTGATTTTTATTATAAAAGCAACCCATGATCACTAGAAAAAAATCTAAAAAGTTTTTAAAAAAGGGAGAGAAAACCCACAAAACAACTCACTGATTGCCCCACTACACTGGAAATCATTTTGGGAGTTCCTGGGATTTCATGAAAAAGACATGGCATTTGGGATCAGAAAGATCTGGATTTAATCCAGTTAAAAGTTGAGTGACCTTGGGCAAGTGCATTTAACCTGAACAGATGCTTAATAAGTGAAAGTTGGACCGTAAGTGAAAAAATGGTCATTTTTTAAATATATTTTATTGTTTATGCTATTACAGTTGTCCCATTCCCTCCCCCGCCCCCCACTTTATTCTCCTCCACCCTGCACACCCCCTCCCATCCGCATTCCCCCACCACCACCTTAGTTCATGTCCATGGGTCATACATACAAGTTCTTTGGCTTCTACATTTCCTATACCATTGTTAACCTCCCCCTGTCTATTTTTCTACCTATCATTTATGCTTCTTATTCCCTGTATCTTTTCCCCCATTCTATCCCCCTCCCTGCTGATAACTCTCCATGTGATCTCCATTTCTGTGAATCTGTTTCTGTTCTAGTTGTTTGCTTAGTTTGTTTTGTTTTTGTTTTTAGGTTCAGTTGTTGATAGTTGTGAGTTTGTTGTCATTTTATTGTTTATATTTTTGATCTTCTTTTTCTTGGATAAGTCCCTTTAACATTTCATAAAATAAGGGCTTGGTGATGATGAACTCCTTTAACTTGACATCATCTGGGAAGCACTTTGTCTGCTTTTCCATTCTAAATGAAAGCTTGGCTGGATAGAGCAATCTTGGATGTAGGGCCTCATCTTTCATGACTTTGAATACTTCTTTCCAGCCCCTTCTTGCCTGTAAGGTTCCTTTTGAGAAATCAGTGTATAGTCTTATGGGGATTCCTTTGTAGGTAACTGTCTCTTTTTCTCTGGCTGCTTTTAATATTCTCTCCTTCATTTTAATCTTGGCTAATGTAATTATGATGTACCTTGATTTGTGCTTCCTTTGGTTCAACTTATTTGGGACTCTCTGAGCTTCCTGGACTTCCTGGAAACCTATTTCCTTTGCCAGATCAGCGAAGTTTTCCCTCATTATTTTTTCAAAGATGTTTTCAATTTCTTGCTTTTACTCTTCTCCTTCTGGAACCCATATGATTTGGATATTGGAACATCTAGTATTGTCCTGGAGGTTCCTAAGCCTCACCTCATTTTTTTTAATTCTTGTTTCTTCACTCTGTTCTGATTGAATGTTTATTTCTTTCTTCTGCTCCAAACCATTGACTTGAGTCCCGGTTTCCTCCCTGTCACTGTTGGTTCCCTGTACATTCTCCTTTATTTCACTTTTCATAGCCTTCACTTTTTCCTCTATTTTGTGGCCATACTCAACCATTTCTGTGAGCATCCTAATTATCAGTGTTTTGAACTGTGCATCTGATAGGTTGGCTATCTCTTTGTCACTTAGTGTATTTTTTCTGGAGATTTGATCTGTTCTTTCATTTGTGCCATTTTTTTTGTCTTGGTGTGCCTGTTACACAGTGAGGGGCAGAGCATTAGGTATTTGCCAGGGAGGGACTACCCATGTCTCAGTGTTGTGGCACTGTATGTGGGGGAGGGGTCTAAGAGGGAACAATGCTGCTCATTCAGTTCTCTGTCGGCTCTCAGTCACTTCCACCACTACCCACAAGAAAATCGGACCCTTCTGGTGCTGATTCCCAGTGGGGTGGCGGCTGGTTTGTGTACATACTAGGATCCTGTGGGTCTCTCCAACAAACTCTTCTGTGAGGCTGGGAGTTTCCCCCACTGCCTCAACCCCCACAGGTTTTTTTCAGTCACTGGCTCTGAGGCTTTATTTCCTTGCACTGGAACCCTGGGTTGCACAGTCTTTCTCACTCCCCAATTGCTCTTCCCAGTTTATTTGCTCACAAATGTGGAATCACCGAGTCCACCAGCCACAGTCTTGCCACAGACACAAGTCCCCTCCACCCAGCTGCCTATCTCCGCCCCTCCTACCAGTCTAGATGAATGTTTCTTCTCTAACTCCTTGGTTGTCAGACTTCCATACAGCTTGATTTTTTGCCAGTTCTGGTGGTTTTTTGTTTTTAAATTTGTTGTTGTCCTTCTTTTGGTTGTGTGAGGAGGTAAAGTGTATCTACCTATGCATCCATCTTGGCAAGAAATCTCCAAAAATGATCATTTTTATGTATCAGCGTCACTAGGGAAGAACACTCTCCCTTTCTTTTTTATATACAGCACTGGTTGAGAATGCATGTTTAACTACTGTTAGTGTTCTTGTTTTGGCTTATTTTTCATTGTTATAAGCTGAACTCCATATTCCTAGCTTTCTCAGCTGGCTTTCCCATTACAATCTTATTTTTAGCTACTGCCATGACTCCTCTCATTGTAGCTCTTGTTTTCCTCCTGCAGAAGCCCTCCTTTAACCATTTAAGTTGTCTTGTTAACCTCTACCTACCAGCCTCAGCCATACCAGTGACATCTCACTTCTACCTAGAAAGAGGGCAGGCAGCCCATGAACTTGAGTCTGCAAGCCTTTTTTTGTTCTTGAAGTAAAGGAAGTTAAAGTAAAAATGACTATGATCAATCATATTGATGATGTGTCTCAAAAAACATACTATAGTATAACATCAACCCAATAAAGTAATTCAGGATTTAAATGTTGGAAAAACTACTGCATCACCTATTCATTGCACCCTCTTATCTGGCTTCTATATGCTTTGGAAGAACATCAAATGTTTCTGCAAGATCCAAGAGTCCTGGGGACCACCACCCTCTTAGATGGGACGGGACTGAGGACCTCCACAGAACCTTGCTTTCTCACCCAGGCTGCTGAGAGAGCCTTAGAGAGCTCATGAATAAAATTCAGAAAGCTGAAGCAGTGGTGAAACCTTAATGCTCATTGAAAACCAAAGCAAAGTAAAACAAAATTTACCTTATCCATCAATACTTTTCCTGAGATAGGATCAAAAGCTACAGGATGTGAAAATTAGTTTGGGGGGGTGAAGTTCTGCATTTTTAAAATAAAAGATTATAATAAAATAGAGAATATCAAAGTATAAAATAGATGG
Organism: Trachops cirrhosus; assembly: GCA_028533065.1. Lineage (NCBI taxonomy): Eukaryota > Metazoa > Chordata > Mammalia > Chiroptera > Phyllostomidae > Trachops > Trachops cirrhosus. The sequence continues at coordinate 108,558,338 of CM052539.1, read as the reverse complement.
GGTAAATAGATATTATTTCACAAACTTTTTAAAACGTGTGTGTGTGTGTGTGTGTGTGTGTGTGTGTGTGTGTCTTTGTAAGCAAAACATTCCCCCCCAGCTGTGGTCACAGTTGGAAATGCTTATAAAGCTTGGCCCAGGGTGAGAGTGGAGTGATGCTATAAAGTTGAAAGAGGCAGGTTGGGAAGAGCAGGGCAGTAACAGGGAAAGATGGATGCCTGGACAGGGATCAGAAATAGACAAGTCCTTCACAGTTCTGTCAAATTCTCACATTTTTCTGTCCCTAACTAACATCACTGTCCTAACTGGCTGAAAGTTCCCTAACTGCTGCTCCTGCAGTAAATGCCACAGACTCCACCCTTGATCTGAAGGAGTCTCGGAAAATTTCAATCCAGGTGGATGTCCACAGGAAGAAGATCAAGAACAACTTGATCTTCTGTTTCTTTCCTGAGTTGGATGTAAATGTGTTAATGAAGGAGTGATCAACTGACCTCTTCTTTCACACAGCTTCCTGTTTAGAGTTTCTGCTTTGAAATATTTATACTAATAATAACATACATAGAGCTCCCATTTTTAGGTTAGATAATAAGCAGTTATAATTCAACCATGAGAAAACCTGAAGTTTTATGTTCTTAGTCAGTTTTATCACTTGTTTTACAAACACTGCAACAGTCCTTCCTAAAAAAGTATGTAGTTAAACCACATCTACCACTAAGTTCTCTCTAAATTGTGCAAAGAGTGTGTGTGTGTGATTTCTTCGGCCTGGTTTATCTCAGGCAGTGCCTTAGGAAGACTGCAGTCTAAGGAGCTGAGCTAAAGGCACCCGTATCTCTTCTAAGGTCCCTCATTCCTCATTCTGAGGCAGTTGATTTTTTCTCACCTCTCTTGCCAACATAGAAACCCCACAGAGAGAGTGTGAAAATGAGGTTGACAGTGTTGGGGGAGAAGGGAGCTGAAAAGTACTCAGCCATGCAGACCCTGTCACCAGACCCAGACGCAGTGTGGGTCAGTGTGTGTGAGAGGTCACAGCTGCTCGCTGAGTTTCCTCAGCTCAGGCCATCATTCTCCTGCCCAGGCCATCCCCACCCCCCTATGAAGCTAAGAGGCAGCCTCCTCCATTTTTTGAGCTTCTTTCCTGCCATGGCTACCTTCCCTACCAACCCTGTGACACTTCCCTGTGATAGTTATCGGTAGTAGGCTGCTGTTCAGGTCACCTCACCTGGAAAAACCTCCTTAAATGACCTTCCCTTTTTCTGCTTCCTTCTGAAAGTTTAATTTCTACAACTATTTATCTTAATTTTCGCCCACCTTAGCATATTTAATTGTTAACACCACTAACATAAAAGGGGCAGCTAGGGCATCAATTTTGTTCTGTCTTGACCTGGGTGGTGATTTCATGGATGTGTTCATTTTGCAACAGTTCATTCCGCTGAATACTTGTGATTGGAGTGCTCTTCCGTACATGTGTTACATTTCAATATTGGTTTTCAAAATTCCTGTCTTCTTCACTAGACTTTTCTCTGAGAACACTAGTTTCTTTATGCCCCCTAACTTATAGGATAATGTCTGGCATTTAGACAGTTATCAGGAGGCATTGATTTAAATGTTAGTGACCCTTGCTACAGAGGCAGCAAGGTCCAGTAGAAAAATACTGGAATAGAAATATGGAGACTGGAATTCCAGTCCTGGACCTATTGCCACTTACCTCAACTGACTTAGACAAGTTGTTTGGCCTCCCTAGACACCAGTTTGTACAACCATGAAATGGACCTTACGCACCTGCTTTTTGACCTCACAAGCATCCTTCTAAGGATCAGATGAGGTCATGACATAAATGAATCTAAAAGTGGAAAGTTCAGGATGAACATGAGGTTGGTTTTCTCAGAAACCTGCTTAGATCTGTGCCTTTGTCTGAATTGGATTACAGGAAGTAGGGAGAGGACTTGTGCACCTCTCTTGGTGCAGCCACAATAGAAATGCATTTATGCCATGAAGGACTGTTTTAAAAGAATGTCCCCTCATCCCACAGCATGGTTCCCCAAATTACTTCAGACAGCCTTCCCCATACTCTGTTTTGATTATTATAGCTTTGTAGTATATTTTTAAATCAGGGAGAGGGATACCTCTCAACTGTGCCTTCTTTGGCTCTTCAGGGTCTTTCACATTTTCATATGCACTTTAGGATAAGTTGTTCTGGTTCTGAGAAGAGTGTTATTGGTGTTTTAATAGCCATTGCATTGAATTTGTATATAGCTTTAGGTGAGAAGGACATTTTAACAATATGAGTCCTTCCAATCCATGAGCATGTTATATGCTTCCATATATTTGTATTTTCTTCAATTTCTGTCTTCAGTGTCCTATAGTTTTCTGAGTATAGTTCTTTCACCTCTTTGGTTAAATTTATTTCTAGGTAAAAAAGAGAGAGAGAAAAGCTATTCTGAATAGCCTTTCTGACCTAGATAGAAGATGCAGGGCCTCCATCAGGGCTCAAATGTTCATCGATTGGCCAGGAGAGGCTGCATGATGTGAAGCTGCAGGGCACCAACTTTGGGTCTTATAGACCTCAGCTTGATTCTTGGCTCTGTAGCTTACTAACTAAAAACCTTGATCTCCTTAAACCTCAGTTTTTTCATCTGAAAATGTGCTAGTAGATATCTGACCAGTTTTTCATGAGATTAAATAACAGTATGCATGGAAAACATTTAGCACTATGCCTGGCACACAGTAAATAAGCTCTTAGTAAATACTACTGATTCTTATACAAAGAAGAACCTCACAAATATTTGAAATAGAACACAAAGGCAGCCTAGGAGTGCACAGGGAAGTACAGAAGGACAGAGGGGACAAACAGAGAAAGACTACCGACCAAGTGTTTAAATCCAGGTATGAGTTTTGGGGAATGGAGAGGGAGGGAACAGGATTCAAGGGAGAGAACTTATGCCATTTAGAAGGATAACACAAATGGTTCAAATTGTCAAATAGTTTACCAGAATTGCTAATATGGAAAATTCTTACTAGTTTTTAAATTTTATTTTTATTGCATTTTTTCCATTACCATCTGTCTCCCTTATATCCCCTCCCACTGCAATCCCCATACCATTGCCCATGTCCATGAGGGGGTGGAGAAGTGTTTGCTCGTCTTTAGTCTCCAGCACTGACCTATGTATTGGTTGTAAATTTTACAAACTTAAACTGTCTGTATCAAGTAGGCAGAGATTTCTTAAACAGATCACAACAATAACTAACTCTTACAGGAAAAGATTGATCAGACTTTATTAAACTTAAGAACTGCTCATAAAATGACACCAGTAGGAGCCCAGAGAGACAAACAACAGATGGGGAAAAAAGTATTTGCAACTCATGTATATAGCAAAGGATTAAGATAAAAACTACTTTAAGAAATCATACATAGCAATAGGAAAAAGGCAATCAACACAAATAAATACAATTTTAAGGTGGAGAGGCAAGTACAGCCATCACAGTTTGGGCTGCACTGCCCTGTACATTTGTCTCCACTGACCTTTGTCTTGTCAGTTTCATGGCTAATTTTTTTCCCAATCAGAAATTTATCTCTGTCAGTGTCAGGAAGTGGACAACTTATAAATAAGTGTGTGAGGACAAAACAGCCAAGTGTTGAATGAAGCCAAATTCTCATGCCAACCAGACTCTTAAAAGAGCACAAATGATGTAATTGAATTTTATAGTCATTGTGCATTTTCCAAATAACATCTCATTGAATCATTTCCTGAGGTCTGTCTGATTACACTGTTAACTATGGATTAATTCTCCATCTGCAGAGGAGAATCATAGAATGATAAAAAGTAATGTGAGCTATGCCCATGTTTAAATCATTTGGAAATGCCAGAATTCACATTTCTAAGATGCTCCAGCAAGAATGAATGAAGAGATGCCCGTTTCCATTCAAGACATGGAGTTGTGGGCATGTCCTAAACAAGGCTGAGACTTAGGTCAGCCACTGCCAGAGGTACATGAAATATAAGTAAATCATTTTCTCAGAAAGCTTGCAAGAGTGCCCTCTTCCTATGTAACCCTAGGAAAAATTTCATTAAATTATTTTACTGTCATTCCTAAATGTATAGTTCTTGCTTTGAGGTCTTCACCAAACAATACCAGGGAAATTCCTCTGATTCTTGGAAATAATGGCTGTTTCTACAGAGGAAACTGGTGGTTACCAGGACCATTGCAGCGGGTGCGCAATAAACCACAGTGCTGAACCTCCACGCTGGGAACCTAGGTCAAGTGCCACTTCCGCTGATAACCTGCAAGGTCACTACCTCCTGAACTGCTTCTCTTTGCATCTGTCAAATGGGAGGAAATCAACTGACATCTTAAGGTGGAGTAAAATACCAGGTAGAACACATGCGTTTTGCAGGACCTTGCTGCTCACCAGATGGAGCTCTGAGAACGAGGATGAGAATGAATTTGCCTTCTCTGCTCCTCCCTAAAGGTAGAATGAAGCTTTGCATTTCATTTTATGGAGGGAATTATGGGGGTGGGGTGGACATATGAACTTCAGAAGAGAGCAGAGTTAAGCAACTCAATTCATGGAACCCAATCATTACCATCTGGGCCAGGCCTTTTCTCACGTGGTTTGGGTTTTTTTGTTTCAAACATTTTCTCTCCACTCCTGGCTCCTACCTGTCCCCACTTCAGATACTCATGAATGTGTCCTTGGATGTGTGTGTATTTGAAATTTTATGATGTTATATTGCCTTTGCTTACATTTATATATGTGTATATAAAATAGTAGCCTATGGAACTTATTATTTTTCTTCTTGTTTTTCATTCAACTCTATGGTGTTAAAATTTGTCCATGTACTTAATGAATAATATTCCACATTCACCTATTCATTCCCCAGTAATGGACACAGAAGTGGACCATAAGGCATATGGTTAGGAGTACACAGTCAGAAGCCAGACTGCTTGGCATCAATCTTATTCACAACAGGGTGAACTTAGCCCATTTACTCAACCTCCCTGTACCTCAGCGTTCTCATTTCTAAAAGAGAGATAGTAATAGTCTCTACCTCATGTAGAGTACTGAGAACATATAAGGTACTGAGCACACAAAAGCATCCAGCAAGCGTTAGCTATTATCATCATCATTATTATTCCCACACCTAGTGCTGCACTGAACACCCTCGTGCACATCCCTTAATGGACCTGTGCCTGAGTCTCCCTGGGGTGTAGATGCCAAAGGGGGATGGCTGGGTCCTAGGGCATAGGTACACTTAATTTCATCATGTGCTGCCTAAAGGCTATCCAGAATGACTGCTCCAGTCTGCATTCTCACCATCAGTTCCTGAGGGTTCCAGGAAAAGTTTTCTCAGCCAGTGAGAGCACAGATTTTAACAAGTCTCCTCTACAGTTGCACTGACATCATCTGTCTGGGAGACTTCTGTATAAGCCGGGTGGAGAAACCACTCTAAGACACGTGGCCAATTTAAGATTGTGTGCTATTTTGCACTCCAGAACCCAAAGCCCTGTAGTGACTATCAAACAGTGGGTTCCCCACCTGGGGGCGTTAGAATCACCCTGGAGGGATTCAAAGTGCTTCCCCAGGGTATTCTCACCCACATACCATAGGAGAGCATGTACCTCCCACTCCCTAACCCCAAGTAAGGGTACCTGCCTCTGCGAGCCACTTTTGATGATACACAAATGTCAGCACAGGACGAAAGGTGGAAAGGGGACAGGGGAGGGTGGCCCGCAGTGACCCAGGGCCCTGGAGCCATTGGAGGCCTTCAGCGAACCCTGATGGAGCAGGAAGCTCCCCTTGTCCAGAAAACCTTCTGTTGTTTAAAATTTCTTTATAGCCTGGACAATATCAGAAATGTCACTGTCTAATACTTACTGTCTTTTGAATTTAGCCCATATTCTCTGAAAGACTGTGTACTATCAACATGTTCCCTGGGCTCTAGGCCCAGTGCTTGCTAATACCAGAGGGTGTGAGCATCTAAGCAGGAGTCCCTGAGAATCTTGGATGTTTGAGAAATGTTTGGTAGGCAAAGTATGATACATGTTTGACGGATTTGGGAGATGTGTGTCACAAGCTCCCCAGGAGCAGTGAGTACTGCTAGAGAGAATATTTTGAGGCCTTGCTTAAGGGCTTCATTTAAATCCAGCCTGGTACCCACATCATCATAAAGATGCTAAACAGTGCACTTAGTAATTGCCATTAAGCCAGATTTAGGTCTGGAATCATACAGCTTTCAACATACCCATTTTTATGAGGAGTGAGTCAGAAAAACTTTGTCCCTCTGTGTCTCCCTTACAAGAGTTCATTAAACTTCAAAAGCAGAAAGCAAGTAATTCATCCATTGCCTCACCACTGGTAAGTTATTTCCTTTCTCCTTCTAAAAAGAAACCATGGGCTATCAATTTCACAGAAGCTGTTAGAGTGCAATTGGCACTTGAACCTGTGCAGGTTTCTACCTGCAGATTTCTTTGTACCTGCAGGCACTTGTACCCTTGCAGATTTCAACCGTTAAGGTTGAAAGACACTCTGAACCAGGTGATGGGCAGTTTTCTGCTTCAGAAAGTGATGATTAGTTGATGCAATTTGGCTTGAAGGTCTCACACTGGTCTCAGCAAATTTTTGGATGCTAGAGAAGATAGAAAAATATTTAAATTGGCATGGTAACAGATAACTCATTTTTAAATAGTTTGTGTGTTCCTCATTAATTTTTATTCTAAGTAATTTTTTTCCATAGACCAATAAACTGACACCTTGTAGGTTCTCAACAAATATCTGTTGTATAAGAGACTAGTCAGTGAAGAGTAGGCGGAGCTCCTCACTCTGTTCTCCGGATCTCACGCAGGCTGAAGCCACCCTCACCTTTCCACACAACCTCTCCCACTATAAGGCACATACTGGTTAAAATAAAAACATATTGGAGTATGATATAAAAATCCCAGCTGAGGCTGGCCTCACTAGCGTGAGGTATGGCAGGATGGGGATCTGAGGGGCCGGATGCTGGGTGTGAGGTCCATTGTTAGAAAGGGGATTGTGGATCAATCTGAGGAATGATGATGCTTACAATGAACCCTTAGCAGGCAAGGACTAATGTTGCAAAGGCAAGGAAGAATTAAACAGGGAGCATCTGCTGGAAGAGCCAGGTGGAAAGCTGATACTGAGGGTAGAGTTTGGTGAGAGACATGGGTGGGGATCAGGTGTGCAAGAATGGGAGTGATTGGGATGAGTAAAAGAGCAAGGAGTAAGAGGTTGAGACTTGAGAACTGGGTCTTCAGGCCAAAGAGAGAGGTTCTGTCAATTTCTCCTTATCCATGTTTTCTCCTTGTACAGCATATTCTGTCCCATCCCACCTCGCACTCCTACCTATGAAGAGCAAGGCTGAAGCTATATCCCATTGCATCTGAGGAAGAGAGTGCATCTTCTGGGGTTTTTTCTCCCCAGTTTGATGCCAAATTGCTACTGATGCATGTTGCTGTCTCATGTATTCCATGTGCACGTGGGTGGGAATAATTTCATATTCTGCCTCTCCTGTCAATCTTGGGCCAAGATTGACTGCCAGGGCAGTTAACCAGAGGGTGCCATGTGATATCTAGAATCTGCAAAAACCTACTTATTTATGTTATTGCCTAATAAAACAAGTCTATTTTTCATACTATAATTGTTTCACTTTTTTACCAACATCTAAATATTCACTGAGTTAGTCTCAGAAAGCTAGAAAGCTCACATCTAGACTGCCCATTTACTAGCTCTGTGAACTTAGACAAGCTCACATAGTTGACTTCTATGATACACATTTTTCATTAGCAAAATAAAGAAAATGATGTTTACAGAGTTGTTAGAAGTAAATAAAAGAACACAGGTGATAGATCCTGGCCTAGTGTCTGATTTGTGGTAGATGCTTAATATTGCTTTATGTTATTTTTTTAATAACCTAAACTTAACAGTAGCCATGAACAAGTACTCAGAAGAAAACAACCTTAAAAAATTAATCACATTTGCATTTTCTAAGGTACAATAGAAATCATATTCTTGACACTCCACCATATTTACTCTGTCCTTGCTACCCACAGTTGCAGCTGGGAACATCAGCTTTGTATTTCCTGTGGGTACCAGCTGTGAATACCTCCATTAGGTGGGGGTGTGGTCGGTACAAAAGCATCTGTTCTTGGTTGCTTAGCAGGATTCATACCCAAAGCCAATGAACCAAAACTGAGACCTAGAACGCTGGCTCCCAGCAGGTGACCAGAACACAAAAGTGAAAAGCATACTGCTGGTAACCTGATCCTCCTCACATCTGCTGGCCAATGTTCTATTGCACTGACACAGATACCTTCAGCTTTCCTTAGACAATCTACATGCCATGTTGACCTGAGCTGCCGAGCTCTACATGTCTTCTCAGAAAAATCCACCCCTAGGTGCAGAGCCCAGGATCATAACCTAGATTTTCCTTTGCTTCGTATTGTCTTTGCTGTTGCAGTACCACACCATGGATGATTTTCTCTGCCTTTATTATTAACTTGGAAGTGTTATATTTCTTAAAGGGAATTTTTATTTCTGTAGAACCTTGGCTGCTTTGCTATACCACACAATAGAAAACAATCCACATTACAATGATTCTGCTTCCTCTCCCCTGGACCCCGATAACTTTTGAATCTCTGTCTCCAAGTATCACTCCTTGCTTTGGGGTCAGGCTTGTCCTTGGGCAGCACAGTAGTGGTGAGGAGTGTGGTTTATAATGAGACCTAACTATATATCGGATCAATCTTTCTAACGGTCCTGTTCTTACCTTGAGGTTCTCAGGATTAAGTTAGAAGGAATGATTTCTGAAAGAGAGTTAATAAAAAGAGAATGAACTGGTAAGTGGGCATAACATCTGACTGATGCCGGTGAATCACTTCCACCCATCTAGGTCATTCTATACCCTCCAATGTTCCACCCCTCACCTGCCTGTCCTGGGACCAAGTTCACCACACTGAATAAAGGAAGTAGCAGTGACCCCAGACACCTTCTTTACAAGGAGCACACACCAGTCCCTTACACTACCTGGTCTGGTCTATCTTCACAGAATATGAGCAGACTTTTCATCTACATGAGACTTCTAATCTTATTTTGTAGGGGCCAGAAGTGTACTTTATTTACTTTTATACAATTCACCTTTAGAATGGCAGAAGACTATTAAGCCCATCTCAGAAGATGCTCAGAAGATGCTTAGAAGATGCCATTTTTCCCACTTCTCAAGCCCCTCTGGTCACTTTTGGTCATCTGAGATGGCTGTCATTTGTACCTTGTATTTTCACAAATAGGAATGTATGAACATAAAAACTTATGTACATATTAATTGAATATGATGCTTTTGGTTGATCTTTTCTAAATTTTATAATACACTTGCTTCCAGATAGCTGAAGCACAAAAGTTAACTGAATTTTTATCTCGTTCTCCAGAAATATAATCTATAACTGCTCCCAGAAGAGGCCTGGGTTGCCTACCAAAGGCACTTTGTCATGTTGTCGAATCCATTGTATCCAATTCCCCACTCTCCATCTGCCTGCCTGCCTAAGAAACTTCCCTCTTGTTTCACCAAGGCTTACAGTGACCTTGTGGATCTTAGAATAAGTTTGGGTCTGTGATAACAGTTGTGGCCTGAATCTTATACCTTCAGACTTAAGAATTTAACAACTCTCCTTTGGCCTTGTCTTGAAGTTCCAACACCTAGCCTTGAATACACCCCGAAGAACCAAATCCACTATCCTTCCTTATCCCAATGGCCTGGAGCCACAGTCATGACAATCAAAGCCAACCTCCCTTTTAGATTATGGGACACAGAACCCAGCACAGTGGTATAGTAGCAATGGTAGGTACATAGCTCAATCCCACTGGCAAAAGTCTCCTGAGAACAGTGTCCCCTGTGCCAGACCTCCTAAAATTCACAGAATAAAGCCTGCAGCATAAAATTCTATATTTAAAGACTAGGACCCTGATTCAGAAATGCTTAGACAATCAGATCCATGAGGTGGGAAACTATTTTATTCACTGCTGTTTCCCCATGTCTAACTCTGGGCTTGGAACTTAGTATTGCTCAATAATACTTGCAAGCATAAAATTTAAAAAAAAACCTAAAAGACATATGTTTGAAAAAAATCTTAAAGAATGAACATAACAAAGAAAATTAGTTTCTTTTCTTTGAAAAAGAAAAAAATTTAACAGGAATTTAACCTTAAAACAGTTGAAAGACTTAATTAGAGAAATATAAGAGGCAATGTAAACAGTATGCAATTTGATTCAGACTTCCTGGGTTCAAATTCTGGCTTTAATGCTTACTAACCATGTCAATGTGGGCAAGTTAGTTAGTCTCTTTAGGCTTCAATATTCTTATCTTTAAAGTGGGGATAATAATAATACATACCTAATGGAAGTGGTGTGGAAATTATAGGAGGTAATACATGAAAAGGGCATCATAGCACCCTGGCTGCACAGTCAGCCCATCATCATTAGCTCTCAGTAGTAGTAACAGAATGTTAGTATTACCTAGAGGGTCACAGGACATTTCAAGTGCCTGAGGGGAAGGAAAGGCCAAGAGAATCCAAGATTCATCAACCTTTATTTCATAGTCACTGAACGAATACCAACAAGTGTCTACCTCAGGATCAATAATTAAATAGGGAAAGTAAATCTCCTTTATGTTATCCATTTTACTGGTCATTTACCTGTTTATTCTCAGATTTATTTTACATTCTCCTGTGCAGATGATACATCCAAACTCCCTTGTGGCAGCAGTAGCAGGCAATTGGAGAATGAGAGGAACAGAAAACACAGGGAATTTCTCCTTTTCTCCTTTGCTTCAGGCAGTATCTCCACTTTGGTTATGTCTTATCCATAATCGCAATGCCTGTCAATGACTATCCCTCTTCCATGGTTCCATTTTCCCCCAAGAAGCCATCTTGTAGATCCAGGTCCAAGCGGCAATGAACTTAAACTCTGGTAAATGCCATTTCTGTCTTTTGTCCTTGAAGCCCTGTGAATGGTAGCGGCTTTCTGCTATTATTAATCTTTGAGATGCTCTATTTGCCTTCTCAGCTTTTACAGCCCCTTTCTAGTCAGTTCCCTGTATTAAATTATTGATATTGGACTACGCTGGCATAGATTGAGCTTTCCTGATGGGGATCTTGATGAATCTAGCATCTGAGGTGGGTTTCCATTGCTTGACACAAATCACTTTCTAAATTGATTCAAACCTTAAGAAATAATGAAAGGTTTTTACCTCATGACTGGTAAAGGCCATGGCTTCTCCCTGCCTGGGATCCAAGGATTGCTCCAAAATTTGACTCTCCCACACTACACTTGGAACATTCTTTCTTATTTGACTTCTAATTTGCTTCATTCCAATGATTCTGTACCTTGATTCACTCTCCCTGCCGAATCTCTTAATATTGATAGTGTACCTCCTCCATTGCTTCCTTGGATATGCTCACCATCAGCCATTAAGCAAATGATGCACTGCTCTGCATTCAACCAATGGTCTTCAAGAACCAAAAACAGCCTAGATCTGTTACCTCTGCAAAAAAAGATCCAAACTCATGTGTATGCACATGCCTACATGCTCATATGTGTTACAGAATGAATTAAAAATTCCTTCTGCTCTGACTGGTGTGGCTCAGTTGATTGGGCATCATCTCACAAAGAAAAAGGTCACCACCAGTTTGTTCCTGGCGAGGGCACATGCCTAGGTTGCCAGTTTGGTCCTGGTTGGGACATGTACGAACAACAACTAGTTGATATTTCTTTCTCACATTTATGTTTCTCTCCCTCTCTTTCTTCCTCCCTTACCCTCTCTCTAAAAATAATACATACATACATACATATATACATACATAATACATACATACATACATAAAAAGAATTGAAAGGTTCCTTCTTCTAATGGGTTGAGGGAAGGATGCAAATTTTGGAAGATAAACAAATTCATTATTTCAGCCAATACAAATTGAGCTAGGTGTTATGCTTAGCCTGGCTCTAAATGCAAGAGATATGGCAGTTAACAAAGCAAAAATAATCCCTGCTCTTTGCTCTCCTAGAGCTGCATCTGACTCTCCAGAATGGCAAAGAGAGACATTTACAACCAGCAAATCATGTTATTAAGGTTATTAAGGTGATGTTTTCACAAGAGTCAGGGTCAAAGTCTTGATATTAAAAGGAATACCTTTTTATCTTATGAGTTAGACTATGTTGTCATCCCCAAAAATGAATGTTCATCCTGAACAAATCAGTGAAAAAATAATCCCAAACTGTGGATAATAAGTAGACCAAAATGAAATGGGACCACCGCTTTTAGCTTCTCTCATTGTCTAGAATCCAAATGCTCCCCCTCTGTAGTCAGCAACACCTGAGTTAAAAGGCTACACCAACATCCAGCCCAGGACTAGAGCACCTACCTCATGCAGAACATGAGCAGAGTCTGGATGTTGGGAATGGGGATGACAGAATATCTGGTCTTGGGAGAGCGGAATTGTCAGAGGAAAGAGAGAGAGACCAGAGAGAAAGAGATGGCAATGGGATGGTGGTGGTAAAGGGAGGCACAAATGATCTTCACAGGACATCCTCCTTTGGAAGACTCGAATATGTCGGACTCACTTTTTCATTTGTTTTATTTGTTGATTTGAGAGAGGAAGAGAAACATCAACTTGTTCCACTTGTTTATTCATTCATTGGTTGATTCTTGTATGTGCTGTGACTGGTAATCAAACCCTCGGCATATCAGGACAACATTCTAACTAAGCTACCAGGCCAGGGCCTATGTCAGACTAATTTTTATAGTTTTCATTAAAAAAAGTGTGTTCTAATTTTCAAAATCAATTGTTTGTTTTAATGTCTTTACTTCTTAAAAAAGATTTGAATTCAGTTAACACAACCAAGAACTGATCTTTATAGTTGAGATAAAATTTCCTTCTAAAAGTAAAAAGTAGTTTCTGCATTAAATGGAGGTGATATCTTTGAAGTAGTCTAACAACATAACTTTACTTTTATGCTCTGGTTTAATCTTCACATCCATCCTATAAGGTAGACACTATTTTAAAACCTATTTATAGGTGTAGAGATTGGGACTTGGAAAGGCTGAGTAACCTATTCAAAGTGACCTGTCCAGTAAGTAACAGTCAGGATTGTAACTTGCAAATCTTGGTAGCTGGCTATTTATTTCACTATCCTACACTGCACCAAATACACTAGCGCATTTTACAGTGACAAGGAATAAGAAATGTCTTGAACTTGGCTAGTTTTAGTAGTCTTCTCTACAGAATCACTTTGTAAGTTATATAAATGTCTAATCACCATGTTGCATATTTGTAACTAATATAGTATTGTATGTCAACTGTAATTTTAAAAGTTTTAAAAATTCTTTTGAAGAAATTTTAAACAAAAATGCTTTGTGTCTTCTGTTTTCCTTTCATAAACATATATTGCTCTCATTTGTAAACTTCATATACTTGCGATATACATACCAATCCATTTTCATCAACTTATTGGAATCATTTAGCACAAAACACTGTTTTCCTCAACAAACATACAAAATTTAGTTAAATACTTGTCAAGGCAGGCACAGACAAGAAACTGTTGCCCAAAACAAACATAACACTCCATCTTTAACCAAAGAAGCACATACCCCAACATATAGAGAAACAGCTCTGTGTGTATGTGTTCCAAGAACAGCATCAGTTTTTCTGCTTTTAGCATTAGCTCTGGGAGAGGTTTAAGAACCAAACAGGATTCCCTTTACTAGGGGAGCTTCCTAGGGGAGGTAAGAATCTGAGCAGTTACTTCCACTTGAAACTTCTGCCCAATCTGCTTCACACAGGATTTTCAGCCTTCCTGATTTTTAAAATCTTGAGCTGTTTAGTGTTTCTTCTTCTGTAAGTGAGAAAGATGATTTCCGCAGTGAAACAGATGTGAAAAATAATGGATGAAGGGACTACAAGTCCCTTCCAGGACCTAATGCAAAAGCACTGGAAGGTGGGGCCCCACCCACGATCTTCCCATTTGGCAGCTTTTCAGGGACCAGACTCAAGGAACTAGTCTGAGAGGATGCTGAAGAGCTTTCAACTCTAAATGTCCTTGTTTTCCAATGTCTTTATCTTTGAATTAGGAGATAAGTAGCAACAAAACTGTGTATATCACTTCCTACAGAATCTTTGATCCCTTTTTTCCACATCCCTTCACCCAGTTTCAAAAACAAAATACAATGGACTTTATCACCCTCATCCATTGGCTCCATCACACAGAGTCCACAAACATAACTTTCCTCGATTGATTATTGGAACAGATCCATTTTCCACATCTCTGTGAACACAGCTGCTGTTTGGCTTTATAAGACAGTGAAGGGAATTTGCAACATAAAAGTTTATTTTTCTTAGTTAAAAATAAGAGCATAGCCAGACAGCAGTCTGGGGTAGGGTGGTAAATGGAAAGATGTAGAACACTATTAAGAAATGGAGGAAACAGAGAGAATGGCAACACTCAACTCTAGGGGGCCTGGCTTTTTTGTTATTTTTTAATGCCTGTGAACTGACTGCTTTGATGGAGTCTGAGTTCAGCTGATTCCAGCTGTGCTGAATCTACGGCGGAGATCGGCGCTATTCTAAATTCCTCCATCTATAGTACATTCCCCAAACCTTATTAGGACCTCCAACAAAATGCCACGTGCCACAGGTCTGGGGATCGACAGTGTTGGTTCACTGACATCAAATACAGAACTTCCGAACAGTACTTCTCAACTTGAGTTGCATTTGGAATCCCTTGAGAGTTTTGAAAACTGCTGATGCCTGGGCCCCGCCCCCAGCATTTCTGATCGGAGTTAGGTAACCCAAGAAAGCAGAATTTTAAAACCCCTTCCAGGTTTTTCAGGTTGTAGGCAAGACTGAGACTCACTGCTGTAGAGTGCTACATCTGAGGCCCACACCTGCAGACCAGAGAATTCATGGAGTGGGATTAAACAGGGCGCCAGTGAAAATGGTCTTCGTCATGTGGGGCCTTCTGTGGCTCTCAAAGCCATTTCTTTAAATGATGAGTGAAGCTTGAGGATGAAAGTGCATTCTAGCATGCTTTACTTTCCAGAAATACAAAACCCCATATATTCGAATAAAAACTACAAAGACTAATCAAATCTTCACCATCCTCCAACCAACCAGTAGGTAGGATTAGTGAGCCAAGGATGAATCCCTCTTGATCTGCTATTTGCATCCTAGGCATAATTTTCTGTCAGACTGCACTTACACTCATAACCAAATCATGAGAGTTCATCTCTGCCCCATAATTCAGGTTGACCTGGAAGATATACTGCCTCTACCCTTACTGCCATGCCAACCACATGCATCTGACTCTGAGAGGAGTTGGAATAGGACAAAGACTTCAAATTTCTCAGAATTAGAGGTATGTCTATTTCATTTTAAAGGTTTACTGAAATCATGCATTTAGCAAAAGGCCTAACATCTCCCCCTCTGGTGCCCTTATGAATATGTGAGTAATAAATTTATTACCCATGTTACATGAAAATCTTTTGTGGACTTTTCCAAAGGCTCAGCTCTAATCATGGTTTAACCAGCAAAGGGATTACAGCCTTATCAGGAGTTTATTTTGTAAAACTGCCACATAGCTCTGCCAGAGACAGTATCCTGTTTTTCCCACTATGTTGATTCAAAGATCCCATTAAATAAAGTTTAACTTTTCAGTTATGCATTAATATAAAAAAGCCTCTCTCACTATGACTTGGAGTTATATTTGCATTTAGGAAAAAATGATGTTCAAATACTAAACAGTATTGACCCCCTATAACTCAGAAATCTAGATGTGATAAAGGAGGAAATTTTCAAATTTTTTTGGTCATTTTATTCATTTATTGTTAATTTAATCTTTATTGTATTTTTCCATTACCATTTAGTCCCCTTATACTCCTCTCCCCCAAACAATCACCACATTGTTGTCCACGTCCATGAGTCCTTTTTCCTTTTGCTCAATCTCTCCACCCACTCATACTCCCCCCACTAGCTGTCATCCTGCTCCCCATCTATGAGTCTGTCCCCATTTTCCTTGTTAGTTCATTTTGTTCATTACACTCCACACATGAATGAAAGAACATGGTATTTATCCTTCTCTGACTGGCTTATTTCACTTAGCATAATTTTTTCCAGGTCCACCCATGCCGTCACAAAGGGTAAAATTTTCTTTTTTACAGCTAAGTAGTATTCCATTGTGTAAATGTGTCATTGTTGTTTTACCCACTCATATACTGATGGACACGTGGGCTGCTTCCATATCTTGACTATTGTAAATAATGTTGCTATGAACATAGAGGTGCTTATGTTCTTTCAAATTAGTGTTTTGGGTTTCTCTGATATATTTCCAAAAGTGGGTTGCTGGGTCAAAAGATATATACATTTTTAACTTTTTGAGGTATCACCATACTGCTTTCCATGGTGGCTGCACCAATCTGCATCGCTACCAACAGTACAAAAGGGTTCTCCTTTCTCCACATCCTCACCAGCACTTGTTGTTTGGTGACGTGTTGATGACAGCCATTTTAACACGTGTGAGATGATATCTCATTGTGGTTTTAATTTGTATTTCTTTGATGATTAGTGATGTTGAGCATCTCTTCCTATGTCTATTGGCCACCTGTATGTCTTCTTTGGGGAAATCTCTATTCAGGTTCTTTGTCCATTTCTTAATTGGGCTGTTGTTTTTTGGTGTTGAGTTTTGCAAGTTACTTATAAATTTTGGATTTTAACAAATTATCAGGTTTATTGGCAAATATGTTTTCCCATTCTCTGGGTTGTCTTTCTATTTTGTTGATGATGTCCTTTACTGTGTAAAATGTTTTAGTTTGATGTAGTCCCACTTGTTTATTTTTTTTCTTTTGTTTCCCTTGCCTAGGGAGACATAGCTGATAAAAAATTCTACACACAATATCCAAGACTTTGCTGCCTATATTTTTCTTCTAGGATTTTTATGGTTTGGGGTCTAACATTTAAGTCTTTAATCCATTTTGAATTTATTCTTGTGTGTGGTGTAAGAAAGTTGTCTAGTATCATTTTTCTGCATGTATCTGTCCAATTTTCCCAACACCCTTTATTGCATTGAGCTATCTTTAGCCCATTATATGTGCTTGCTTCCCCCATTGGATATTAATTGACTATAAATGTGTGGGCTTATTTCTGAGCTCTCTATTCTGTTCCATTGATTTATGTTCCATTGTCTGTTTTAACACCACTACCATGCTGTTTTGAATATCATGGCCTTATATAGTACAGTTTGATATTAGGTAGTGTGATTCCTCCAACTTTGCTCTTCTTTCTCAGGATCACTGTTCCTATGCGGGCCCTTTTGTGGTTCCATATAAATTTTTGAAATGTTTGTTCTAGTTCTGTGAAAAACATCATTGGAATCTTGATAGGAATTGCATTGAATCTATAGATTGCTTTGGGTAGTATGGACATTTTAATGATGTTATTTCTTCCTATACATGAACATGTTTTGTGCTTCAACTTATTTGTATCTTCTTCAATTTCTTTCTTCAGTGTCTTATAATTTTCTTAATACATGTCTTTTACATCCTTGGTTAGGTATATTCCTAGGTATTTTATTATTTTTGTAACAATTGTGAATGGGATGATCTCTTAATTTCCCTTTCTGTTAGTTCATTATTGGCATATAAAATGCAGCTGATTTCTGTATATTAATTTTGTATCCTGCAACTTTGCCGAATTCATTTATGAGTTCTAGTAATTTCTTGGTGGAATCTTTGGGGTTCTCCATGCACAGAATCATATCATCTACAAATAAAGACAGTTTTACTTCTTCCTTTCTGATTTGGGTGCCTTTTATTTCTTCTTCTCTGATCAGTGTAGCTAGAGCTTCCAGTACAATGTTGAATAAGAGATGTGAAAGTGGACATCCATGTCTTGTAGTTTTTGACGATTGAGTATGATGTTAGCAGTGGGTCTGTCATATATGGCCTTTATTATGTTTAGGTATGTTCCCTCTAATCCAGGGGTGTCCAACCTATGGCCTGTGGGCTGCATGTGGCTCAGGATAACTACGAATAGGGTCCAATACAACATCGTAAATTTACTTAAAACATTATGAGATTTTTTTTGTGATTATGTGTTGCAATGTATTTAATGTGTGCCCCAATACAATTCTTCTTCCAGTGTGGCCTAGAGATGCCAAATGGTTAGACACCCCTATAAGTCTAATCCCACTCTGCTGAGAGTTTTTGTCATAAATGGGTATTGATTTCATCCAATGCTTTTTCTGCATCTGTTGATATGATCATGTGGTTTTTATCCTTCATTTTGTTTATGTGGTGTATCACATTAATTGATTTACAAATCTTGTACCAACCTTTCATTCCTGGAAAAAAAATCCCACTTGATCATGGTGTATGGTCTTTTTGATGTATTGCTGTATTCAATTTGCTAATATTTTGTTGAGGATTTTAACGTCTATGTTCATCAGAGATATTGGCTTAAAGTTTCCTTTTTTTGTCGTGTCTTTATCTGGTTTTAGAATAATGCTGGCCTCGTAAAATGAGTTGGGAGCCTTTCTTTATCTTGAATTTTATGAAGTAGTTTGAGAAGGAGCCATGTTAGTTCTCTTGGAATGTTTCATGAAATTCACTTGTGAAGCCATCCAATTCAGGGCTTTTGTTTGTTAGGAGTTTTTTTGATTACTGCTTCAATTTCACTACGTGTATCTGTCTATTCATATTCTCTGATTCTTCCTGATTTAGTTTTGGAAGATAGTATGCTTCTAGGAATCTATCTATTTCATACAGGTTTCCCAGTTTATTGGCATATAGTTGTTCATAGTATTTTCTTACAATCCTTTGTATTCTTTGGTGTCAGTTATTTCTCCTCTTTCATTTCTGATTTTGTTTATTTGGGTCCTCTCTTTTTTCTTGATGAGTCTGGTTAAAGGTTTGTCAATCTTGTTTGTCTTTTCAAAGAACCAGCTCTTGGATTCATTGATCTTTTATATCTTTTTTTAGATTCTATTTCATTATTTCCACTCTGATCTTTATTACTTCCTTCCTTCTACTCACTTTGGGCTTTGTTTATTATTCTTTTTCAAATTCCTTTAAGTGTGAAGTTAAATTGTTTCCTTGAGCTTTTTCTTGTTTTTTGAAATCGGCCTGTAATGCTATGAATTTCCCTTTTAGGATTGCTTTCCTAGTGTCCCACAGATTTTGGATTGTTGTATCTTCATTTCCATTTGTTTCAATGTATCTTTTGATTTCTTCCTTGATCTCATTATTGGCCCATTCATTGTTTAATAATATGTTATTTAGCTTCTATGTCTCTGAGTGTTTTTCAGTGTTCTTCTTGCGATTGATTTCTAGTTTCATAGCATTGTGGTCAGAGAAGATGCTTGATTTAATCTCATTCTTCTTAAATTTACTGAGATTGGTTTTGTGTCCTAAGATATGGTCTATCCTAGAAAACATTCCATGTGCACTTGAAAAGTATGTATATTCTGCTGCTTTGGGGTGAAATGCTCTGAAGTTTTCATTTAAATCCATTGGATTTAGTGTGTCATTTAAAGTTCCTGTCTCCTTGTTGATTTTCTGTCTGGAAGATCTATCCATTGAAGTCAAAGGAGTGTTAAAATCTGCCACTATGATGGTATTTCTGTCGATCTCTCCTTTTATGTCCATCAAGATTTGCGTTACATATTTAGGTGCTGATATGTTAGGTGTATAAATATTTACAAGGGTTATATCCTCTTGTTGGATTGTTCCCTTTATCATTACATAGTGTTCTTCTTTGTCTCTTACTATGGCCTTCATTTTAAAGTCTATTTTGTCCAATATAAGTACTGCTACCCCAGTTTTTTTTTTCTTTTCCATTTGCATGAAATATCTTTTTCCATCCCTTTACTTTTAGTCTGTGTGTAGGTTTTGACCTGAGATGGGTCTCTTGGAGGTAACATATATATGGGTCTTGTTTTCTTATCCATTCAGCTACCCTGTCTTTTGGTTCAAGTATTTAAGCCCTTTACATTTAAGGTAATTATTGATATATACATATATAGTGACATTTTATTGATAGACTATTTTCCTCTAATTATTTTTATTTTTCTTCTTCTTCTCCTTCTCCTTCTCCTTCTCCTTCTTCTTCTTCTTCTTCCTTCTTCTAGCAAGCCCTTTAGCATGTGTTGTAGTATTGATTTGGTGTTAACAAATTCCTATAGGTTTTTCTTGTCTGGGATACTCCTAATTTCTTCTTTGATTTTATTTTTTTTTTAATTTTATTCATTTAGTTTTAGAGATGGGGAAGGAGGGAGAAAGAAAAGAAGAGAAATGTCAATGTATGGTTGCCTCTCGCATGCCCACTTCTGGGGGGACATGGGCCACAATCCAAGTATGTGCCCTAGACTGGGAATCAAACTGGCAACCCTTTGGTTTGCAGGCCAGCACTCAATACACTGAGCCATTCCAGCCAGGGCTTCCTTCTTTGATTTTAAATGCTAGCCTTGCTGGGTAAATTAGCCTTGGTGGTAGGTCCTTGCTTTTCATCATCTTAAATATTTTACACCACTCCCTTCTGAACTGAAATGTTTCTGTTAAGAACTCAGATGAAATTCTAATTAGTGCTCCCTTGTGTGTAACTATCTGCTTTTCTCTTGTGACTTTTAGAATTCTCTCCTTGTCTTTAAGCTTTGTCATTTTCATTATGATGTATCTCAGAGTAGGCTTCTTTGGGTCCAATTTGTTTGGGACTCTCTGAGTTTTCTGATCTTGTGTGTCTTCTTCCTTCACAAGAGTATGGAAGTTTTCATTCATTGTTTCTTCAAATAAGTTCTCAATCCCTTGCTCACTCTCTTCTCCTTCTGGCATTCCCATGATGCAGATGTTGTTACGCTTTATGTTGTCCCAAAGGTTTCTTAAACGCTCCTCATTTTTTAAAATTCTTTTTCCTTTTTACTGTTCTGCCTGGGTGATTTTTCCTACTTTGTCTTCCAAATCACTGATTTGATCTTCTGCTTCATCTAACCTACTGTTTATTCCTTCTAGTGTATTACTTATTTCAGATATTGCATTCTTTACTTCTGACTCATCCTTTTTTATGGTTTCTATGTCTTTGTTCATGCTATTGAGTATCCTTACAATTATTATTCTAAGCTCTCTATCTGATAAATTGCTTACTTCCATTTCACCTAGTTCTTTTTCTGGAGAATTCTTTTGTTCTTTCATTTGTGGTCTGTTTATTTGTCTTTGCATTTTGGCTGCTTGTTTGTTTTTTCTGCCTTAGTTGTTAAACTGATCAGTGATGTAGCCTCAAACTGTAATCAGCAGTCAGGTTTAAGCACCACAAGATTGGGCTCAGTAATTCCTATGGGCAAGGCTATTGCTTCCCTTCAGGCTGATGCCAGCTGGAAATGAGTGGTCTGCCTGAGAAAGATGGACCCTACAGTATGGGAAGTGACACAGCACAGGGATCCTGACAGCAACCCTCTGACTTCTTTCCCCAGAGCCACCAACCCCAGATTCTCCCCAAGCATCTCCAGCCCACCCTGCCCTCCCTCTACCAGAGCCCAGGGTAAGGGGCTGCAAATGAAGTTTTGGGCATTGGCCCTTCAAGGCTCTCCACATCTCCAGTCATCTCTCCCTAGCAGACAGAAATCCTTCTGCTCATCACAGGTGGATATCATCTGGGCTCTTTTCTGGTGTAGGCTGGGGAGAGCATCTTGGAGTTTAGACCCCACACTTCTCAGGGGGAACCCCCCTGCCACTTAAATATCCCTTTGGAACCTCATCTGCCACCCATGGGAACCCAGCCAGCCATCTCATGCCTCTTCCTCACTCCCTACCAGTTTTGTTGTGGTGAAGTGGTTTCTTCTGTTTGTCCTTGGTTATAAGGCTTCTCTCCAGCTGGTGTTCAGCTGGTTATCCCAGAATTTCTTCATATTCAAAACACACACACACATATACACAAGTTTTGCCATTTTCTGTATCCTAGCCTTGGAGTCCCCTTGATAATCAAGAATACCCTAGTAGCCCTGGCCGAGTGGCTTGGTTGGCTGAAGTATCATCCTAAACACCAAGAAAAAAAGCAGAGAGAGTTGTGGGTTCGATTCCCAGCCAGGGCACATACCTACATTGCTGGTTTGACCCCTGGTCAGTGTGTGTACTGGAGGCAACCAATTGATATTTCTCTCTCTCTCCTCCCCTCTCCCATTCCTTCCTCTTTCTAAAATCAATTTAAAAAACATATCTTCAGGTGAGGTGAAAAAAGAATGCCTGAAGAGTTTTTCAGTGGGCAAATCAGTGAGAATAGTATATAGTCATTCATAGCATTGGCAAACCTGGTAGAAAGCTTTGTAGAAACATATCTAAACCATTTTTCTGATATGCAATTAATTCAGCCTAATCTGATCATATGGTATTTTTGGACTTAGTAACAGCTTAAGAAAGACAGCATAGATAGTGTGGTACATCTCTACTATGTAAGTTTCCATAGACTAAAGATCTAATACTGCCTTGATCCTAGGTGATTGTAGTGGAATAAAATATCCATGTCCAGATACACCTAGATCCAATCAACCACTTTAACCAAAACAAAATTATTCCCATTTCTATGAACTTCAAGGAGGACATTTATTGTATATTCTCAGATGATGGTGCAATGATGAGTGATTTAGTAGGAGATGGTGGCAACAGAAAAGGGTTGTGGAATTAACTCTTCTGAAAGTACATTGATAAACCCATTCTCCACTGCATTTTTGTTCATCACCTTGTGGCTATAAAATTAGTGTGGATGATCCTTTGGCTGTGACCTGCATATAATTGAAGAGATTACATTTTCCAAAATGGTTACAACAATATCTCCCATCCTTCTTGTTCTTTAGGTATATAATTTTGGCAATGTCTCCATCAAGAAGGGAGCCTATTTTTCTCTTGGTTTGAATCTAGGCAGAGCTCATAGCTACTTCTGCTATTAAAATGGAGCAGGTGATGTTCTATGACTCCCAAGACTAGGTTATAAAAGGCAATGCAGCTTTTGCTTGTTCACTAGAACACTTATACTTGGAGCCCATAACTACCATGTAACAAGTCCAACTATCAGGAAGTCATCATACTGTCAAGAAGCCAAACCA
This sequence comes from Trachops cirrhosus, assembly GCA_028533065.1. Taxonomy (NCBI): domain Eukaryota; kingdom Metazoa; phylum Chordata; class Mammalia; order Chiroptera; family Phyllostomidae; genus Trachops; species Trachops cirrhosus. Next base: position 108,535,198 of record CM052539.1, on the reverse strand, counting down.
TATGGAACAGCCCAAGCAAGTTCTGTATTCAACAGCCCTGAGTGGTGCTCCCAGCAAACAGTCAATATCAACTGTGAATTCTGAGAGTCATTTTTAACATCCAGCCTGGTCCAGCCTTCAGATGACAGCAGTCCCAGTGCCATCTTATTCCAACTGCATGAGAGATCCCAAGCCAGTGCCATCCAGCCAAGCTCTTTCCAATCCTGACCCAAAAAATAATGAGCAAAATAAAATACCAGTTTTAAGCCATGAAATTTGAGGTAAGTTGTTACACAATGATAGTAGCCAAAATAAAATTATTTCAGAATTACTTTTACTTCCTACTATTTAGACTGTTTCAGAATCTAAGATCAGAAATTTCTGGCCACCTTTAGGAAAGAAGCATCTTTTCTGAAACACTTTACCTCCAGTGTTCCTAAACCCTGGTGTTCCTAGAATTTGCTAACAGTTTATAGCTCTGATAAGCAGTCACAATTTGTAATCAAGCAGAGAAAATTATATTTAACAGAACTCTTCTAAAAGAGATTGTTCTATATGTTTAGGAAAATACACTTTGATGATTTGAGAGTAGAGCAGAGTAAAACATTCAATTCCATGTTCAAATAGTAAAAATAGTTGCTAAACTTCCTTCTAAGGGGGAAAGGTCCTATTCACTGCAGACCTTTTTTGCTTTGCTGAGCACCTAGCTGAGTAGGGATTACAAATTTAGGACAGAAATTGAATTGCTTGGCAAAAGAGAGGAAACTGAGTCATGTTTAGAAAAAGTGAAAAGGGGAACACCCCGTTTACTGAGTAGCAAAGTGAGAACTTTGGGGAACAGAGATATTTAACAATATTTTGAAAGAGCTTGCTATTGGTTGTATAAGGAAAACATTATCCCCTATCCTCTTTACCAGAATTTTGGTTCACAATACATTGCTCAATAATTCTCATGTAGCTACTGATTTAGAGAAATACAGGGATGTTGAGGTTAGTGTGGGGATGAAAGAAAGGCTACATATAGGACCAGCAAATATCTAGGTTACATGCATGTTAGTAAAGATATAAGACAAACAAAACATATTTTTGAAAAGGGAAAGAAAACTGAAAAATAAATTTACCCTATGGTATCACCTAGTCATGAAAGGCTCATTTTAAATGAAGAGTTATACACACTTTTATACACGCTAAGAGAAAGGACAGGCACAGACAGGGATTCTTAAGAACTCATTAGTGTTTTCCCCCAGATCCTAATAGTCGTTTAGTTTTGAATGAGAAAAACTTGTGGGAAGAGTTGGACTGCAAATATACAAAAAGAATGATATACTGGAGCCCCATTAGAATGGCTCAAAGTTTTTACTAACTGCTGGAAGTAAGTTTTGTCTCTTGCTATCTTTTTCAACCCTTTCAAAATTTTCCTCTTATCTGTCTCACTTTTAAGAAACAAGCTCTGATGTAATTCTATTTTGATGAGCAAATATTCCTAAATTGTTAATAACTAGTAATAAGTAAATTTATTTTAAGTATTTTGGTTCCCTGGGTCATTTGCATTCATAGCCTATAGTAACTTTTCCCCACAACTTGTGTGTGAGGCAAGTTTACTGTTTATTTACTTTCTTCCAATCAAATCCAAGTTTGTGCCTCCTCCTTCCTGTAACTGTAGAAAATTTCACCTTCCATCATTATTGGGATTGGTGCCAACTATAAACTATGAGTCTGTTGTGGTTCCTGGAAATAAAAGCAAAAGTCACTGACCTTAGCCTAGCTCATCCTGATCTGCCGATACACATTGGGCGGGCTGGCTTACTTTCTAATGTTTGGTGACTGCAAAGTTTCTGTATTGGTGGAGAAATTGTAGCTAATGCAGGTGTCCTGAGCTAGCATCCAGCATTCTTAGGTACAGTTTTCCTGAGTCCTGCCTTCAACCAGGGTCCCTTTCATGGTGTGGGATCCTCCATGCAGCCTCGACTCCCTCCAGCCTTGGAGAGTTGCCTTTCTCAAAGGACACTCACTTCTCCCCACTCCCCTAGTACAATTCTTTCAAAGAGATCAATCAATCCATGGGGACACAAAAAGCAGAAAGCACCTCTGTCTATAGTCATTTTTGCTTTTTGCACAATGCAAATCTCCCCTGAGGCGAGGCAAAGGCTCAGAGCACAAAGAAAGCTACCTTCCTGAGAGAGAGAGAGGAAAATACATCGTGAAAAGAAAACACAAATTACTGTTTCCACAAAACTCTCAAAGATGTATTTAACAAGATATTCCAAAAGAAGTAATATTTTCACCCAAAGGAATAGGATTTTCAAATGAGTCCTCTAGTACTTCTCAGTTCTGGACAGTGATCTGTCATCAGAAAGACTCCTCCACTTGAGTATGGAGCACGGTGCACTTGAGAAAATCCTGAATTTAGGGATGTTGTTTTGGCATCCCCCACTTGGGAGAGGACACATGCTTGTGAGGACACAGTCTTGAATCACCTCTGAGAAAAACATTTAGGAAGACATTTTCCTGCTCCAGCGCTTGCCCTCCAGAAGAATGTCAGCAATAATTCTGGTTAGTTAGCCAAAGGCAGGCCCTGCCCTACCTGACTCCTGCCAGAAGTAGCTGCCTTTGAAAGCAGCAAAAAGAGCTTTCTGTGTCAGGAGAAAGCAGCAGGACCTCTGGCACTGACCAGACCTCACACTTCCTTCACACCACTTGTATACAAACAGCAGGGAGTAGGGAAAATGAGGTCAAGGAGCTGCGGCTGCTGTTTCCCTCTTTACCAGGCCCAGGTGACCCGGGAGGTGACCTTCAGAAGCAGATGCCTTGCCCCCCTGGTGTGATGCCTGTGAGACTTCAACTCTGACATGTGACTTCAGAGGGGTTCTGTCCAAGCCTCCACTGTCCTTCTGAGAACTGCAAACTTGGACATCTACAGGGATCTCTGGCTCCTTATTCTTTTTAGCAGGCTCATTTTCATTCAGGTACCGCAGCTTGTAGACTGTCTAGTCCAGCATTGCAAACTAAGATTTCTGGTTGTCTTTACCGATTTGTGGCCTTTGGCATATGTATGTTTCACCAAAATAGTTAGGGTTTTTTGGTTATTTTAAGATAGATGCTTGAAGAAGACTGAAACCTCCCAACATTAAGAGAGGCTGACTCCCTGTTAGAAAAACCAGGCAGGTATTCATGACATTCTAAGCAAATTATCTATCTCTGATAGACACCAATAGATCACAGTTGACAAGGGAAGTCTAAACAAGTCTCTCAATTATTTTACAAGGATTTGCATTCTGTTTATTAATTTGTTAGCTCAATTTAAGCATTAGTGTGTATAGTGGGTATGTTTGTGTGTATGTTAGAGGTGTCCATGGGGCAGACAAATAAGCTTTGATATCAAGCTGGGCAAAGTCAAAGAAAAAGCACATTGTATACAACTAGAGTGTTCTGTAGCTTCAAAAAACATTGTGGCCAAACAAAATGTTCTGCCAGAGGCAACATGGGCTAGCCTTGTATCATGTCAATATGAACAGGTTATATTTTCTTCTCCATTGGTCTTCAAGGCCCAGCCTAATGAGCTCTGTTCTTGTGTACTTGGGTTTCCCAACAAGACCAACAGTTCCATTTGGGGACTGAGAACAAGAAGCTAATTTGCAGTTTTTTTCACTAAACTGTACCTTTTTCAGAAAAATTCTTAATCCTCAACAAGTACATCTATGGGGGGCATGTTTCCATTAAGAAGTAGCATTTTAAAGCACTCTTTTCAACTGAATGAGGTTTTCATTATGACCACATAATAGCAACCACCATTAGTTGGAGTCTTACTATCCACAAGTACCATACAGACGTGATCTCATTTAATCTACAAGGAAGGCACAGGACAAAGGCAGTATTTGTCCAACTTTCAGTCACAGAAACTGGGGTTCAGAGACTTTAAATAAATCCCCTTCAAATGATGAAAGCAAAGGCCTGCTTATCATCTTTGGAACAAATTGCCTTCCTTTGACCAACCTGTGCCTGAGGTTCTGAGAACTCATGTCAGATGAAACGATGAAAACAACTCACGATATCTCATTCTGCAATAATGTTACATTGTCCCAAATTTACAGCCTGGGCCCTCTTCCATAACACTCAGATATTCATTGGTACGGATTCCATGCTCTTGCCCTCAGCCTAGGAGCTGTGGAGAAAAGGCACTGACTTTCAAGACAGAGATCGATTTGGGCTTGAATCCTAACCTTGCCACTTTCTAGCCTCACTTTTCTCATCTGTGAAGTAGAACTAATAAGACAAACCTACCTTACTGGACTGTCATAAGTATGGAAATAGTTACCATGTGCAAAGTGCTTGGTGTGCAATAAACTCATAAATAATGTTGTTGAGATTTATATAAATCACCAGTCTAGCGTTGGTTTTGATTTTCTTTCTCACTCTTACTTTCTCCCAGATGGCTGCCATTTTCAAGTTTGCCCTAAAACTAAATATTTTCATTCAAATTACTTTCCTAAGCTTTATGGTAATATGAATTGTAATTTGTTGTTTCGATAATCCATTTTCTAGTTATTTCTGAACTTTGGAATAAAAGAAATTAAAAAACACTCTACTTATTCATGTTTCTTTCTTTTTAAAAAGCACAAGTTGAGGTCATGAAACCATTACCTCAGAGTGCTCAGATTTTATTAAAACAAATTACTCCAGGTCAGTGTAAGGGGAGCCCTACCACTCATGCCAACAGAAAAGGTCGAGAGGCCCCCTGAGAAGGAGTGAAAGAATGGATCTCTTGTTGGCTCACACATGACATTATTTAGAAATGGCTTGTTTTGCTACTATGACCACATGGCTCTTGGCCATATATAAAAATATTTTAACCTGCACTAATTTGCTTGACAAGTGTCCCCCAACAGGCAGTTAACTGAAGGGCTCGTGTCTTATTTGGGGGTAAATTTTGTCCAAGGATGCCTTGTCCACTAATGAGAGCTCTGTGGTGGGAATACCAAAACCCTAACAGTACTGGGAGAAGGACTTGCTGGAGCCACTACCTGGTAACGTGGCATGAGTAAACTGTTTAATTTCTAGGCCTTCATTTCTTCATTTGTAAAGCAGGGATAATAATATGTATCTCAATATGTATCTCACTGAGTTCTGGTAAGATTTCAATGAATATTATGAAAGATTTTGGAACAGAGCCAGATGCATAGTAAGCATTCAACATATGCTAGGTGAAATATTATTTGACTCAATAAATCAATTTGGACACATGTCTTCAAATTTCATATCCTAGTTTCAAGATGACTGGGATGATAACGGAGTGGGAAAAGTGTCAGACTCTGAGCCAAGAGAAGAAAACCCTAAATTATACTAACTAGTTGCTGTGTGGTTTTGGACAAATTTCTCAACCTTTCTGAGTCTTATTTTCTTAATGTTCAAAATGGGGCAAATTAACGTCTTCTTTCTCTACATTCTAGGATTATTGATAGGAGCAAAGTTCATCTCCATTTCCCCAGTCTTTAGATTTTCATTCCTTCTGTCTTTAAAAGTAACAACCTTTGTTAACTATGTATGTGTTTCTCCTCAAATTAACTACTTCTAATGGAATGAATTGCCTTCAGAAAATATCCAGTGAAAGAATTTTAGTGAGGTTCTGGGATCCTCCAGTCTTGTCTAAGGGAGCATTTTATATGCAAAGGCAAACAGCAACTTTACAACAGAACACTAGTAACAGCGATGATTAAGACAATTATCCATCTTTGGAGAATGTCACCACCTTCTGTGACCTTGTGCTTTCAAGTTCAATAAAATGGAATAATCCCATAATAATTTAAGGCCCAGAACTACCTTTATTAAGAGTCTGAGTAATAGTTTCAGAACACTCTACAAATCAAATTGTAGAGCCAATTGGATGTATCATTGGACAAATCAAAGGATAACACTCATGAAAGCCTGAGTATTTTAAGGGCTCAGACCCAGCAAAGTGTGTGGCATTCTAGAACATGAGCTTTACATGAAAGTTTTCATAACATTGTCTGGAAGACAATAACCAGAGTTAGTTATAAGTTTAGTTGTATAGAAAATGTCGAATTAATTTATCTTCTTCTGTTGGAAAAAAAAACAACCCTCTTTAATTTCTAAATAGTGCATGAACATATTCTAACTCAAAAAAACCAGAAACCTGTAAAGTTTAAGTTCCTTTTATTATCACTCCCCTTCTCTAAGGTGGTTGCTATTATTAGTTCATTGTATAGATTTCAGAACGCCTTTCACTACATTTTCTTTAATGTGTTTTATCCTCACCTGAGGACAAATTTTTAATTTACTTTTATTGTTGTTCAATTACAGTCATGCCACCTTTTCCCCTGTTGCTCTATCCTGCCCTACCCACCACCTACCCCTCTCCCACACCCATTCCCACCCCCATGTCCTCTATTCATGGTCCTTGACTTGCCCCTTCCCCTTCTTTCCTCAGTTATCCCCCTTCCCCCTCCTCTCTGGTCACTGTCGGTTTGTTCTATATTTCCATGTATCTCACCCAAGAACATTTTTTCATTACTTGTAGAGAGAGAGGAAAAGAGAGAAACCTTGATGCAAGACAAAAGCATCAATTGGTTGCTTTCTGCACGTGCTCAACCAGGGATCATATGTGCCCAAACTGGGGATCAAACCCACAACATAGGTACAGGCCCTGACCTGGAACTGGACTCATGATCTTTGGTTATAGAATGACACTCCAACCAACCGATCCACACTCACCACTGATACACATCATTTTTTTCATGCATTGTCTTTAATACATAGTGTATTAACTAGTGAATACATAGTTTTGTTAGTATTTGTATATAAATAGTGAAAATACCATATAGCTACTTTTTTACTCTATAATGTGTATTAGAGATAGTTTCATGTCAGTACACAGATGTCTACCTCACTCATTTTAACTGCTGCATAATACTCCATAGCATAATGTGCTATCTTTTGTTTAACCATTTACCTGTTGCCTTACATAGTGAGTCATTTCAAATATGTTGCTTGTATAAATACCACTACAATGAACATATCTGACCAATTACAAAAAAGTAATTACTGAGCATAGGATATACTGAGCATTTAAAATCACAACACCATCAAAATACCTTTCAAATACCAGTTTATGCTCTGACCAGCAGGATATCATGGTATCCACTTCCCCATTCTTCCACCACTTGCTTAATGACAGAAATATTTCTGTCAATATTTCACGTGTTTAATGACAGAAAGTATTAACTATTTCACTTCTTGCTTAATGGCAAAAAAATGGTGTCTCATTGCTATCCTTATTTATATCTCTTCTGTTAGTAGTAATAGTGTGCATCTTTTCATGAGTGTATTGGTTATTTGTATCTTCTTTTAAATAAGCTACCTTCTGACACAGGCATAAGCTCTTCCTGTGCTTTTGTTTATTCTTCCATCTATTTGTGTTCTCCCATATGATGCCACATCTGTTTAATCTAGCTTTTTAATATGTTGTAATATCTTGGGGGAGGGGCTTTTCTATTTACATAGACCTTTTTACTTGTAACTTTGTTACACAAGAAAATATCTAACCACACATCAGAACTGTGACCAAGTGACAGTCACTGCTCTTCATTTCTTAGAGATGAAGAAATAAAACCATAAAATGGGCAAAGTCATATCTAAGTTATAGCTCCTTGGGTTGGGTGCCTTTCCTTTTAAACTAGGGTTCTGCAATAATATCTAGGTGCCACAGAAGCCTAAGATATTAGAGAGGAAGTAACTTAGGTTAGAATTAATCTAATTTACACTCCTCATGTTACAGATAAGCAGACTAAGGTACAGGAAAGCTAAGTACCTATTACTGGAGACTGGAACCCAGGTCTTCAGGCACTCAGTCAAGATTTTCCCACTAAGCCATGTAGATTTCTACAATGGCAGCATTTCATAAACAAATTCTAGTGTTTTATCCATGTCAATTACCTGGAAGAGGAAAATTAAAAACTCATTATCAAAATTTCCATTTTCTGTTATTCTCTTAATTCACAAAATAAAGGGAAACGAAACTGCTAAAGTTGAGACTGGACACATGAAAGTTAATGCTCAAGAGTCTTTTGCATGGTTACAGTGACTGTGGAAAAGACAAAGGGAAAAGAAGCATCCTCAGTTATAATAATGTATTCTGTTTACCTACTAGGTATCTCAAGCATTTCATGAATGGTGTTGCAAGGAGAGAAACATATTTGGATTAAGCATTCATTACTATCTTGAGAATTCCTCAGGAACGGATGATTCAAGCTCTTCCTTTGGGGGGATCTTTCACACCCTGGTTATCAATATTCTGAGCTAGGAAACGTGAACGTTGGATTTCACTGATCATCAGGAAAATCCAAAGTAAAGCCACATGAGCCATTCCCTGATACCTGTTTGAATGGCTATTATCAAAAACACAAATAGCAAATGCTGGTGAGGATGTGGAGAAAAGGGAACTCTTGTACACTGTTGGTGGGAATGTGCACAGATACTGTCACAATGGAGAACAGTATGACATGTCCTCAAGGAATTAAAAATAGAACTGCTGTATAATCCAGCAATTCCACTTCTGGGTAAACAAAAGGAAACAAAACTATTACCTCCAAGGGACGATGCCCTCCATGTTTGTTGCAGCATTGTTCACAACAGCCAAATTATGAAAAAACTAATTGTCTACCAGTGGATGAACACATCAAGAAAATCGGTGTAGAAAATAGAATATTATTCAGCTTTTGTTTTATTTTTTTATTGCTTTTCAATTACTGTTGTCCCCATTTACCCTCCATTACTCTCCCCTACCCTACCCACCCCCTACCTTCCACCTTCGATCCTCCCCACCCCATTGTCTTTGTCCTTGGGCCCTTTTTACATGTTCCTTGACTTGACCCTTCCCCTTTTTTCCCCATTACCCCCCTCATAAACTAAAAATGGAACTGCTTTTTGACCCAGCAATTCCACTACTGGGATTATACCCTATGAATATTGTTCAGCTTTTAAAAAGAAGAAAGTCCTACCGTTTGCAACAATATGAATGAACCCAAAAGGCTTCACACTGAGTGAAATAAGCCAGATAGACTGGCTACCTGATATCACTTATATGTTCAATCTTAAAAAAAAATCATTAGGTTCTACTTACAGGTGAGATCATGTGGTATTTGTCTTTCACTGCCTGGCTTATTTCACTTAGCATAATGCTCTCCAGATGAACAACAATAAAAGAAATGTGAAAAAATAAATATAAAATTTAAAAGAGTCAAACATAATAGAAAGGTGGTTGCCAGACTGTGAGGTGGGAGAAATAGGGAGAGGTTGGTAAATAGATATAAACTTGCAGTTATAAGATGAGTAAGGTCTGAGGATCCAGCATATAACAAGGTGACTACAGTTGATCATGCTGTATTGTATAATTGAAATTTGCTAAGAGAGTAGACTTAAATGTTCTCATCAGAAGAAAAAGAGTAAATATGTGAGGTGATGTATGTGATAATTATAAGGGGGAATCCTCTCATAATGCACATATATTAAATTATTGCATTGCATAATTTTATACTTTAAATATCTGAAACTTTTAACTGTCAGTTATGACTCAGTAATGCTGAAACAAAAAAAAAATAAAATAAAGGCCACTCTTGCCTCAACATCTGGATTTTGAGACACAATTAAAAACAACCAAGGCTTGATGTTCTAACAAAGTTTGGGCTGAAGTTCGCAGATCCCCTGCAGGGTAAGTTACACAGCAGGGGAAAAACAGTCCAGTACAGGGCTATGAGCCACATGGCTTGAATGAGTAATTCCTGATTGTCCCGGCGCCCCCAGCTTTGCCATCTCATAGCCTGCATGTGTTCCATTTATGGTCCTCAGGAAAATTCTTTAAGCCTTTTGGTTGCATTTTCCATTTCAATTTGTTACAAATAATAGGGCAAAAACACATGTCTTAATAGCTTAAAATCTATTCTAAAGCATATGTTTGTGCAATAAGACCACAGAGGTAGGACTACAGAACTTGAAGGCAATTTTATTTTTAGCAGAGACTTTAGATGTCTAACACATTAATTTGAAAAGTAAATTTTTTTATCCAATATGTCATGCTGTCAAGAAACATGCCAAAGAAGAAGACCAAGTTCCTGTCCTGTCCAGGAGCATATAAGGCGTGGGGAGGTAGAAGAGGGTAAAGGGCAGCTAAAGGGTGATAGAAGGAAACTTGACTTGGGGTGGTGAACACATAATACTGTATATAGATGGTGTATTATATATAGATTGTACACCTGAAACTGATATTATTTTATTAACTAATGTCATTGCTATAAATTCAAGAAAAATTGAAAAGTAATAATAGCTTCCAGATAAAGTGCTTCCTGGATAAGGTCAAGTTAAAGAAGTTCATCATCACCAAGCCCTTATTTTATGAAATGTTAAAGGGACTTATCTAAGAAAAAGAAGATCAAAAACAGGTACAGTAAAATGACAGCAAACTCACAAGTATTAACAACCACACCTAAAACTAAAACAAAAACAAACTAAGCAAACAACTAGAACAGGAACAGAACCACAGAAATGGAGATTACATGGAGGGTTAGCAACAGGGGCGTGGGAGGAGGAGAGAGGGGGAGAAGGTACAGAGAATAAGTAGCATAGATGGTAGGCAGAAAATAGATAAGGGAGGGCAAGAATAGTAGGGGAAATGTAGAAGTTAAAGAACTTATGACACATGGACATGAACTAAAGGGGGGGAATGTGGGTGGGAGAGGGTATGCAGGATGAGGGGAGTCAAGGGGGGTAATGGGACAACTGTAGTAGCATAATCAATAAAATATATTTTTAAAAAATTTCCTGAACATTTAATAGTCAATACCACAAGTTGTAAAAGCTAGCTTCAACACTTGCTTGAAATAGATCCCAGACAAATGGTTCTTCCCAGTTTAAAGCGGTCACCTTGTATTCTACAACTACCATGAAAATTTGTGAGAACTTCTATTATGTCCCTCAGCTGCAAAAAAAGTATAGAATAATAATTATGACTTCTCATAATTCTAGGTGAAAGGAAACTAATATTTTAAAATGAAATGACTTTTCAATCAGGTAGCACTTCCGCCAAGTAATGCATCAAGAAGAACAGATATCCTTAATTTTCTAATTTCTTATTCTATTCTGACAACTTTGGAAGAGTAACAGGAAGTATCTTTTGATCAAAAAATTCCAAATTAGCTTCATTGAAAAAAAGTCTTTAATCTATTTTGAGAGATGCTTTCAACTTCTGGGGTTTGTTTAATCATTATGAATTAGTAGTTTCAGCTAAGATTTTGGTCTTCAAATAAAGTAATTATGATGCCCAGGCCAGTGTGGCTCAGTTGGTTGGAGTGTCATCCCATAACCAAAAGATTGAGGGTTTGATTCCTAGTCAGGGCACATACCTAGGTTACAAGTTCAATCCCCGGTCAGCACACCTAGGGGAGGCAACTGATCCATGCTTCTCTCTCACATGGATGTTTGTCTCTCTCCCTTTCTCTGTCTCTAAAAAGCAATGTGAAAATATCCTTGGTTGAGGATTTTTTAAAAGTAATTATGATAACCTCATTCTAACTTTGTGTCTATATATCTCAAATAGTGGATCTATTTATTTGACTTTCCACTTTATGAAATTAACTAAACAATTTGCAAATTTCTACTCTCCTTAGTGTTATAGTCAGCCTCCAATGACCCTCTCCTTCTAGTGTCCATGCCTCCAGTGTAGTGCTTTCCTACACCGAAGAGGACTGACCTGTGTAACCAGTAGAATATTGTGCAGAAGTTCTTTTCACTCACTAACAGTCATTAGAATACTCAAACAGCCTTACGGAGAGATCTATATGGGAGGAACAGGGTTCTCCTGCCAACCCCAGGCATCAGCTGTCAGTGTGTGAGTGAGCCTTCTTGGAAGGGGATCCCGCAAGCCTTCGGATGATGGCAGCCCCAGCTAACATCTTGACTGCAACCTCATGAGAGATTCCCAAGCCAGCTGAGCTGCCTCTGAATTCCTCACTCACAGCAACTGTGTGAAAGAATAAATGCTTCTTCCTGTTTTAAACTGCTAAGTTTTGGAGTGAACTGTTATGTAGCACTAAAAAACCAATACACTCAAGTAGGCATTCAAAACTCAAGATTCAGGGGGACCGGTGCGGCCCAGGCCCCAGAGGTAGGAGAAGTGAGTGCCCCTCGGGACCCAGAGACTGCGCACCCGTGAACCCGGAAAAGCCCAGGCACACCCCGGGACCTGTGAGGCCCAGGCCCCGCAGGTAGGAGAAGTG
>CM052539.1:108506021-108522435 GCA_028533065.1 Trachops cirrhosus | reverse complement strand
AAACTGTACTGAATAAACTAAAATAAAAATTAAAAAAAAAAAAAAAAAAAACTCAAGATTCAGGGAGCCAGTATTTATTATCTTCTCAGGGTCCATAAATTCAAAAAAGAAAAAGCTCCACTTTAACCTCTGTCATAGACATGTATTAGGCTTTAATGATTCATTGGCCTTTGAACTTCTTTCCTGTGTTTGTGAAGTCTCTACCTTCTGAGTCTCAGTGACATGCAGAGCATTTCCTTCCACTTTAGACCCAGAAAATGCAAGTTCCTCTGACAGCAGCTGGTCAAGTGCCCCGGGCATGATTTGTCAGTTGTATCCATTCACAGTATCGGTAGTATTATAAGCAGTGGTGACTAGTATGGTCCAGCAGGTATGGTGGTAGTCCCCTTCCTCACTGGACTGGTTTGTTCCTGCTCATTTTCCAACACTGGTTTTCCTGCCATACAGATTCTGTGAGCTACCCAATATTTCCTAATAAATTCCTTTTGTGCTTAAAGCATCATCTACTGTATGCATATTGCATCATGGTAGGTGTGATGGAAATTACAAAGGCTTACACTATATTAAAACACTGCTGTAAATAAGAATTGCTTGAGAGAGAATTACCTTATTCAGGACAACTAAATTTGTCTTTAAAGGCACAACTTAATTAACAGGGAAAAACTGAGTCATGATATGGAAAGAAAAAGGTTATAGGGCACACTGTCTTTAAGATAAGTCATTATAGGTTGCATCAGTGCACCAGGAATCTGGGATCCTGAAACAATGGTGATGTATAGATGAAATGTTGTTCAACTAAGTTTTTCTCCCTTACTAGTCTTATAATTACATGTTTATTGACTTAGTAAAAATTACTTCAAACTGTTCATAAATTTGAAGAAAAAGAGAAGGCATTAAAACATAAAAAACAAAATTAATGTTAAAGCCATACTGGTTAAAGCTAGGACACATAGAAAATGAAATTTATTTAGGTACAACTTAACATGCTTGGAATTGAAATCAGCTATAAAAGTATGAGACAGTCATAAATGTCAATTTTATATATTTTTGTATAATTAAAAAGGCTATCTGGTTGGTGTGGCTCAGTGGATTGAGTGCCGGCCTGTGAACCAAAGGGTCGTCGGTTCGATTCCCAGTCAGGGCACATGACTGGGCTGTGGCCAAGGCCCCCCCAGTAGGGGGTGCAGGAGAGGCAACCACACATTGATATTTAAAAAAAAGCATATCCCTGACAGACTTCGATTTAAGGTTTCATCTTTTTCCTCATATGCCTTTGAGTAATTCTTAAATTACAAATTTTCATAAATTCTTATATTTACAGACTTGTAGACATATCTGTAGGGAGGCTAGGGGAACTACTTATATGAAAAATAATTTAAAATGTAGAATCATAGCTTCCTACAGGTTGAATTTAGCCAGTTCCACCCCAGCCTTATTGTACTCTTTCTCAATAGACTGTTCTAAACTCTGCTCCTGTTCATGGGCAAATCCTATAACTCTTACCCTGCTTTTTGGCAAAAAATTAAAAAAAAAACATGTTGAGTTGTCTTTCTTTTCATTCAAAAACTACATGGATATGTTTTTGCTGCAAAATCCAAACATTACAGATCAAGCTAATGCCTCTCTTTACTACTACTACCTACAGTCCAAGTTATCATCACAGCAGCCCTATGTTCACTGCAGCATTAATTACAATCAGCAAGATTTGGGAGCAGCCCAAGTGCCCATGAGTAGATGAGTGGATAAAAAAGTTGTGGTACATTTACACAATGGAATACTACTCAGCTGCAAAAAAAAAAAGAAGGAAACTTTACCTTTTGTGACAGCATGGATGGACCTGGAGAATATTATAGTAAGTATAATAAGATAGTCAGAGAAAGACAAATATCATATGATTTCACTCGTATGTGGAATCTAATGAACAAACTAAACTAACACACAAAATGGAAACAAATCATAGGTACAGAGAACAGACTGACACCTGTCAGAGGGGAAGGACATTGGGGAGCTGGGTGAAATACATGAAGAGATTAGGTTAAAAAAAAAAAAAAAAAAAAAACAACAGCTCATAGACAACAGTATGGTGGTTACCAGAGGGGAAATAGGGTGGGGGGAGGTAAAAGAGGGTAAAGGGGGAACAAATGGTGTTAGAAAAAGACTTGACTTGCAGTGTTGAACACACAATACGATATACAGATGATGTATTATAGAATTGTACCCCTGAAATTTAAAATTTTATTAACCAACATCATCCCCATAAATTCAATTAAAATTAATTAACTAATTAAAAGGAAAGATGGAGCTATCCTAATCCCTTACCCATAAATAAGAAATACAGTGAGAAATTCAATACTTCCCACTCTCCTTGAAAAGTAGTCCTCAAGAAAAAGAAGAACATTCTTGACTGTGAGGAGTTAAGTAAAGATTTGGAGTGTTGCATGAGCAGAGATAGCCTCACCCTCGGGCTTGATGACAGCCTGAAGATGGATTGTTCCACAGCGCTCCAGTGTGTGTGTGTGCACCGCCAGTGCGCCAGCTGGTTTCCTCTGGCCAGAGCCCTTGCCTGAGAACAGCTGCATCCTGCAAGTCTCAAGTCTGTTTCGCCATCCTGCAGAGGTAAGAGTTGGATAGTTTATACACAATGACTTCACAGTCCTCTGGGGAGGTGGCCAAGGAAAGCATGTTTTGGATAGAAATCTGAAAAAGAAGTAAAAATAAAAAATAAAAATGTGAAACACCCAAGCAAGTTTGGCATAAGGTTAAGGTTTCACATCCAGCTCCTCCAAAGGCTCTGTCATTTAATCATCCTCCAGGACCCAGGGGCTGCCAGGGTTGTCCTGGATAGAGATTAGGCTTTTCTTGAGCTGCATCAGCAAACACCCTCCTTTGATAGGCAGTGGGAAAGTAATGGGATTAGGGATTTAGTTATAAATGAATGGTGTAAATTGTTACAGTTGACCCCCACTGACACAATTGCCTTCCTATGCACTTTTTATGTCGCTTTAGGGAGAATGACAAAAGACAGATGCTTCTTGCTGGAGTGCTAGTTTTTTAATCATTCTTTCTGGTCCCAAGACATTTACTGTAATTTCTCGGAGCTGACATCTTGGGCCACTCCTTGACTTTCAATGTCTTGTAAATGGTGTTGTGCTGTGATTTTCCATTACACAGAATATGGGAAGTCTGTGGGAGAGTTTTTAAAAGGTGTTATGTCGCAAATGGTGTCCTTGGGCCAAACGCCTTAAATTGAAAGTGTGTAAGTATAAATAAACTGTAAGCTCTTGTAGTCAGACACAAAATACATAACCTGGTCTGGCTCCCCTCTGCCACAGAGCATCGTTAAAGTCTACAAAAATGTTTATATGCATTCCAAGGATCACCAGCAACACACAAAATTAGTCTTTCAAATTCCATGTCCTCTCCACCCAGCTCCCGTCCAAGAGGAGACCTGCTTCCTCCCCAGGTTCCCTGACCCTTATGCAACCCTAGGAAGTGGCACAGAAGACAAGATGCCCTTCAGAAACATAGCAAAACTCTTGTATGAGTCACAGACCACCCAGCTTAATAGGTTTCTTGCTCTCTGTTTTCATAAATATAATAGGCAAATAGAAAAGATATGATGTACCCAAGCATTTATATCATGTTAAGGAGCAAAAGTAATGAGTAATCTCATATTCAGATACCTCTTTGTTTTCCCTGGAGAATCACATTTTTATTAACAGGAAAGTCATAGCAGCAATTTGGAAAGCAAGTCATTTTTCTTCCCCCAAGGGTCCTTTTTTGTAATTTTTAAAATTGTTTTCAATTACAGTTTGCATTCTATACTATTTTGTAACTCTTAATCTGTACTTCTCAATCTCTTCACCTTTTTTACCTAGAGTCTTAATACTTGGTGGCACATCATAATTCTTGTCTTAGTCTATCTTATTTAAATTTATTTTTTATGATTTTGAGCCTGTGCATGGCTTTTTTTTGTCCTGCTCTTGTTAAATTTGCAAATTCTCTATTAGTTCCATGGCCACACTCTACCTGTGCAGAGATGATCATTTCTTTCCTCTCTGGTGATCACTGTATCTGTGAGGATCTCTCTTTTCAATGTGTGGGAATTTTAGAGTAGAGAAGACACAGTTGGAAATGGGAATCTGTTTCTGGTACCTACGTGTGGAGTCTCTGTGTCCTAGATAGGAGAGAAGTTTTAAGACAGAATGTATTGTCAAATTTTCATTATACCAATGTGTGCTTAAAGGTCATTGAAAAGCAGGTGAAACGAACAAGACTTTGTGTCTCTATAGCATCTTTCCTAAGGACATGACTAAATATATAAAGATTATCCTCAAAACCCTTTCTTCATCTGGGTTAAGAGCAAGAAGTAGTAATTACTTTCCAAATTTCATGAAGGGAAACCAGAATAAGAAGCTGTGTCTCACCTCTGCAGTTTTATCCAGCTCAGGAACTGAGTCCTGCTCTTCAGAGATGAGTGACATCGTCCCGCACACCCACTGCTGCTGCAGCCTGAACTCCCCTGGTCTTTCTTTCATTCTCACTGTGTGTAAACTAATGTTCTTGGCTCCTTATTTGATATTAAAATCAGTGTTGGGTGAATCAGTCAGAAAATTTGGACATTCTGTTCAGAAAATGTTATAAATTCAAGATTTGCTGGCTCTGCAAAACTCTCTTGGCTTTCTTAGTAGAATAGCAGTCTTCTGTCCCCAGATGACTTCATGAAATGTAGGACTGGTGTGAGAAGATGATACTGAGTTTCTCCATCTCCCTGAAAGAGACACACCCTGTCACAGCTCCCTGCCTCCCTTCCTAACATGCCTTTCTTCCCCGCCCTTGTCCACATGCAGCATTCCTATACATCTTTTAAAACTCAGTTGGGCTGTTATCTCCTTCGTCAAGGCTTCACATGCATTCTCTAGTTCTGCTTTCTTAACTGAGACCTGATTTTGTTCAGGTCTCCACTCCTCTCTCACCAGGATGTGTGCTGAAGGGGCTGACTTTACCCCAGCTCCATGGAAGGCCTAATCAACATAAGCATAATCTCAGTCCCTTTCCCAGAGATTGAATAAAGCATTGTCTTGTGTCCTCAGACAATCAGCTAATCAGACAAGAGAGGAGGCATATAGGGGGACTGTTTGTCCGTACTAATATGATGGGGTTTGAAGAAGAGATGGTCAGCTTTCTTCCTCTGGACATGCTATATGGCCTTGGGGTGGCTACCATCTTCTCACTTCCAGCCTGAGGATGAAGCAAACACTGATAAGGGCAGAGACAAAGATAAAATCCAGGTCCCTTGAGGCTTTGTAGAGTCATTGAATTAGCTAGACTTGAAATTGGCCCTACTTCTGGATGTCTTCTATGTGAGATAATAAATATCCTTATTAATTAACTCAAGGTCCTACTTTCATTTCTTGGAGCTGAAAACTTCCTCACTCACCCAGTGCTTTTCCTGACCCCTAACCCACGTATGAGTCACAATTGAGTACTTCTTCCTTGGATTGCTCTAGCACTGTGTATATACCTCTATTATAGTATCAATACTGTATTTCAATGATCTGCTTATATGTCTACCTTCTTCATTGTGAAATATTCAAGGATCATATTTATTTCATATTTGATTCACATTTTATTTGACATTTATTTTCAGAGTTTAGTATTATGACTGACATATACCAATTAATTAGTAAATATTTGATGAGCGATAAGTGAATTTACTCAGAACATGTCAATGCAGGTGCCATAAAGAACCTAAGGCATAAGAAACTTAAATAATCACTTAAGACCCTAGCCCTTTAGACCTTATTTCCAGGACTGATTGTGTTTTTTCAATCAACTGTCCATTTATCTATCCAATGCACAGAAGTGCCAGGCACCATGCTAACCCCTAGGAACTCAAAGATACATTGTCATTCCACCCACAATGTAAACAGGGGGCCCTCTGGCCCTTTGACACCACTTCAGTTGCACACTCTGTCTGGGTACATGTGGGAATCTGCTGTACCCAGTTGTCAGTGTAGACCTATACTGACAAGAAAATGTTCAGTTTTCTTCCCAGGAAGTGCAGTTAGACACACATCCAAGAGGGGGAAGAAAAAAAAAGAGGGTGCTGCTTCCCATCTAAGCATCTTTGGCCCTGACTCTAAGACTGGCTACACACATTCATTGGGAAGATCTACTGAACCATCTTTCTGACCTGTAATGGGTGTTTAAAAATGGAGAGAGCTTGCAGATTTCTAAGAAAAGGAAAAAAACTTCTAGGAATTTAAGAATTTCTGAGTATCCCTATTAGATTCCTTGTTTCTTCTAGTCCAGAAGATCACAAGCTACAGGCAACAGGGAAATAGGCAAGTAAATGTTAGACTCTAGATCTATCCAGGACCCACAACGAGTATGGAGCTCTTCCTGCTACCAGAGCATATTATATTTAAATGTTCATAATTAAGTAATAACTCTATAGATAGACTGTGAGCTTCTTGTTCTAAACATCCTTGCAGTTCTCAGTGGCCTCTAAGAGTTCTAGTCTTCTAGAAAAGTATTTTCCTTTAAGTTCTAATTAAAATAACTGAAGTTGTGGCCAGCACAATTTGGAGTAGCTCATCAACCTCCCCAGCATTTTGAAGATGCCTGATAGAGGGCTTGCCCTCTCTTGCTGGCTTCTTATCATCTGTCACCTTAAATTTTGAATCCCAGACCAATTCTTGGTCATCCTTGATTTCTCATCACCAACACTGCCAACTGCTGCTCTCTTTGTACTTTCTCCCCCAGAATGTGGCAGAGTGCCATCTTGCTTCATGTGTTGCAACCCTTCAAGGCTGGACAGGTTCATGCGATTCACGCAGATGGAAGAATATTTACAGAGTTGTGGGAATGCTTGACATGCCTTTATTCAAGGGAGGGCAATCTATGCACGCTGCAAGTTACGTGTCCCTACATGACACCACATGTCTCTGCATGTCATCTGTCCCCTCTCTCCCTCAGCGGGAAGTCCCAGCTCCCTTATATACTAAACACAGACAAAGCCGGTGAGGAGCCAGGATTATTGTATACTACAATGAGATTCTGCACATGCGAGCCCACTCAAGGCTGTGGGAACAGTTTATCAGACCCAGTCTTAAGGCTATGAAAACACTACTTATCAGGCCCATTCAAGGTTATAGGAAACTGCTTCCCTAAGTTACCCAGACATCAAGGTAAGGAAGCCAGACTGCCTCTGTTTACCCTACATTTCACCATTTCATTATTGAGAATTTATGGCCAACCAACTCTCTGTTTGTAACTAAGGCCTAATCTATTTTTTTTTTATCCAATTCCTCAACAACTCCCAAAACTCCTATCTTGGAGCCCAGACAGAAAACTTTTCTTTAATGCTGGTCATTTTAGTTCTTTTTGTTTTTATAGTCCCATGCATTCTACAACTTGGGGCCTACCTTTCCTGTCTAAACTTCTAGTGTATTTTCCTAAACAGGCAAATTTTTGTGTTCTGCCTTTTCTCTTGCTTCCAGATTGCAAAAAGGACTGAAATAAGATTTAAACAAGCAATTTTTAAAAATCTCTCTATTACATTTGTATTCCCAAAGTTTAGATGTGATGTCACATGTCAAAGCTGGGCATGTGATGTTTTTGGTATGTGGTGACACTCAATAATTTTAACAATAATAAACACTTGAAAAACAATAAAAAATAATTAAAAAATTATTCCTTGAAGTAGTAATTAATCTAACGAACATTGCATGTATTGTTTTACTTTTTCATCTGTGATTCTTATGATGACTCCCATAAATTCCCCCTTGAACCCCAAGTCTCACTCCAAATGAAATGAATTGTGAAGTTCATTTTGGAAGTACTCTTATCAGCAAGCAAAGCAAGTTTTCGCTCCAGCTGGTTCTTAGTAATGCATGATGATCACTTAACTCTGAGAGTCTCAGTTTCCTCTTTTACAAAATGAGGAAGTTGACCTAGTTTATCTGTAGTTTCCTTCCAGCTTTAGAATATCATGTATGCCCCTAAAAGATGATGGGGAAAGAAATATGGGGTTGAACCCAGGAAGTAGACAAGGCCAGCTAATTTTCTTTGTAGCTCCAACAATCTGTTGCCATTAAATCTAACAAGCAGCTATTTGCCTTTCAGTAACCCAGTGATCTCAACTCTTCAGTTTAAGAAATACATGTGTACCAACTTTAGTGTAACCACTAAGCGATCCTCACATTTCTCTTTTCCCTAAAATGAGACTATTAATATCTACACCATCTCATTTGAAAAGCAAAATGTTTTTACTAAAATAAAGTGACAGGAATAGTACAAGTCTGGGAACTGAAAAACAAGTTTTTTCTCCCCGATTTTAATTTAAAGCATTTTTCTTTTTTCTGTTATTGTTCCAAAACTAACCAAGAGGTTAGTAAAATTAGTAAATTTAAAAATTAAAAATTAGTAAAAGGAGGGGCAGTTGCATGAAAAAATTTTAAAAATGCAGGATTACTGTTTGAAGTTAATAGATTTAGCTTGCTTCAAAATGTTAAGAGAATTAAGTTGAAGCACCATCTAGTGGCTCTTGATTGTGTTTTGTTCAAATGTTCAAATTTGGGCCCAATTTTCCGCAATTTAGAACAATTAATTTATTATGTATGTGTATATATATACACACACATATATTTATATGAATCTTCATAAGAATCACAAGATGAATATGTGTGTGTGTGTGTGTGTATATATTTAGAAAAGACATTTTTATCTTTATGCAGGGGTAGGAAGTTGAAGGGGAGTAGCTGTAGCTTTTCACTCTTCCAATCTACCATCACCTAGAAATCATGACAGTGAAAATTCAACAGAGAAACATGAATTCAGATAAATCTTTTTCAGGAGTGATGGAGTCCCTTCACCGGAAAAAGGATTAACACAATAAAGTCTCAGAGATTTCAGTTCCTCTTTTACTCCTACTCACATGCTCACAACCTCTCTATGAGCACATAAAGTATTTTTATCTTCCCTATCACGCAATGCAGACACATCCTCCATGTCTGGGGGTTGCCTGATTATTAGCTGACATGTGCACCGCCCCCCCAATTCCCAAGCCCTTTCCTACCACAAGCCCACAGCAGCCCATGACTGCACATAACAAGCAATTTTTCTGGAACTGTCATGAGATGGCTCTTACACTTATGATTACTATCTTCTGAAGTTATATGTGTCATTATCTCTAGAGGAAGAATGAAAATGCATGTGAATAAAGCATAACCTGCTGTCACAATGTTGACAGCAAACCTTGAGATTAGCAAACTAGTTTTTTTATCCATTAGGATTAAGCTCAGCTGTGTGTGGAGTAAACCCTAAAATAACAGCAGCATGAACAAAGTCATTTACTTGCTTTCACACAAAAGAAGTTTATATGTAGGTGATCTAAGACTTGTATGGTCAGCTCCATGGTAATGGAGGGCCCAGGATTCTTCCATCTTTCTTTTCCACAACGTCAGTGACTGGCTTCCACCCTCAATGCCCCCTTGGCCCAAGTTGGCTGCGGGACCCCATTTGTCACACCAATGTTGAAGTCCAGGAGATAAGGAGGAAAAGCAAAAGAGGACCTTTTCTCTCTCTTTAAAGAGTTTTTTAAAAAATATTTAACAAGATTTATGTTTACATCTCATTTGTGAGAACTTTTTTGGGTGGTCATGCTCACCTGCAAGGGAAACTGAGAAATGTTTTTTAGCTAAGAATGTCCCCACACTAAATAAAATTGAAGTTATGTTATAAGCTATGTATCAGAGAATTAATGTCACAACAATATTGTGTAACAAACAATCATAAAAACTCTCTGGCAACAATTGCTCAAATGTCAGGGAGCCCAGTGAGAGTCAGAGCTCACAATGCTTAAGTGTCAGGTGGGAGGCCCTACCCACTGTACTGAGCTTCCTCACACGTCCAGGAGATGGCTGACTATTAGATTGTCCAGGCTGGCCTCAACAGAGAGGTGGGGGAGGGGAGACCAGTGAGACTTGGTTCTTCTCTACATGTTTCTCATCTTCCAGAGGACTAGCCCAGGCATGCTCTCATGGAGTAGGACATGGAAACATTCGGTTCAAAACTGGTACATGACCACTTGTACTGTATCTGATTGACCAAAGTACATTTCACAGAGTGGAGAAATATCCTGTTTTTATGGAAAGAACTCTAAAGTCATGGACAAATTACATGGATAGAAGGAGAGTCATGAATACAATCATCTACCACAAGGACAAAGGGGAAGATGAGCACTGAACCAGGCAATGAACAATCTGTGCTAACGCACTTTTGTGTCTGTTACGGAATTGTATTACTAGCCTTTTTCCCATTTTATGCCCTGTTTTAAACATTGGAAAATCAGAATAAAAGTGAAGGAGAGAAAAGAGCTAATGTAAATTATATATAATTTTATTTACTGACTTAATTATTTCATAACTCTTGTTCAATTACTAATGGAGTAAGTATTAATCTTAGCATTTGCCTGTTCTTTACTATAGGGAGAAACTGGCTAAATATACCCAAAACATGACTAATTTTTCCAAGACAGCTACACTATACTTTCCAACTTCTATAGAAGTTAGAGTGAGCAGCTAATGGAATGTGAGCAGAAGTGATTACTACTTCAGGCCTGGTTCATAAAAACCTCCCACATAAAATTTCCCTTCTTTCTCTCTCTCTCTGTCTCCCCTCACCCCCACCCTCCCCTCCTCTCTTTTTTATTCATCAGCTGAATGGGAAATACTCTGAGAAGGGCAGAGCCATAGGATAAAATACTAGCTTAGAGAAGCACTTCTCCACCCTGCACTATTCTCAGCAACTTGCACTAGAATAGGAAATGAACAAGAATTAACATTTTGTGATATAAACTGAGATTTTGCAGCTGTTTGTTTCAACAAGTATGCTATCCTATTTACATAGTACCCTCCAAATAGTATGCATTCATTTCCTCCCTTAAAGTTTGCTAAAAATAAAAGTAATGTTCCAAATCACTTGCCAATTTACATAAGAAATTTTTCCTTTAAATAAAAGAACACTCTTTGCTATAGGATTGCCATAGGTATCAAGGGAGATAGGGTTTCAATTTACAGTGGCCCTAGAAGATGTTAGGGTTTCATCAAGCACTATTACTCTTACCACCATTAATCCATTCCAGCTGAGAGTGCAGATAAAAGAAAATTGAGAAAGAGACTTGAGACACTGGAGTTCTAAATGGTAAGGTGATATTCAGCTCTGTCTCCAAAGACTTTAATAGCTCCTTGTTTGGGATCAACTTACAATTTCTTCAAAAATGCACACATTACTAAAAATAACTTCTGGCCACTTATTTAATGATCAATCAAACATGCAATACAACTGCTCCAGTAATTGCCAGCAAATAAAAGAGAATAAAGTGGGGGTGGGGAGATGGGAAGTCAGCTACATACAGGCTGACTGGAAGGCAGTATTTGTGGTGGCTCTGGCCATCGTAACATTGATTAGCATCTCAAATGGGCAAGAGAAACAAGAAATTAGGGTGGTGATTTTCAGCCATTTTCATCTTATAGCACACATAAACTAATTACTAAAATTCTATGGCACACGAAAAAATATATTTTTTCACCAGTGATTCATTCACACTGGATGGCTATTGTTCTGTTGGATATTGTTCTTTTTTTATTTGACAATCTAAGGGAAAAGAAGTCAGTATCTCTGACTAAATAGTCAAGTATTGCGTGTTTTAAAAATTCTTGCAGCACACCAGTTGAAAATCGCTGTGCTAGGATGAAAGAAAGCACCATCTAAAGAACCGAAGGGATGCAGAAAAACTGCAGAGCATTGTTATTTGGCTTTTGCTGAGTCATCTTCCTCTTTAGAATAAGAAGCAGGGTAGTTTCTCATTTTCAAATAAAATTCACTAGAGCAAACAGAAAAGTAGATGGGTCGTCCTAGACATTTATGATGGCAGGCAGTAAGCTTTTACATATATATACACAAGCACACACACATGGGTTGCAACAGGCCTTGCAAACTATCACATTGCCTCTCATAAACACAAAGATATCAAAGAGTAACAGGAGCAGTTGAGGTAGATGTTGAGCTAGATGTTGAACTCCAAGGTTTCCAACTAGTTGCTTTTTTGTGATATCTCATCAAATTTAAATTGACTTCCAGATTTTTTTATTTTCATACTCTAGGAAAAAACATAAAATGTACAATTACACAGGAATAAATACAAGCCTCCTGAAGTAGAGAAACTGGAAAGTAAACACTTAAGCCCCAACTTTATCTCCCCCATGGAATTCTCAAAGTGTGGTCTAGGACAGTTCTTTCCCAGGGAATAACTACAATAAAGCAGAAGCTCTTGTTCTGATGCTGCCCAACTCTGCTGGGCTCTCAGTTGTGAACAAAGCTTTCATGCCAGGAAAGAGGCTGAGGGAACAAACAAAATGAGCCCAAAAATGTATCAAGCTTTTCCCAGGACACTGTAAACTCAAAGTTTTAGAATGATGTTTTCTTTCTATTGAGTTTATATTTTTCAGTCTTCAGTTCCTACCTGCAACCATTTATCCTCTGGAAGCAGATGAATCCCACAATGACCAGGAAAACCAAGAAAAGAGAGAATTTCACATAGAGAATGGTCAGTAAACACGACACTGGAAATCCCAGGGTTCCGACACCTTTAAACACAGGCAACACAGGCCGGGCTAGAGTCATTCCTAGGATTCTTCTAATAAACAAATTAGAATTGTTACTTGAAAGTAGTGACAATCAAAACACCTCTTAGATTAGAATTCAAGTGTTGCTAATGCATCATTCCTTCATGGCAGAGTTTAGGAATCATGTCTGTGTTTTACACATAGTTGATTTTTAATCATTATTCTCTGAATGAATAAGTGCACATTAAGCATTTCTGATGCTTCCCAATTTTATAATAAAAAAGGAAGTGTACTTTCTAATTTCTTATGTAAATGTTAGTCCTTTGGAGCCTTATTCTTAATATTTTGGGCACTAATAATATATTCCACACAGTGAGGTGATTTTGTCACTAAGTAGCTGCAACCTTTTGAGTAGGGCATTTTGTGTCTTCCTTTCACTTATTCACATCTGAAATGGCCTCAGAAATTGTTGAAAAGACACAACTGAACTAATTAGGGCCACTTTTCTGAAGTCTTTTCTCCTATGAAAATGATAGCCAAAGAGAATGTGAACTCTAAGTATGGATCTGATTCTTGGTTCCAAGAGGTCAGGTCATCCATTAAATATCCTGCTCAAATATTAAACTGGAAGAACGTCAGACAATCTCCTAGGCACTGTAAGGGAAGACAATAAAGACACATCACAGCCCTCAAAAAGCACACAATCCAATTGGAGAAGTCAGACCCATACAAATGAAAAGATAACTTATGAGAGAGCAAACAGTGATAAGTGAGCATTACAAATTGTTGATCATTTAAGGAACTGGAAAGCTTAATCAACTCTAACTGGGAGGTCAGAGTGAAGTAGGATTTGAACTGAGCCTTACTAACAACAGGATTAACTAGGTTAAAAGAAGAAAGAACATTTCAAGAAAAAGAATTTAAGCAAAGATTTGAAGATGAGTTAATTTAAATCATATTTGAAGCACAGAGTGATGTATATAGAAATGTAGTCCAGATTATCTGAACCTAATTGTGCCGTCATTTTTATATGTCAGGCACTGGGTCAGACTTTGAGGATATAGAAATGAAAGATATGGTTCCCCCTCTCAAGGAGCTAATACTATACTGGGAATCAGAGAAGTGGGCAATCCATTACAGGATCATGGAAGTACTCTCACAGAGGTATGCAAGGGTAGAACAGCTAACAAAACTGCAGGATGAGAAAAAATTATACCAGAACTATAACAAACTAAGTCTAGAAAACTCAATAGGAAGTGAGCAAATGGAATTAAAGAAGAGAGTGTGAGTGAAGAAGTACATCATGGAGAAGCAAAAAATGCATATAAAAGAAAACAGGAATAAAAGAGCCTAACAATTTTGAGAAACCCAGTAAGGCCCATATGCATGGGGCACAGGCTAGACAGCAGGAAGATATGAGGCTAAGGAGAGCAGCAGATAGAAATCTGAACCCCTGAGTTTAGCTTTCCAAGAGGCAAAAACAAGCCACAGTGGACATTTAAGTAGGAGAGTGGCATGTTTTTCATTTCTGAAAGGTTGCTCTGACAACAACGTAGGGGATAAATTGGAGGGAGGTAAACTAGGAACCAGGTCCTGTCACAAGGTCCTGTCACAAGTCCTGTCACAATGACCATGCAACAATCTGGGTGAGAAATGATTATGTTCACAACTAAAACAGTGGGGAGAAAGAGAAAGGTTCAGATTTAGAACAATCTTTAATGTAACAAAACATAGTGACTGATTTTGAATATCTTTCAGGAAATTAAGAGTGACTTGTAGGATATCTTTAATTTTCTGACAAACCATTTACAAGATATAAAATATAGGTGTGGAGCTTATGGAGGACTAAAGGAAAGGAATTCTATTTCAGGAATATGCACATTGAGGTACCCTTGACGTATCCAGCTGTAGCCATCCAATTTGAAGTTGATTTTGATAGTGGTATGGCCAAAGAGGGAAACCAGAGCTAAAAATACACATGTGAGAGGCAAGAATTAGGCAGTAGTTGAAGCCATGAGTATAGATAAAATTGCTCAAGAAACAGGAGTAAAGGGTAGAAGAGGAGAGGGCAAATGATGGAACCCATAGAAATGTCTTCCTTTATGGAAATAGATGGAATCTATTTAAGAAGACTAACAAGTTGACTTGAAATTAGAAAGAGAGCCAACTGAAAATCGCAGGATGACAGATGAGAAAGAAAGAGAGACCATACCAAATATCATAAAGAAGCTAATTATTTACAAAGAATAAGAAAATTATATAATATTTAGCATCTGTGTTTCAGTCCTTTCTCTCAGAGCATTTTCTGTTCAGAAGATACAAGTTAAAGAGCAGATGTGAGGTAACAGAGAAGAAATGATGAGAATAGACTACCCTTTAAAAATTTTAAGATAGGAGTAGATGGCAAAAGCTAAGAGTTTGAGAAAGTCATAGCATCTAGTTTTTACTTGGGAGAAAAATGAGTATGTTTAGAGAAAGAATTTGTGTAACAGGAAAAAAACAGAACAAAAGAGCACAAAGATAATTAGTGAACCAAAGCCTCTGAAGACGTGGAAGGACCTATTCCAAAGAACTTATAGTATAGGTTGAAAATCTGTTCTACAGAACAGAAAGTCAGGTGGGATGGGAGATAAATGCACAGGTCTAGATATAAGAAATATACAATAAGAGCCTAGAGTTCACTGGAGATTGCTAATGGAAAATAAAGAATAGATGTGAAAATACTGATACATGTTACAGCATGGATGATCCTTAAAGACATTATGCTAAATAAAAGAAGCCAGTCACAAAAGGCCACATATTAAGTTAGTACACTTATTCAAAATGTCTGTAATAGGGAAATCAATAGAGACAGATAGTAGATTAGTGGTTGCCTGAACCTGGAAGAGATGGTGAGACTGGGAAGTGATAGCTAAGGAGTACCAGGTTCATTTTTGGAGTGATGAATGTGCTATAACATTGATGTGGTGGTAGTTGAACAATTCAGTGGATACACCAAAAGCCACTTAAAATGTATGAATTAGTATGATAAATAAGTTAAATCTCAATAAAGCTGTTGAAAAAACAATAAATGTGAAAGACGTTGTGGGAATAATTAACAGGATTTGTTTGAACTCAATCCATATATTTCTTATTTTTATTTTTATTTTTTAATATAATTTATTGATTATGCTATTACACTTGTCCCATTTTCCCCTTTTCACGCCCCTCCACCCTGCACACCGTCTCCCACACACATTCCCCTCCTTTAGTTCATGTCCATGTGTCATAAGTTCTTTAGCTTCTACATTCCCCATACTATTCTTGCCCTTCCCCTGTCTATTTTCTATCTACAATCTATGCTACTTATTCTCTGTACCTTCTCCCCCTGTCTCCTCCTCCCACTCCCCTGTAGCTAACCCTCCATGTGATCTCCATTTCTGTGGTTCTGTTCCTGTTCTAGTTGTTTGCTTAGTTTCTTCTTGTTTTTATTTTAGGTGTGGTTGTTAATACTTGTGAGTTTGCTGTCATTTTACTATACATGTTTTTGATCTTCTTTTTCTTAGATAAGTCCCTTTAACATTTCATATAATAAGGGCTTGGTGATGATGAACTCCTTGAACTTGACCTTATCTGAGAAGCTCTTTATCTGCCCTTCCATTCTAAATGAAAGCTTTGCTGAATAGAGCAATCTTGGATGTAGGTCCTTGCCTTTCATGACTTGGAATACTTTCCAGCCCCAGATTGCCTGCAAGGTCTCTTTTGAGAATTCAGCTGACAGTCTGATGGGAACTCCTTTGTAG
>CM052539.1:108474541-108505521 GCA_028533065.1 Trachops cirrhosus | reverse complement strand
TTGACTTGCCTTTCCAATCCTATCACTCCCTACATTGCTCCCACACTTCAGAAAGAAAACACCAAGCACAAGTGCTTGTACATGTCTTTCCTCACATTGTTCCTGTGGTCTGGCTGGCCCTGCACAACAGCCTTTGTCTGTTATAATACTCCTCTTCCTCTAAGGCCCAGTTCACGTGATGCCTCCCCTCTGAAGCCTTCTCTGAGCCTTGGTGCTAACAGCTCCCTCCTCCAGACTCCTGGTGCACTTGACACGATCATCGCTGTGCTCATGTCTGCATGCCCCCATAAAACTGAGCTCCCTGAGGGCTCTCTCACAGTCTTGCTCATCTTCCTCATCCTTGTGTTCCCTGTAAAGCCTAGCACAGTGCCTGATGGAGAAAGCTCCATAATTTCCAAATGGAATTCTACTGCTTTGGGGGTGGAGGGGAGGGTCATTCAGTGTCCCCCCCACCACAGCATTCAGATCACCACATTCCTACACTGGGCACAAGGCTGGCTGGCCCTCAGACCAGACCATTAGCTGTGTTTCTAAGAAAGTTTGACACTCTATTTCTTCAGTATAGCCATAGGAGAAAAAAAAACAAAAAGTCTATTACCTTCTGTAGGAACTTTTATATGGTTCTGCTTTCTGTCCATAGATGAAGCTAGAAAAATATTCAGAGAAAGTAAATAAAATCAATTTTAGGTAGGTAAGTGAAGGGGAAGTCACTGTTTTGCCACAAAAACTTGTGTACAACTTGATAGGAAATCAGTCAACCATAACTAAATTATATTGAATGCCTTGCAAAACAAATTAAAGTGATTTCATTATTTAATGGAATAATATATTAACATGTAAAAATTATAGACATAAACAATTAATCAATGATTTCCCATTTGTGAGACACTTCATTTAGTACTTGACTACTATTTTGTATGAGGTACCCTGCCTCCATCCCTTCCTTAGCCACAGTGAATTGGGCCATCATGGACACCTCACATGAGCTGGGCTGATTATAGTCCTTTATCGAGGGCCACCCCTAATTAAAATGTTTGGTCCAGTGGTGAGCATTTGAAGCAACCAGACAAATCAGAATATTTTCTGGAGAATTTTGGAACCAGATTTGAGAACAGTAGTTCATTCTTCCTCTTTTCCTATTTTCCTACTCTATTGATAAATTACATCAACTTGGCTATACCACGGTTCCCAGATGTTGAGTCAAACATCGTTCTAGATGTTTCTGTTAAGATATTTTTTAGATTATATTGACATTTAAATCCATAGACACTACATAAAGAAAATTAGTCTCCATAATGTGGGTGGGCTTCATCTAATCAGTGGAATTCCTTAATAAACAAAGACTGACCTCCTGGGAAAGGGAATTCTGCCAGCAAACTGCCCTCATACTTGAACTGCAACTTTTTCCTGCGTCTTCTGGCTGCTCACTCAACCTGCAGATTTTGGACTTTCCAAGCTTTTATAACCACCTGAGCCAATTCCTCAAAATAAATCTCTCGCTCTCCACATACACACACACATATCCTGTTGTTATGTTTCTCTGAAAAACCCTGTCTAATACGTCTACCTTGGAAACAAGGAAACAAAAACAGAGAGAGACAGAGAGACAGAGAGGAATGATAGTCTTCACCTAGCTCAAATTTTTAATTTCATAGTTCCCAAGATCCCCATGCATTCCTTCCTTTGGGTTTTACAGCATCTCTGACAATCACAGTGTCCTCATCTACTTCTGATGCAGACCCCAGCTCGTGGGGTCCGTGACATTGTAGATAGGGGAGAGACATTCACATGGACTACGGAGTCCTGTGGAGGAAAAGGGCGAGCGGCTTCGCTCTCAAGGGGAGCAAAAGCCAAGGCCTCTGCCATGACCGGCCTTTATTTCTCTTTCTGGTCATGTTACATGATGGTCCTAATTTACTATGCCCTGGTTGGCTTTAGGTGGTTACCTTTTACATAAAACAAAGGAGCCAATGCCGCTAATCACATCACAGAAGAGGAATATTTGCAAAGGAAAAGGAAAAAGTAGTTGAACCAGTTACACTTGTCCTTGGAAGGGTTAGCATGGATTTTAGAAAGTTACAGTAAGCACTTGCTGTCTCAATTCAGGGTAAGGGAGTTTTAGCAAAAAGCAAGACTCAAAGCGGCCTAGGCACATTGCAGGCCTGATTCCCCACGGGAGAACCTTTCCGTGGGCATGGGTCCTGTGCATCTCCGAGTGGGAGCTGGGCCCACACCATGCAGAACAGTCTCCTACAACTTTAAGTTTGATTTCTGAAAAACTTTTGTTTTATAATATTTTTTTATAAAACAACAATGTTTTAAAAAACTTTCTTATGATTTAGGGGACTAAGAAGTTCTTCCTCTGTATTTAACCATTGAATAAGCATTTATGAGCCCTCTGAGAAGTGTTCACTGGACACAAGAAAAGGAAAATTATAAATATTTCTATGTGTCAGTTCCTTTTACAGGGACTTATTTAGAGCCAGATAATACTTTTCTTTCTATAATAAATATTTTAGCCATTCTGCACCTGAAATAAAATTATTGAAGTTAGTTCAGTTTTTGACTTAAACCATCATACAAGTACTTTCCCTCCAGACAACACCCATACT
The DNA here is from genome assembly GCA_028533065.1 of Trachops cirrhosus. Taxonomy (NCBI): domain Eukaryota; kingdom Metazoa; phylum Chordata; class Mammalia; order Chiroptera; family Phyllostomidae; genus Trachops; species Trachops cirrhosus. The sequence goes on along the minus strand of CM052539.1, from coordinate 108,502,909 downwards.
TTGGTATACAACAATATTATGTATGCATTTCCAGCTTCATACATGGAATATTAAAAGACAATCTAATCAAGCTCTGAAATGTAATAAAATCGATCATATTCACTGATTCATCAAGGACATTTTTAAATGAAACTGGAAGTGTGTGTACCTGTGTATATGTGTAGAAATGAAGAATACGATGATTACTAGTAGAGCTTAGTGCCTGTTATGGGTTGAATTATGTTTCCCAAAAGTTCATATGTTGAAGTCCTTACCCCTGTTTCTCAAAATATGATCTTATTTGACAACAAACTCCAACTATTAACAACATAACCTATAAGAAAACTAAAACAAAAACAAGCTAAACAAACAACTAGAACAGGAACAGATTCACAGAAATGGAGATCACATGGAAGGTTATCAGTGGGAAGGGGGAGGGGGAGGATGGGGGAGAAGTCATAGGGAATACGAATCATAAATGGTAGGTACAAAATAGGCAGGGGGATGTTAAGAATAGTATAGGAAATGTAGAAGCTAAAGAACTTATATGTATGACCCATGGACATGAAGTAAAGGGGGCAGAAGGTGAGTTGGAAGGGGTGTGCAGGGCAGAAGGGAATAAGTGAGGGGAATGGGACAACTGTGATAGCAAAACCAATAAAATATACTTAAAAAATGAAAATAGATTATTTGCAGGTGTAATTAGTTAGAACTCACACTTGAGTGAAGTGAATCCCTAATTCAATGTAACTAGTATCTTTATAAAATGGGGAACTCTAACACACAGACATGCTCACAGGGAGAACACCATTTTAAATTGGAGTTATGGTACCACAAGCCAAGGAATAACAGAAGCTAGGAGAGAGTCTGAGACAGATCCTTCCCTAGAGCCTTCAGAGGGAGCATGGCCCTGCCAGCACCTTAATCTCAGACTTCCAGCCTCCAGGCTGAGATAATAAATTTTTGTTGCCCAAGGCACTCAGTTCATGGTACTTGTTTCAGCAGTGCTAGCAAACTAAAACAGTGCCCCTGACTTTACTCATACTAAGGGATCAGTAATTTTAAAAAAATATTAAACTCTTTATTGAGGTGTGATTGACATGTAAAAAGTGGTATATATTCAATGTATACAATTTTATGAGTTTAGGCATGAGTATTCACCCATAAAATTATTGCCACCACCTTCAAGGCCAAAAACATATTCATCACAATCCAAAGTTTCTTCCCATCCACTTTTTATTCTTATTATTATTGTTATTATTAATGTATGTGTGCATGTGGTAAACATAAGATCTACTCTCCTAACAAATTTTAAATATACAGTAGGTTATTTATTGTTAGCTATGGACACTAGATAATTCTCTAAAACATATTTATCTTACATAAGTGAAACTCTGTACCCTTTGACCTTCACCTCCCCACTTTCCTCTCCCCAGCCCCTGACAATCACCATTCTATTCTCTGCCACTATAACTTTGGCCATTCTAGATTCCACATGTGAAATCATACAGTATTCGTTGTTCTGTGAATGGGTTAGTTCATTCACCCTAATGTCTTTTAGGTTCATCCATGTTATTACAAATTACAAAATTTCCTTCTTTTTTAATGATTGCATAATGTTCCATTGTATGTATATACCACATTTTATTTACCCCCTTACCCATCAGTGGACACCCAGGTTGCTCCTTCTCTTGGCTACGGTGATCAATGCTGCAGTGAACACAGGAATGCAGGTGTCTCTTTGGGACCCTAATTTCAATTTCTCTGGATAAATACCCAGAAGTGGGATTGATGAATATTATGGTAAATCTATTTTTAATTTTTTGAAAAATTTTCATATTGTTTCCACAGTGGCTGTATCAATTGCATTCCCACCAACAGTGCACCAGGGTTCCCTGTACTCCACAACCTCGCCAACACTTATCTTTTGTTCTCTTGATAATAGCCATCCTAAAATGGGTAGGTAATACCTCATTGTGGTTTCAATTAGGATTTACCTGATGATTACTGGTGTGCAGCACCTTTTCATATACTTATTGATCATTTTTACATCTTCTTTGGAGTTATATTTATTCAAGTCTGTTATCTATTTTTTAGTTGGGTTATTTGTTATTTTGATATTGAGTTATAGGAGTTCACTAAATATTTTGGATATTAATCTCTTATTAAATGTAGTTATGCACCACATAGCAAAATTTGAGTCAATGGCAGACCGCATATGCAATGGCAGTCCCATAAGATCATAATAAAACTGAAAAATTCCTATTGTCCAGTGATGTTGTAGCTGTCATCATGTTGCAGTACAATGCTGTATGTGTGTGTTTGTGGTGATACTGGTGTAAACAAACCTACTGTGCTACCAGTCATATAAAAGTACAGCACATATGGTGGGGAGAAAATGCAGACAGCTGTAATTGAACAATACTAAAGTAATTTTTAAAAAAGTTTAGTACATATAATTATGTGCAGTAAGCACTACTCAATAATGACAAAAAGCAACTTTGTTACTAGTTCATATATTTACTGTTCTATATTTTTATCATTATTTTAGAGTGTATTCTTTCTACTTATAAAAATATAGTTTGTTATAAAACGGTATAGAATGTTAAGCCTGCAGCAGCCTCATATGTTTTGTGCTTATTCTGTCTCTCAATTGCATCATTTTCTTTCGTGCTTGATTTAATCTTATATTGTTTTGTACAGGAACATACTGTAGAGTCTTATAGCCTAGGAGCAATAGGCTATACCATACAGCCTAAGTGTGTAGTAGGCTACAGCATCTGGGTTTAAGTTAACTACACTCTATGATATTTGCACAGGGATAAAACCACCTAATGACAAATTTCTCAGAATGTATCTCCATCATTAAGTGCTGCATGATTCTGTGGTTTATAAATATTTTCTCCCATTTTAATAAATTTTAATTTTTTATTTTTTATTGTAGAGAAAGGTGAAGGGAGGGAGAAAGAGAGGGAGAGAAACATCACTCAGTTGTCTCTCGTACATGCCCCGATCTGGGACCAAACCCTAAACCCAGGCATGTTCCCTGACTGGAAATTGAACCAGTGACCTTCCAGTTTGTGGGATGATGTCCAACCAACTGAGTCGCACTTGCAGGGGCAATATTTTATCGCATTCTGTTGCTGCTTTTTTATTTTATTGATTGTTTTCTTTGCTGTGCAGGAGCTTTTTAGTTTGATGTCATTCCACTTGTTTATTTTTGCTTTTATTACCTGTCCTTTTGATGTTATATCCAAAATATCATTTTCAAGACCAATGACAAGGAGTACTTTTCCTATACTTTCTTCTGGAAGTTTTACAGTCTCAAATCTAATGTTTAAATCTTTAATTCATTTTGGGTTTGTTTCTGTATAATGTATAAAAATATGTCAAGCTCTCTCAACATCATGTATTGAAGAGACTATCCTTTCCACATTTTGTATTTTTGACATCCTTGTCAGATGCTAGTTCACTGTGTAAGCATGCTTTTATTTCTGAACTCTCTGTTTCATTGTTGATTATATAGTTTTTTAATGCAATTTAAAATCAAGAAAAGTGATGCATCCAACTTTGTTCTTATTGTTAAAGATTATTTTAGCTATTTGGGTGTCCTTGTGGTACCATATAAATTTCAGAACATTTTTTCAATTCTGTAAAAAAAAACATTGGAATTTTTATAGAAATTTCATTGAATCTGTATATCATTATTGGTAGTGTGGAAATTTTAACATATTAATTATTCTAATCTACAAACATGGGACTGTTCATTTATTTGTGCTTTCCTCAATTTCTTTCATTATGTTTTACAGATTTTAGTATATAAATCTTTCACCTTTTGATTATATTTACACTAAGTATTTTTATGTTATAAATAAAACTGTTTTCTTAATTTTTAGGGGGTAGGTCATTGATCTTGTAGAGAAATTAACTGATTATTGTATGTTGATTTATTATCCTGAAACATTACTAAATTTGTTTATTAGTTCTTAGAGTTTTGGTGTGGAATATTTAAAGGTTTCTATATATAATATCTTGTCTTCTATAAACAGCTGCCTTTTATTTCTTTTTCTCGCCTAATTGCTCTAACTAGCACTTCCACTATTATGCAGAACAAAAGTGACAAGAGTAAGCATCCTTCTCTTGTTCCTAATCCTAGAGAAAATGAGTTCAGCTTTTCACTATTGAATATGATGTTAGCTGTGGGCTTCTTATATGGCCTTTATGGTGTTGTGTGCATTTCTTCTATATCTAACTTGTTGAGACTGTCATGAATTAAAGTTGAATTTTGTCAAATGCTTTTTCTGTGTCTATTGAGATGATCATATGATTTTTATCCTTCATTTTGTTAATGTGATCTACCACAATTACTGATTTGCATAGGTTGAACCATCCTGCGTTCCACAATAAATCTGACTTGATTGTGGTGTGTGATCCTTTTAATGTGTGTTAAATTTAATTTGCTAGTATTTTATTGAGGATTTTTGCATCTAAGTTCATAAGGAACATTGATCTGTAATTTCCTTTTCTGGCCTTGGTATCAGGGTAATGGTGGCCTCATGAAATGAGTTTGGGAGTGTTTCCTTCTCTTCTCCTCAATGTTTTAAAGAGTTTCAGAAAGATTGCTATGAATTCTTCTATGGTAGAAATCACCAGTGAAACCGTTTGCTTCTAGACTATTTTTTGTTGTGGGGTTTTTAATTGATTGATTCCATCTCCTTACTAGGAGTTGGTCTGTTCAGATTTTTGATTTCTTCATGATTCAGCCTTGGTTAAGTTACATGTTTCTAGGAATGGATCCATTTATTCTAGTTTGTTCAATTTGTTGGCATATAATTATTTATAATAATCTACTGTGATCCTTTGTATTTCTGTGGTATCAGTTGCAATGCCTCCTCTTTCATTTCTAAGTTTATTTGAATCTTGTCTCTTTTTTATTTATTTCATCTACATAAGGATTAGTCAATTTTGCTTATCCTTCTAAAAAACAGTTCTTAGTTTCATTAATTTTTTCTATTTTTTTCTGGTCTGTGTTTTTTTTTCTGCTCTTATCTTTGTTATTTCCTTTCTTTTGTTTGTGGTTTTGCATTCCATGGTTGCAGTTTCCCACAGTCAACCATGGTCTAAAAATGTTAAATAAAAAGTTCTCAAAATAAACAATTCACCAGATTTAAAATGCACACCATTCTGACAGGTGTGATGAAATCTTGGATTGTCCTACTCCATCCTGCCCAGGATGTGAATAGTCCTTTTGTCCAGCATATCCACACTGTACATGCTACCTGCCCATTAGTTACCCACGAGCAGTTTTGGTTATCAATCGACTGTTGGGGCATCACTGTACTTGTGTTCAAGTAACTCTTATTTTACTCATAATGTCCCAAAAGTGCAAGAGTGACAATACTGGCAGTTCAGATATGACAAAGGGCAGCCGTAAAGTGCTTCCTTTAAGTGAAAAGTTAAACACAATAAGATATTTGAGAGACCATATTTACATAACTTTTCTTACATATGTATATTGTTATAATTGTTCTATTGTATTAGTTTTGTTGTTAATCTCTTACTGTGCCTAATTTATAAATTAAGTTATATATAATCATATATTATATAAAGTGTGTATATATATATATATAATTTCTAAATTAAACCATATAAATTACACACACATATATATATAGTCCACCATGCTGGTCCCCTCAGTGTTCTGTATGATGTTGCAAGATGGAAGTGGGCCTGCAAAGTTGGGAAGAAAGCTGGGTGCTCACTTTGCTCACACTTTTCCCAGGGGACAAATGGCAAGCTGAGGGATTCTCTCCTAGCACTGAGCTGTGCTGCATTGCAGAGGGGGTGACACAGGTAAAGTATAACTGTTCTTACCCTCCTCAATGCATCTATTTCAGATTTTTTTGCTTCATTTGGACATAGAACCATAAGGTTCTACGACCTCTCATCTGGACTCCCAGGCTCTCATTAAGGTATTCTCATCCATGAGTAGTTTTTAAAATGTGTTTCTGTGGAGGTTTGGGGGCTGGAATCTTCTATTCTGCAATCTTGCTGACATCCAAGGGATCTGTAATTTTAACCAACATTTCTATTGCACCATCAGTAAAAAATGTCAACACAGTAAGAAGGGCAAATAATGTCATTGTATTATTATTATTATTACTACTATTATTATTATAAAAATCACTTTTCCCTTATGGAAACTCTTAAAGGGTCTCAGTGACCCCCAGGCATCTGAGAACCACACTTTGAGAACCACTGCAATAGTCCTTACCCTATCCCTTTCCCAAAGGACCTGTGACCAGGTATTTGGGACCACTCACTGGGGAAAAAAGTAATATTGAGATATTTTGAGGGCTGTCTGAATGCACATCCAAATTTATCCTGATACCCAATGACATAAAGTACCGTCACGGGCCTTCTGTTAGAGAAGAGGTACACAGGGTAATAAAAGACACCCTGGATCTGGTGCCCATCACAGTGGGCTATCTAAGTCTACAACCCATGCAGTAGTGATTTTCCCAGTCGCTAAATGCTTAATTAAAATGGATATATTTAACAGTTGGACGACCTTCTTATTGCTTCCTTGATCTGTAAATTAAGAACTATCATTTTTTTTAAAAAAAGGACAAATCAAACTCTTGAAACTGCCCACTCTGGCCAGGATAGTAAATAAAAATTAATATTACAGACCTAAGGATGAGTATCCTTTCAAAACTTGAAGGATACTAAAATAGTCTAACTTGTCCCCTTTCAAATAATCACTTTGACCCCTGCAAAACACTGGATAGTGAATTACAGTGGGCTAATGCAAACTTAACCAAGTAGGAACCCTAACAGCAGCTGCCCATCAGGAAAAAAGTACCGATCAGCACGGGAGTTTTTGACCTGCTCCGTTTCCTACCTGGGCCAGTTCACCCCTCCTTAGGCAACCTGGTGGCCCCTCGCTCCCGGGAAGTCACCATATTGATGCCGAACTTAGTGCGGACACCCGATCGGCATAGCGCACTGCAGCCCAGAACTCCTGGGCTCAAGCCATCCTCCTGCCTCAGCCTCCCGAGTAGCTGGGACTACAGGCAAAATATAGAGGACACATGGACAAAACTAGGGGGGTTGGAAAGGGGAGGGAGGAGGGGAGGAATGGGTGGGTGGACTGGAATGGGAATAAAGGATAGAAACTGTACTGAATAAACTAAAATAAAAAAAAATAAACTAACAAAAAAAAAAGAAAAAAGTACCTTGACTAAGAGCACTTTAACCAGTGTCAGTGTGCAACTATGGATCTGGACAACGCATTATTTTCAATATCCACCAGAGGGAAAATCAAAAGCAGATGTATTCATCCCAGACAGGGTACAGTGTACAAATATTGTCTTGCAACGGGGGCTACTTAAATTTCTACTCTCATGCACAGTGTAATCTAAAAGACCTAGACTGTCTGGGCAATCCATAGATCACTTTAGTTTACTATATTAATGACATAATATTAATCGCACCCTATGAGCAAGAAGTGGCAAGTATTATAGATACTTTAGTAAATGACATGTATTCTAGAGGTAGAAAATAAACTCCACAAAGATCTAGGCATGGCACATTGGTCATTTTAGCAGTCTGGATCTACCAGCACATCTCCTCCAAAGTGAAGAACATGCTATTTCACTTTACTGCATAGTATTAAGTAACACAATACCTGGTTTTAGAGGCAGCATGTTGCACATTTGAGAATACTACTCCGACCTACTTACAGGCTAACACAGAAAGTTGCTAGAGGTTTTGAGTAGGTCAAGAAAAGTACACCAACATTTACACTGTTTATAAAACCAGGCAGATCTCATGCTACCAGAGAATAGTGTGGCTGAGAAAGATTCCATGTGGAGGCCCAGACAAGCATAGTAGGAGGGTCACAATGCTGGCCCTTAGGGTTCTGGGGCAATGCCATGTCATGAGAAGCAGAGAAGAATTCATCTTTTAAAAAACAGCTCATGATGTTATTGTGTCCTGGTAGAAACTGAGTGTTAAATCATGGGATATAAAGCGGCCATGCAACTAGAACGAGCTGTCATAAACTGGGTAATCTCAGACCCACCAAATCATAAAGTCAAGTGGGTCTAGAAGCAATCCATTAAAAAATAAAAGTGCTGTATCTGGGGTCAGGCTTCAGAGAATCAAGAGGACATGAGTAACCTGAGTGAACAAAGGGTCCAGACCTCCATCTCATATACCACTGTTACACTGACATCTCTCCCTCGGTTCCCATTTAAGTCCTCTTAGGGGTTCCCTACCACCTGAAGACAAGTTTAGTTTGTTGATGGGTTGCCTCAGCATGAAGGTCTGAACCAAAGAGGACAGTTACTGCACTAGAGCCCTGAAAAACAGTGGTGAGGGAAAATAGCTATTGAATACCAGTAGGGAAGATTTTAAGTGGTACATTTGGTAAATCCACTTTCATGGGGGGTGAGGGAAGATAGTCAACTAACAAAATAGATGAGCAGTGACAAATGGCTTGGCGTGTTGGTTAGAAGCCCAGAAGACTAAAATTGCACAATTGCAATTGTCTAATCCAGACAAGAAGGGCTAGAATAGAGGCATGAGTATTCATCCAGAAATTGCTGGCCTGGTGGAGCATCCTCTTGAAGGCACAGTTTGGATATTATCTTCTATGAGGATGCATTCACCATCCTTCAGGATGGTTCTATTTTCCAAGTAAGTAGAATACATGGGCCTGAAAACAAAGAGAAGAGGTAAGAGTGGGCCCATTCACCATCATTCCTTGGGAAATTGATGCTTCCAAATTCCAGCAATTTTAGATTCTGAAGGCCTGGGGTCCTGGGTCTTAGACTGGAGATACTTCTTCAAGAAAACACAGTAAGAGTTCCTCTAAGCAATAGCTGCCCCCTGCTAGACCAGCAGGTGCAGAAGGGAATTAATTGCCTTATTGATAGGGGTAATGAAGCCTGACTATCCTGAATTAATAAGACTGCTTTTATATAATGAACAAAGGGAAGAATATGCCTTTGCTACTTCTATCACCAGTTTGTAACTTCCAATCTGTAAGTATGGGGGCGGGGGGAGGCCTTAGAAGGGCCTGATAACCAGGCCTCAGACACCTAAGTGTTGAGGATGTGGTCACCGCACTAGGAAAACCACATAGACAAGTAGAACTGCTAGCCAAGGAAGAGAACTGGTATCAGTTATGAACTTGGTACCAACTACAGCAGCAGGGACTATAGTATGCCACTTACCCTCCTTTTCTCGCAAACTGTAACTAAAAAGAATCCTGGGAAATCTATTCACAATTCTACAGACAAGTCCCTGAATGTTTTCAAAGTCACATACAGATTTCACCCTGGGCAGCAGCCTTCTCTATTCAAAAAGGGTACAGCTATTATTGCCATTGTTATTCAAAGTATCTTAAATGCTGTATCATCCACTTCCCCCTTCCCCCAACTAGGGGCTGAGGGGATTTTCTACTATTTTCAGGGGACCCCTTCTCTGCACCCCATTACAATAGCACATGTGGTTTGTTTTAATATACTTAACAGGAAAAGGGTTGGGGAAGACAAGTACCCAGAATTTTTTTAATTGATTTGAGGATGAGAAAGAAAGAGAGAAACATTGATCTGTTGCATGCCATCCTTGGCTGATCCCTGAATATGCCCTGACTGGGGATCAAACCTGCAATCCTGGAACATCACATCCATGCTCCAACCAACTGAGCTACTCTGCTAGGGCAACCAGGGAACTGTTTAAGGCTCCTTTATTAAGACTCAGCCCCAACTCTGCCCAAAAATTGGTCTTCATTACTGTTAGCTCCCCAGTGGACTCTTAGTTCCATCTTTTGAGTCATCCCTTCCTTTTTATGAAAGATAATGTGTTTGTTTGTAAGACATCCTAAATCCCCTCAAATAAGCAACAGTTAGCTTCAGGGAGTCCCAGGCACAGCACTAGCAGTGGCCAGCCTAGATTGACAGCTTGGCTTTACCTGGGAATCTCCAAGCCCAACACAAGTAGTAGCCATCTCAGATGGCTTTATAGTTCAGAAGGGTGGCCCAAGCAAAACACAGGCTGGGGCTGACCTTGACCTATAGAACCAGGGAAACCCCAGGGCCAGTGGACCTAGAGGATAGCTACAAACATGTCGGAGCACCAGCACCCTGCCTCTGAAAAGCTGATCTACCATGGGGGGGTGAAGGTTGGTGATAAGAGGTCACAGCCAATCCTTGCAGCTGACTGGCCTAGGTAAATCCCTCCAATTGACCTAACAATAACAACCAAAGCTCAATTGCAGGAGGAGGATGTATTCAACCCACACAGAGGACCCACCTTGAATACCCAGCTTGGGTGATGGGGAAGCTGTGCCACTGGACCTACAGGACACCTACCACATTAGGCTACACTACCAAGGCACAGAGTCAAAGCAGCTCTATAGAAACAAACACAGAGAAACCACCAAAATGAGACAAAGAAACATGACACAAATGAAAAACAGATCAAAACTCCAGAAAAAAAGAGCTAAATGAAACAGAGATAAGCAATCTATCAGATGCAGACTTCAAAACACTTGTTATAAGGATGCTCAAAGAACTTAGTGAGGACCTCAGCAGCATAAAAAAGATCCAGTCAGAAATGAAGGATACACCAACTGAAATAAAGAACAATTTACAGGGGAACAACGGTAGAGTGGATGAAGCCAAGAATCAAATCAATGATTTGGAATATAAGAAAGTGAAAAACAACCAATCACAACAGCAAGAAGAAAAAGAATCCAAAAAAATGAGGATAGTGTAAGCAGGCTCTGGGACAACCTCGAGCCTTCCAACATTTGCATCACAGGGGTGCCAGAAGGAGAAGAGAAAGAAATTAGAAATCTATTTTAAAAAATAATGGAAGAAAACTTCACTAATTTGGTGAAGGAAATGTACATGCAAGTCCAGGAAGCAGAGAGAGTCCCAAACAAGATGGATACAAAGAGGCCCACTCCAAGGTATATCATAATTAAAATGCCAAAAGTTAAAACTAGAGAATCTTTTCTTCCTTTCTTTTTTAATCTTTTTTATATCTTTTCCATTATCATTTAGTCCCCTTAAACCTCCCACCACCCAGCAATCACCACAGTGTTGTCCATGTCCATGAGTCCTTTTTCCTTTTTGCTCAATCCCTCGCCCCTCTTTCCTCCCCCCACCACAAACTATCATCTGTTCTCCATCTATGAGTCTGTTTGTTTTGCTTGTTAGTTTAGTTTGTTCATTAGATTCCAAGTAGGAGTGAAATCATATAGTATTTGTCTTTCTCTGACTGACTTACTTCACTTAGCATAATATTCTCCAGGTCTATCCATACTGTTGCAAAGGGTAATTTTTTCTTCTTTTTTATGCACAAGTAGTATTCCATTGGGTAAATGTCCCATAGTTGTTTTATCCACTCATCTATTGATGGACACTTGGGCTGCTTCCATATCTTGGCAGTTGTAAATAACACTGCTATGAGTATAGGGGTGCTTATGTTCTTTCAAATTAGTGTTTCGGGTTCCTTCAGATATATTCCCAAAAGTGGAATTGCTGGGTTAAAAAGCAGATCCATTTTTAATTTTTTGAGGTATTTTCATTCTGGTGCCATTTCTGGAAATGCCAGAAAATCAAACTGCATGGAACTCCAACAACCAAGAAATTAAAAAAACAGCCAAACAAAACAACCAGACTGGTAAGGTGGCAGACCACACTGACTCAGAAAAACTGAGGTGATGCAGCAGACCCGGCAGATGGGGCTGGCTGCAGCCAGGTGCCAGGCTGCTCGGGAGGGGATGACCTAAGGGGAAACAGACCCAGAGGTGGCTGTGGACTATGCTGATTGCCACAGTGGGAGAAACCCAGTCTCACAAGAGAGTTCATTGAAAAGTGTGCTAGAGACAAGCAGGAAAGCTGCATTGTTCCTGCTCTGACCCCTCCCCCACAGGCAACTCCACAACACTGCAAGGAGGGTTGCCCTGCCCAGATGAATACCTAAGGCCCTGCCCCCTGTCGACATATCAGGGGCCCCAAGCAAAGAAATAGGGACAAAATGAAAGAACAGAGCAAAGCCTCAGAAAGACAGCTAAGCCAGGAAGATATAGCCAACTTACCTGATACAGAATTTAAAGCCCTAGTAATCAAAATGCTCACAAAACTGAGTGAGCTTGGTTGAAAAATTAAAGATACCCAAAATGAAGTAAAGCAAAATATTCAGGGAACCACAGTGACAGGAAAGAAACCAGGACTCAAAGCAATAATTTGGAACAAAAGGAAGAAATAAACATCCAACTAGAACAAAATGAAGAAACAAGAATCTAAAAAAAATGAATAGAGGCTGAGGAATCTCTGGGACAACCTGAAACATTCTGATATCTGAATTATAGGGGTGCCAGAAGGAGAAGAACAACAGCAAGAAAATGAAAACTTATTTGAACAAATAATGAAGGAAAACTTCCTCAGTCTGGCAAAGGAAATAGACTCTCATGAAGTCCAGGAAGCCCAGAGAGTCCCAAAGAATTTGAACCCAAAGAGGAACACACCAAGGCACATCCTCATTAAGTTACTCAAGATTGAAGACAAAGAGACCATCTTAAAATCAGCAAGAGGGAAGGAAAAAGTTACCTACAAAGGATTGCCCATAAGGCTTTCAGCTGATTTCCCAGAAGAAACCCTACAGGCAAAAAGGGGCTGGAAAGAAGTATTTGATGTCATGAAAGGCAAGGACCTACATCCAAGAATACGCTATCCAGCAAAGCTATCATTTAGAATGGAAGGACAGATAAAGTGCTTCCCAGGTAAGGCCAAGTTAATGGAGTTCATCATCACCAAGCCTTTATTATATGAAATGTTAAAGGGACTGAACTAAGAAAACGAAGATCAAAAATATGAACAGTAAAATGACAACAAACTCACAACTATCAACAAATGAACCTAAAAAAATAAAAGAAAGAAAAACAATGAAAAGAAAGACTAAGCAAACAACCAGAACAGGAACAGAATCAGAGAAATGGACATCACATGGAGGGTTTTCAGTGGGGAAGGGGAAGGGAGGAATGGGGGGAAGAAGAAGCATAATTGGTAGGCATTGAATAGATGGGCGAGGTCAAAAAGGTATAGGAAACAGAGAACTCAAAGAACTTATATGTACAACCCATGGCCATGAACTAAGGGGGGATACTGGACGGTTGGGGGTAGAGGGCAGATAAGGGGGGGAAAGTGGGAAAACTGGTTGAGCATAATCAATAAAATATAATTAAAAAGAAAAAAGAATCACCAAGGATATTGTGGCACTGAAAGTGAACAGCTAGAAACAAATATTCCAAGCTAATGGACAGGAAATAAAAAGCTGGGGTAGCAATACTCATATTGGACAATAGACTTCAAAAAAAGAGCAATAAAAAGAGACCCAGAAGGTCACTTCATAATACTCAAGGGAAGAATCCGTCAACAAGACAAAAACATTGTAAACATATATGCACTCAACATTAGAGCACCCAAATACATAAAGAAAATCTCGGAGGACTTCAGAAAAGATATTGACAGAAACACAATTATAGTAGGGGATTTCAACACCCCACTGTCAAAAATGGATAGATCTTCCAAACAAAATATCAACAAAGATATTGTGGCATTGAAAAAAATGTCCTAGATCAAGTGGCCTTAACTGATATGTATAGAACCTTTCATCCCAAAGAAGCAAAATACACATTATTTTCAAATGTACAAGGAACATTTTCAAAGGTAGACCACATGATAGGACACAAAGCAACCCTCAGCAAATTTAAGAAAACTGATATCATATCAAGCATTTTCTTAGACCACAAGGGGCTGAAACTAGAAACAAATCTCAAGGAAAAAATTCAAAAATATTCAAACTCATGAAGACTGAATAGCATGCCATTAAGCAATAAATGGATTAAGAATGAGGATCAAGGAAGAAATCAAAAAGTTTCTGGAAACAAATGAAAATGAATACACAGCAGCCCAAAGCCTATGGGACACAGTGAATAGAATCTTGAGAGGGAAGTTCATAGCAATACAGGCTTACCTGAAAAAGATAGAAGCATTACAAATAAACAACCTAAACCTATATCTACAAGAACTGGAAGAACAACCACAAACAAAGCCCACAGCAAGTAGAAGGAAGGAAATAGTCAAGATCAGAGCAAAATTAAATGGCATAGAGACTAAAAGAACAATTCAAAGGATCAATAAATCCAGGAGCTGATCCTTTGAAAAGTAAAATAAAACTGATAAGCCTTTAACCAGATTCATCAAGAAGAAAGGGAGAGGACTCAAACACAATCAGAAATGAGAGAAGCGAGATTACAACTGATACCACAGAAATACAAAGAATTGTCAGAAATTACTACAAAAAAAATTATATGCCAAGAAATTTGAAAACCTAGGTGAAATGGACAAATTTCTAGAAAAATATAATCTTCCAAAACTCAAAGAAGAAGCAGAAAGCCCAAAGAGACTGATAACAACTGGTGAAATGGAAGCAATAATCAAAAAACTCCAGGCACACCAAAGCCCTGGAACAGACGGTTTCACAGGAAAATTTTACAAAACATTTAAGGAAGAGCTAACCCCTATTCTTCAGACTATTCAAAAAAATCCAAACTAAGGAAGACTTCCAAACTCTTTTTATGAGACCAGCATCATCCTAATCCCAAAACGAGACAAAGACACAACATGAAAATAAAATGACAGGCCAATATTGATGAACATAGGTGCTAAAATCTTCAACAAAATATTGGCAAACCACATCCAGAAATACATCAAAGAGATCATAAACCATGATCAAGTAGGATTCATCCCAGGGATGTAATGATGGTACAATATTCATAAGTCAATAAACATAACACATCACATAAACAAAAGCAAAGCCAAAAATCCCAATATAATATTAATAGGTGCTAAAAAAGCATTTGATAAGGTACAACCCCCCATTTATGATAAAAACACTCAGCAAAGTGGGAGTAGAGGGAAAATACTTCAACATAATAAGAGCCATATACAAGAAAACTACAGCCAACACCGTAATCAATGGGCAAAAATTAAAAGCTTTCCCACTAAGATCAGGAACAAGACAAGGGTGTTGCTTTCACCACTTCTATTTAACATAGCATTGGAAGTCTTAGCCACAGCAATCAGACAAGAAAAAGAAGTAGAAGTCATCCAAATTGGAAAGGAGAAAGTAAAACTGTCATTGTTTGCAGATGGCATGGTACTGTACATAAAAACCCTATAGATTCCACCAAAATGCTATTCAACCTAATAAGTGAATTTGGCAAAACAGTGGGATACAAAGTCAATATTCAGAAATCAAAGACATTTTTGTACACCAACAATGAAATATCAGAAACAGATATTAAGGGGAAAAATTCCATTTACTATAGCAACACAAAAAATAAAGTACCTAGGAATAAACCTAACCAAAGAGGTATATGACCTGTACTCAGAAAACTCCACAACACTGAAGAAAAAAAATAAGGAAGGCACAAATAAATGGAAGCATATACCTTGTTCATGGATTGGAAGAATTAGCATCATCAAAATGCCCATACTACACAAAACAATTTATAGATTCAACACAATCCCTATTAAAACACCAGTGACATATTTCAGAGATGTAGAACAAACATTTCAAAAATTTATATGGAGCTATAAATGACCCTGAATAGCTGTGGCAATTTTGAGGTAGAAGATATCAAAATACCCAATATCAAACTATATTACAAGTCCATGGTATGAAAACAGTCTGGTACTGGCATAAGAACAGACACATAGATCAGTGGAACAGAATAGAGAGTCCAGAAATAAACCCAAGTCTCTATGGTCAATTAATATTGGACAAAGAGGGCAGACTTTAAAATGGACTAAAAATAGCCTCTTGAACAAATGGTGTTGGGAGATCTGAACAGCCACATGCAAAAAAATGAAACTCGACCACCAACTTACATCATACACAAAAATAAACTCAATAGGGATAAATGACTTAAGTATCAGTTGCAACACCATGAAAGTCCTAGAGGAGAACATAGGCAGGAAAATCTCAGATATTCCACACAGCAATGTTTTCACCAATACATTCCCTAGAGCAAGGGACATAAAGGAAAGAATAAAAAAATGGGACTTCATTAAAATAAAAAGCTTCTGCATGGCTAAAGAAAACACCAGCAAAATGAAAAGGGAGCCAACCATATGGGAAAATATATTTACCAATGATACCTCAGACAAGGGTTTAATCTCCAAAATATATAAATAACTCACATGACTCCACTCCAGAAGGAAAAACAACCCAATTAAAAAAAATGGGCAAAGGACCTGAAGAGACAATTCTCCAGGGAGGATATACAGAGGGTCTAGAGACTTATGAAAGAATGCTCAACATCACTAGCCATCAGAGAGACACAAATTAAAACCACAATGAGATACCACTTCACACTGATCAGAATGGCCATCATAAACAAATCAACAAACAAGTGCTGGTGAGGTCATTGAGAAAAGGGAATCCTAGTGCACTGTTAGTGGGAATGCAGACCAGTGCAGCCACTGTGGAAAACAGTGTGGAATTTCCTCAAAAAACTAAAAATGGAACTGCCTTTTGACCCAGAAATTCCACTGCAGGCATTATACCCTAAGAATCCTGAAACACTGATTCAAAAGAGCTTATGCATCCCAATGTTCATAGCACAATTCACAACAGCCAAGTGTTGGAAGCAGTGTAAGTGCCCATCAGTAAATGACTGGATCAGAAAAAACTATGGCACACTTACACAATGGAATACTACACAGAAGAAAGAAAGAAGGCGCTCCTACACTTCATGAAAGCATCAATGGATCTGTAGAGCATTATGCTAAGTGAAATAAGCCATGTGGTAAAAGACCAATACCACATGATCTCACCTTTAACTGGAACCTAATCAACAAAACAAACAAGCAAGCAAAATATAACCAGAGACTGTGAAATTAAGAACAAATTGACAGTAACCAGAGGGGAGGTGAGAAGGGATAATGGGGAGAAAAGAGGGAAGGGTTTTCAGGAACATGTATAAAGGACACATGGACAACACCAAAGGTTGGGAGTGGTGGGGGGGAAATGCAGACAACTGTACTTGAACGACAACAAAAAACTGTAAAAAAAAAAAAAAAAAACCTGTGGTACATGTACACAATGGAACACTATATAGTAAAAAGAAAAAAGGAGGTGGTTGGTCCCACATTTTTGGGCTTATAAGCTGGGAAGAACAATTGGGAAGTGAGACAGACCACAGAACCCAAGGTTTCAGCATGGAAAACTAAAGACTCAAAACCTCTGGGTGTTAAAATCTGCGGGAGTTGTGGCAGTGGGGGAAACTCTCAGGATCACAGGAGAGTCCATGGGAGAGGCCCACAGGGTCCTAGAACACACACAAACCCACACATCTGTGAGTCAGCATCTGAAAGGGCACAATCCATTTGTAGGAAGTGAAGGAAGTGACAGAAAGTGGGGCTAGAGCAGAGCCAGCAAGTGGCATTGTTCCCTCTCTGATCCCTCCCCCACAGACAGCACACCATGATGAAGCAAATAGGGTTGCCCTGCCCTGGTGAATATCTAAGGCTCCACCCCTAAAAACATAACAGGTATGCCAAGACAAAGAAATATGGCCCAAATGAAAGGACAGATCAAAACTCCAGAAAAAGAACTAAGTGACGAGGAGATAGCCAACCTATCGTGCAGACTTCAAAACACTGGTAATCAGGATGCTCACAGAAATTATTGAGCTCAGTCACAAAATGAAGGGAGAAATGAAGGCTACCCAAAATGAAATCATGGAAAATATACAGGGAACCAAGAGTGAAGGGAAGGAAACTGGAACTCAAACCAAAGATTTGAAACAAAACGAAGAAATAAACATCCAACCAGAACAGAATGAAGAAATAAGAATTCCAAAAAATGAGGAGAGGATGCGAAAGCTCTTGGACCACTTTAAATGCTCCAACATCCAAATCATAGGGGTACAAGAAGGAGAATAGGATGAGCAAGAATTTGAAAACTTATTTGAACAAATAATGAAGGAAAACTTCCCCAATCTGGCAAAGGAAGTAGACTTCCAGGAAGTCCAGGAAGCTCAGAGAATCCCAAAAAAGTTGGACCCAAGGAGGAACACATCAAAGCGCACCATAATTACATTAGCCAAGATTAAAATGAAGGAGAGAATCCTAGAAGCAGCAACAGATAAGGAGACAGTTACCTACAAAGGAGTTCCCATCAGGCTGTCAGCTGATTTCTCAAAAGAGACCTTACAGGCAAGAAGGGACTGGAAAGAAATACTCCAAGTCGTGAAAGGCAAGGACCTACATCCCAGATTACTCTATCCGGCAAAGCTATCATTTAGAATGGAAGAGAAGATAAAGTGCTTTCCAGATAAGGTCAAGTTAAAGGAGTTTATCATCACCAAGACCTTATTATATGAAATGCTAAAGGGGCTTATCTAAGAAATAGAAGATGATAAAAAATATGAACAGTAAAATGACAATAAACTCACGACTATCAACAACTGAACCAAAAAAAAAACTAAAACTAAGCAAACAACTAGAACAGGAACAGAATCAGAGAAATGGACATCACATGAAGCATTGTCAGTGGGGAGGGGTCATTTTGGGGGAAGAACTTTTTGGGGATCATCACAAAAGAGGACAGAAAAAATTCCAAGGTTTGTCTTAAGCTGCTCAAGTCTGCTCTAATTAGAACCTCTCCACTCATATGTTCTACCTTCATGTTTTTGGATAAGAGCCCATTTGGATAAAGAGCTCTGATAAGAGCTTGAAAATGTTTATTTGAATAAATTATTTATGATTTATATATTCTTATGTTTTCTGATCCTCATTTTCTGAAACAAATTGTACCCAAATATAATTTCTTGCTCTATTTCAAATTTTAAAAACTCAAATTAAAAATTTAGGATTTTATTTTTAGCCTCAGAACTAGAAATATTAGAAATACCAAAAGAGAAAAAATAATTACACGACAATAAACATTAAGGTCCAAAAGTAAGAATTCAAGTGAGACAATAAAAATACACACCAAACAACTGGGGAAGACAGTCCATTCTGTCTTGTCACAGAAGCTGCACTCCATTCCGGGGTCTTCAATATTACTCTGACTCAGCTAGTCCGCTGGTCAATGCACCATTTGGGCAGAATGCATCAGATGGAGGTTTGTTGGATAACGCACAAATTTATCACTTTTATTTGAAAACATCATAAAACATCTTATGAATATTTTGTAAGTAGACTAAGAGCACCGTCATTACTATTGAAAGAGAACCTTGTTTTTGGCTGAAAGTGCCACAGCATTACACTTACCAAACACCATAAGTATGATGGAGATCAGTATTCTCAAAGATGAAATCCTTCCCAGAGGATGCATTTGGTGTGATTTTCTTCTTTAATGCAAAACCACTGACAATCAACAAACTCAGTGAATCTCTGTCTTTTGATCACCTTTATTTATTCTCAATTTAACAGGGTTGTTTGTCATTTTTCTTCACCATTCTGCTATATCTTTATCTTTATATGCATCTCACATGCTTTTGGTTGAGCAACTAACAGGAAATGTCAGTGAGTCTAGCTTGGTTCTAGGGTAATGATGGCGGATGCACAGTGGCCAGAAGTATGACCAGCCCAAATAAAAGAAGTAACTGGGGGGTGGACTTAGCTGCACATAGAAGGGATCTGACTATTCTTTAGTCAATGCCTCAAAAGTGGGTGTAAACAGCATTAAAAAATTAAAAATTATATTGAAATCCACTCACTGACCTTCACATCATTTTTGATCTTGATTATTTGGGGTATTTGAGTGGCCCAAATTATCACCAGATGAGGACTGGGCCTGAAGTGAGTCAGCCTCAGGCCAGCCTGAAGTATGTGGGTCCTTGACTTTGCATGGGATAGATTTCACAGTACGAGTCCAAGTGATTTTGTGAGTTCATTTATTAAAGCTGGGGACATCAAAATGAGGGATTTAGGTTAGAAAAAGCAACAGGATTGAGCCTAGGCAGTGCTCTGTTTCAGCTGCCTAGAAATGTTATAGAAAAGAAGTGAGCCCAGGTAAGGCTGCTGTTAGCTCACTGAAAAGTCAAAGACAAAAAGGGCCTTGGAGACAGGATCGGGGGTAAGCCCAGGATGAGCTGCCACTGCCTGCTGCTTCCCTTTTTGCAAGTCTCATGGGGAACGTTTAGAGTTTAGGGAAAAGAAAGTAAAAAGTTTATACCCAAGAACGGGCATGTACTTGCTCTAAAGAGAGCCTGTGCTGAATCTTTGTTTTGAAGGTTTTATCACTCTTCCACAGGTGAGAATCTTCAGGCAGGGTTTCAGCAGAATATTCATTAGCTTTCCAGGTGTGTTTTTAATATGCTGATGTATCAAAATGAGTGTATAAGGGAGTTTGGGATTATTTTTTGGCCAGCTTCACTGCTTTACTTTTATCTTGGATTTGTCTAGCTCTAAGGGGGTTTTGTTATTTGTTCCTCTGATTTCACCCATCCTTGGGTTTTTCTGGCACAAATGGCATTAATTGGGTCTCTGTTTTCTATCTTCCTGACCAGAGTCATTTAAGCTATTTATTCTTTGGTTAGGGAAAAGAGGTATAAACCATTTGTTCTCAATTGTCCTTGGTTAGGGAAGATAAGGTCTTGCAATTCACTAGCTGTCTGTAAGTTGTTTAAATTCTTTGGCCTTGTTCAATGATTTTGTCTCAGTTTCCCCATTCCACTTGCCCAGGAATTTTTCTAGCTTATTATTACCCAACCTCAAGTTCCTCAAAATTGGGTGTTGACAGCACTTAAAAACTAAAAACTATATTAAAATTGACTCATTGATCTTTGCATCAGTTTTCAACTTGCTTATTTGGGGTGACTGACCCAAACAGTTGAGGAGGCTTTTAGTGAGTAGTGCAGAAGTTACCTGAACTGCAAGAAAACATCTTATGAGAGTAAAATGGAGGACAAGTAGAGGTATAAGGAACCTCTGCAGGCCAGTCCATACCCAAATCCCCCATTATAGGGCTTTTGCTAAGAACACAGAGCCATTATTTCTAGGATCTCTAATAATATCTGGTTGAGTTATAAAGTTTGTTAAAAGTATGACTTACATTTTTCCATGACAATAATATCTTAGTGTACCCCTTTATTCAAGGTGGCAGGTTCAGAAGTTACATTGTTGAGAGATACAAACTGATAGTTTGGCAATTTATATTACAAGTGTTTGTGATATTTGTAACTGAGAGGAAGGGGTGATCGTTGCCAAAGATACAGAGGAGAGACTGTGGTGGAAAACCAGAGGTGAGAAGTAAGAGATGGCACAGAGGACAAGGAGGTGCTCTTCCCCGGTGGCTGAGGAGTGAACCCATGCAGGCAGTTGGCTCCTTGGGAAAGCGATAATCTCCACTAATTTTTAGACTAACACAGATAGTAGTACCCTCTACCAGATTTTCTTTCAGACATGAGAGTTAGGGATGCACATTTTGGCAGAGAGCAAGAAGTATACCAGGATTATGGGTTAAGCAAACAGCTAGCTCAGGCAGCATAATAAAATTCCCGATATTGCCCTGGCTGGTGTAGCTCAGTGGATTAAATGCCGGTCTGCAAACCGAAGAGTCGCAAGTTTGATTCCCAGTCAGGGCACATGCCTGAGTTGTGGGCCAGGTCCCCAGTAGGGGGAGCTCAAGAGGCAACCACACATTGATGCTTCTATCCCTGTCTTTCTCTCTCCCTTCCCCTCTCTAAAAATAAATAAATAAAATCTTTTTTTAAAAATTCCTAATATTAAAGAAACAAAAGCAATAAATGTCCTGTATCTAATTTGTCAGTGCCTTAAGAAAGGCAGACAATGAGGTTGCTGGACCAGTGGTCTCAGTATCCTGGATGAGGTTGTTTCTTAACCCAGGGACAAATCCATCTGCAACATCAAGGTCTTTGGCTAGGGTAATATCATCTGCAATGTCTATAGCAGACAAGAAACACACCTGAAGGCTGGATCCTAGAGAGTGTGGCTCAAGTGATCTATCATTCCCATTGCCCTAAGGTAACCCCCACCTGGCTTGTATCTAGCCCATGGAGTTTAACCAGTTAGAACTGTTCTTTTTTAATATTTCAACACCAAAAAAATTATATAAAGAGAGGCGTGGAAGCCAGCAGTAAGCAACAAGTTTAAACACAAGTTCACCAACAAGTGACAACAGTTCCTTCCCACACTGCTCTCCTGGTGGTTTAGAACCAATTAGTAAGCCAAGAGCAGACCACCCCCAATAAGCTATGCAAGAGTCTGGGGTCATGGCCATGCTATCCTGCTCACAGTGCCTAGTGTTTTATGAGATTGAAAGATTCCTCTGATAGCAGAACGCAACACAGCAACACTCAAATACATGAAAGGCAGAACTCTCTGTTACTCATAACTCCAAATGGGAGAAGTTTGCACACAAGGGTTGCAGCAGGGGCAGAGTAATAGCAAGCTGGAACTGTAGGGGGCAGTTTATACAGGGCAAGTGGAGTGGGGTTTCCTAGGTTTGGGGGATTCCTTTGTATTGGCAAATTTGAAAATTTTCGCAGGTTCCAAGGCATTGTTTGGAATAGGATCCTGGGGCAATTGGAGCAGGTGGCCCAGAGTGAGAGCCCAAATAAGGAAGTAGTTGGGATGTGGGCTTGCTCAGGTGCTCAGAATAGGAACTGACTGGCCTGTAGCCAAAACCAAGGGCCAAAAACCAAACCAAGAGAGTATTTAAAAAAAAAAAAAAGAACTGTATCACAAATCCCTCAGAACAAACCAACCCTGCTGACACTCTGATCTGGGAAATCTAGCCTCCAAAACTGTGAGATGATCATTTCTGTTGTGTAAGCCACTTAGTGTGTGGTACTTTGTTAAGACAACTCCAGAAAATGAATACACTTCCAAACAAGTAGTGTCATTTTCATTCCTGCCATTGCAGAGGACTGGTTACAGCATATCTTCGCCGCATCTCCTACGACAATTTGCCACATCTCACATCTCAATTCAGATAAGCCACGTTTCAAGTAGTCAACAGCTGTTGTGGCATGGGACTAACACATTAGACACCACCATTCTAGAGCATAATTTGTTTTTATGGTCAGTATAATGTTCTAATTTTTCATTTACTGATTTTTAGAGAGAGAAAGGAAGGGGGAGAGAGAGAGGGAGAGAAACATTGATTTGTCGTTCCACTTATTTATGCACTCATCAGTTGACTCTTATATGTTCCCTGACCGGGCATGGAACCCACAATGTTAGTAAATCAATACAATGCTCTAACCAACTAAGCTACCTGGCCAGGGCTAAAACTTTTTGATAAAATTATTTTTAAAATAAAAAAAGGTTTAATTCTTTCTCATAACCGGACACTATTGCCAAAAAGTATTCTGAACTATTTTTAACATATCATTCTAAATAGTATAGATACAATTTACAATACAGCCGTCAAAATACACATACATTTTTAATTCTTCTGAAATCATTTATTCAATTTTCCAGTAGAACTTAAATGAGTTGCTACATGATTTTGGTGATAACTTACCTAAAAAATAAAATTAAAAAGAAGAAGCAAATTTTATTCTCTGTCTTGTGTATATTTATCTAGACTCTTTCTTTTTTCTCTTATATGCTGTAAGTAACAAAAGTGCATTTATCAAAACAGAAAAAGCATTTGACAAATTCAACACCAGTTGTTTTAGTCTGCTGGGACTGTATGACTTAAACAACGGAAATTTATTTTCTCACAGTTCTGGAAGATATAAGTCCAAGATCAAGGTGTTAGCAAGGTTCTGGGGAGGATTCTCTCCCTGGCTGGCAGACTTCTGTGTCTCACATGTCTTTCTTCCGTGTGCATGCTTGGAGTAAGAGATATCTCCAGTGTCTCTTTCAATAAGAATAATTTCATCAAATTATGCCCCCATTCTTATGAGCTCATTTAAACTTAATGACCCCTTAAAGACCCTATCTCATACCATCAAATTAAGGATTAGGGTTTCAACATGTGAATTGTGGGAGCACCATTCAGTCCATTATATAAAACAAAAATAAAGGAAACTTCTCCCACTTGATAAAGAGTTATCTTATCATTCTTGGAAAAAGCTGGAAGATGGCCCAAAGTTTTTATAATCTGGCGATGCTTCCATTGTTGATCAGGTTCCTGGCTAGCCATGCATGCTGCAAGCTTCACTGACTGTCCTCCTTGGGGCCACTTTGCTGTCATAACATGAGACAGACAGTGACTGTAGGAGTTTTCAGAGCACTGGACAAGAAAGCAGCTGGAGCCGGTAAGTCACCTCATGGGCCCAGAAGCTCAGAGGGCTAAATGAATATTATCCCAATATCTGCCATCCCAGTCTTAATCAGTGGTGGAAGAACCATCTCAGAACACTTCCTCTCCATTGCCCACTTAAGACTGGTTAATGATCACGATGCATCACAAAACCTTCAGGAGGAAAGAATGTTTTGTAAACTGTTAGGGCTTTTTTTTTGACAGGAGGTGGCAGTTTTTAAGTTATTCATAAGTTAGTAGTTTTTTAAAATTAGTACTTTTTAATAGAAATGACCAAAACTCTGTCACAGAATTTTGAGAACCATTAAAAAAAGTTCAATGAGAAAAAATCCACAGCTAACACCATACTTAACTGTGAAAGACTGAATAGTGTTGAAAAGAAAATAAAGGGCATATAGATGAGAAAGAAAGAAGTGAAATGGTTCCTATTTGAAGGTGACATGATGGATCTCTTTGTACAAATGTCAAAATCATCAATGTTACTGTACTATAGTTTTGCAAAATATTACCATTAAAGGAAACTGGGTAAAGAGCACATAGAATCTGCCTATATTACTTCTTAAAACCATTTGTGAATCTACAAATATCTCAAAAAATATTAATTAGAAAATAAAAATATGGTAATTGCTGGGGGAAGGAGATATAAGGGAACTAAATGGTAATGGAAAGAAAATACAATAAAGATTAAAGCAAAAATAAACAAACAAATAAATAAATAAATAAATACTCAAAAAAAGGAAAAGAAAATAACTTCAGGACCAGAACTAAAACAATAAAAAAAAAAGCAAATTATCCTCTGTCATTTGTAACTGTTCCTAAAAATATTTCTCCCTATATGTTACAAGTAATTAAGCTCCATTATTTTTATGGTGGTAACTATATACAACTCAAACTTCACATCTTACCCATTTTAAAGTATACAGTTACTTACTGGCTTTGAGTACATTCACAGTATTGTGAAGTCATCCCTACTACCAAGTTCCAGAAGTTTTCATCATCACAAAAGAAAACTCTGTACCCATTAAGTATTCACGACCTATTCCCCCTAACCCACCTATTGCCAAACACTAATCTGCTTTCTGTCTCTATGCACTTGCCTTTTCTGGCCATTCAAATAAATGTAATAATATAATACATGGCCTTTTGTGTCTGGCTTCTTTCATGTAGCATAGTGTTCTGTTTTTATTTATTTACTTATTTAGATAATACTTTTTTAATCCTCACCCAAGTATATGTTTATTGATTTTAGAGCAAAAAGAAGGGGGAGAGAGAGAGAGAGACATTGATTGGTTGCCTTCTGAACACAACCTGACCAAGGATCAAACCTGGCCTAGGCATGTACCCTAACCAGGAATCAAATCTGCAACCTTTTGGTGCATGGGACAATGCTCCTACCAACTGAGCCACCTGGCCAGGGTGATGTAGCATAATATTTTTAAAGGTTCATCCATGCAGTAGCATGTATCAGCACTTCATTTTTTCATGGCCAAATAATATTCCATTGTATGGCTATATCACATTTTGTTTATCTACTAACTGATGGACTTTTGAATTGTTTCAGGTGCTGCTATGAACATTAGTACATAACTTTTTGTTTGAACAACTGTTTTCAATTACTTTGGCTATACACCTATGAGTGAAATTGCTGAGCCATGTGTATGTAATTCTATGTTTAACTTACTGAAGACACCAGATTGTTGTCCACAGTGGCTGCATCATTGTACATTTCTACTAGAAATATATGAGAGCTTTTAGTGGGTGTGAAGTGTACCTCATTGTGGTTTTGATTTGCATTTTCTATTTTTTTAAAGATTTTATTTCTTTATTTTCAGAGAGAGGATGGGAAGGAGAGAGGTAATCAATATGTGGTTGCCTCTCGAACGCCCCCTACTGGGGACCTGGCCCACAACCCAGGCATGTGCCCTGATGGGAAATCAAAACAGGGACCCTTTGGTTCACAGGCCAGCACTCAATCCACTGAGCCACACCAGCCAAGGCTGATACGCATTTTCTTAATGACTAATGACATGGTCCATCTTATCATGCTTGTTGGCCATTTTTATGTCTTTTTGGGGAAAATGCCTATTCAAGTCTTTTACCCATTTTTAAATTGAATGTCAGTTTGTTTTTAAGTAGTACATTTTTAATGTATTCTGATTACTCAAACCTTATCAGATATAAGATTTGCAAATATTTTTTCACATTCTATGGATTGTTTTTCACTTTGATGCACAAAACTTTTTAATTTTGATGAAGTCTAATTTGTCTTCAGATGCTTGTGCTCTTGATCTATCTAAAAATTATTGCCAAATCTAAAGGTAGTGAAGATGTTTTCTTCTAAGAACTTCATAATTTTAGGCTTGTACTTATTTCTTTGATCTATTTTGGGTTTATTTTTAATATGACATGAAATACTGGTTTAACATTATTTTTTCTGCATGTGATGACCCAGTTGTATCAGCACCGCTTATTGACAAAGCTATTCTTACCTCCTCCACTGAATGATCTTGGCACTTTTGCTGCAAATCAATTGGTTATAGGAGTATGGTTTATTTCTGGACTCTAAATTCTATTCTATTCTTCTATATCTCTGTCCTTTGGCCAATAGCAAACTGTTTTGATTACTATAGCTTTGTGAAAAGTTTTAAAATTGGGAATATAAGTTCACCAACTTTATTCTTCTTTCTGAATATTGTTTTGATTATTTGGGGTCCCTTGCAATTTCATGTGAATTTGAAGATTTTCTATTTCTGCTAAAATAAATAAATAAATAAAAGGCCATTGGGATTTTGTTGGGGATTATATTAAATATGTAGATTTCTTTGAGGAGTATTGCCAAGCCACGAACATGGAATATTTTTCCATTTAGTTAGAGCTCCTTCAATTTCATTTAGCAATGTTGTTTATTCCTTAGTATTTTATTCTCTTTGATGCCATTGTAAATTTCTTAATTTCCTCAGTTAGAATGTTCATTGTTAGTGTATAGAAATATATCACATTTTCAAATGTTAATTTTGTTTATTAGCCCTAATTGGGTTTGAGGAGTTTCTTTGGTATTTGGTTTAGAATACTCTATGTATAAGATTATATCGTATGTTAAAAGAGATAGCTTTATTTCTTACTTGTCAATTTGGATACCTTTTCTTTGCTTAATTGTCCTGGATAGATCATCTGGTATAATGTCCAGTAAAGGTAGCAAAAGTGGGTATTTTTACCTTGTCTTTGATCTTGGGGCAAGACCCTCTAGTTTTTCAACAGTATGACATTACTATGGGTTTTTTAATAAATTTCCTTTACACACTGAAGAAGTTCTATTCCTAGGTTGTTGAATGCTCTTATCATGAAGGAACATTGTATTTTTTCAATGTCTTTTCTGTATATTTGAGATAATTTTGGATTTTTTTCTTTATTCTATTAAGTTATGAATTACATTGATTGATTTTCATATGTTGAAACAATCTTGCATTCCTGAGATAAATATCACTTGACCACAGTTTATAATTCTTTTAATATACTACTGTATTCAGTTTGTTAGTATTTTGAGGATTTTTCCCTCTATATTGATAAGGAATATTGGTGTGTAGTTTTCTTTTATTGTCTGTGTCTGGTTTTTACATCAGGGTAATGCAGACCTCATAGAATTAGTGATAAGTACCTCAGACAAGGGTTTAATCTCCAAGATATATAAAGAACTTACATGACTCCACTCGAAGAAGATAAGCAACACAATTAAAAAATGGGCAAAGGACCTGAACAGGCATTTCTCTAAGGAGGACACACAGAGAATGCAGAGACACATGAAAAGATGCTCAATACCGCTAGCTATCAGAAAGATGCAAATTAAAACCACAATGAGGTACCACTTCACACTGGTCAGAATGGCCATCATAAACAAAGCAACAAACAACAAATGTTGGAGAGGTTGTGGAGAAAAGGGGACCCTATTACACTGTTGGTGGGATTGCAGACTGGTACGACCACTATGGAAAACAGTATGGAACTTCCTCAGAAAACTAAAAATGGATGTGCCTTTTGACCCAGCAATTCCACTGCTGG
>CM052539.1:108451770-108474041 GCA_028533065.1 Trachops cirrhosus | reverse complement strand
GTGTAGGTCTTTGCTCCTGAGGTGGGTCTCTTGTAGGCAGCATACGTGTGGGTGTTGCTTTCTTATCCATTCAGCTATTCTTTGTCTTTGGATTGGAGCATTTAACCCATTTACGTTTAAAGTTATTATTGATAGGTACTTATTCATTGCCATTTATGTACCTGTGTTCCTCTCTCTCTCTCTCTCTCTTTTCCTTCCTTTCCTTAAAGCAGCCCCTTCAGCATCTCTTGCAGAGCTGGTTTGGTGGAAGTGTATTCTTTTAGACTTCTTTTGTCTGGGAAGCTTCTTATTTGGCCTTCTATCTTGATTGAGAGCCTTGCTGGATAAAGCAGCCTTGGTTGCAGACCTCTGGCTCTCATTACTTGGAATATTTCTTGCCATTCTCTTCTGGCTTGGGGAGTTTCCATTGAAAATCAGCTGCTAGCCTTATTGGGGTTCCCTTGTATGTTCCTTCCTGCTTCTCCCTTGCTGCCTTTAAGATTCTCTCTTTGTCTTGAAATTTTGCCATTTTAATTATGATGTGTCTTGAGGTGGGTCTCTTTGGGCTCCTCTTGATTGGGACTCTCTGTGTTTCCTGGATTTGTGTGACTTTTTCTCTCATCAAATTAGGGAAGTTTTCCATCATTACTTTTTCAGATAGGTTTTCTATCCCTTGCTGGAAAAGACATTTTTATTCAAAGTTGTAACTTTTGTTTCTTTCTGTTTAAAATCAAGTAACAAAAAATGTAATATTTTTATTTAATGTAATTTTTCTGTCTTTCATTATTTTGACATATATTCATAGAAGTGTTCAGCTAATGTTCATGTTTCTGGGTAGTAAAATTTTAATTGATTATGGTTTTCTCTATTTCTTCAATTTTATAATAAACCTGTTTCATTTTCACCAAAATAAAATGTCATTATTTAAAATTTGAAGAACTAAAGAGAAAATATATACCTAAGAGATCGTTCATAAGTACTCAATTTAAATGATGCTGATTTTAAAATGTTTGGTAGAATTGTCTTAGAAGTGTATCTTGAAAAACAGCAGGAGACTTGAAAACCCAGAGAAAGATATAGTAAATATTTTTATTTGCAAAGATAAGGGCAATAAGTGGTATAAGTGGGATACTGCAAATGCTTATTTAGGCTAAAAGTGAGTGAGTATATCAAGCATGACCCATACTTAAGGCAGATTAGACCAAGTCCCATGGTGTACTGGTCTGCTCCGGCAGCCATAACAAAATACCACAGACTAGTTGGCTTAAATATATGGTGTTTTTCTAGAAGGCAGGTTTTTAAGTTTAGAAGATGTGTATGTTAATAATCAAGAAAGATTAAGTCTTGCTTATGTTAAAGAAAATGTCCAGAAATCTTTTATTTATAAAACAAGACAAAAAACAGAGAAAGACAGAGTAAGTGCTAAAGCTGAGGGACAAGTTTGAGTGAAAAGATGAAGGGATTAAGAAAAAAGAAACCTCATAGACACAGACAGCAGAATGGTGACTGGCAGAGGGAAAATGGGATGAGGGGGAGGTAGAAGAGGGTAAAAGTGGAATCAATGGTGATGGAAGGAGACTTGACTAAGGGTGGTGAACACACAATACAATATACAGATGATGTATTATAGAACTGTACACCTGCAACCTATATAATTTTATTAAACACCATCATCCCAATAAATCCAATTCTTTTAAAATGACACTTTCTACAACTCTAAAAAAAGACCCACAGCCAAGAACTCAGTAATTTATAACCAAATCAGATAAACCAAATGATACAATTTGTGAGTTTTCATTAACTTTTTCATATTTGATAATATTGCATAATTTTACATAACTTTCTAAAGTGATGTTTCCCAAATTTAAGACAAATTCAATCTTAAGTGCTCTTAATATGTATTTTGTATTACCTAAAACAGCACTTCTCAGACTTTTTGGTCTCAGGATCCCTTTATACACTTAAAAATTATTGAAGATCCCAAAGAACTTACCTTAGAAAAAATCTAGAAACACACACACAAATAAATACACAAGTACCCACTGCATAAGCCATCATTCCAATATCAGCATTTGCTATATAGCATCTGGAAAACTCTATTTTGTGCTCATGAGAGAATGGAAGTGCAAAATGTAAATAACATCTTAGCATTATTATAAAAATAGGAAAAAAAAAACCTTGAGGACCATATGCAAGGCCCTTGGACCACATTTTGACTACAACTAAACTAAAACAAGTTTGAAAGCCCGAAGATAATTTTTTTATCCTTTTGTGTGTCAAAATGTTAGGGAACAGAAAAATGTAGAAAAATGAAAAATTAATCTGATTTGGCACTTGTTATTCTTCGTCATCAACTTTAGTTAGCAAAGCTATGGTGAATAAAAACTATTTGCACTTTTAAAAAGAAACCTGTTTCTTTTCATTATGTTTTTCCCCCACAAAGATCATAGCTGCACCTTTACATATCTATAAAAATATGTGTAGAAGTCATAAAAACTCATTTATATGTTTAGTTGCTCCCAATCTTCAGTTCTATTCTAGTTAATAAGAAAAAATAATTTAAGTAAAATGTATCAAAATTTGGTGATTTTGAAACAAATTAACTAGATAGAATACACACTCCTTGAGAACATAAATTGTATCTTGTGATTCTTGTGCTTCTTCCATGTTGTTCGATTGACATCGTTCATGGCCATGCTAAGACTCTCAGATGTGACATGCAGATAAATGAGGTCTAGGGTATCAAACAGACACACGTCTTCGCTATTCCAAATTTATGGACAAATCCAAGGTCAGTGCAAATCCAAGCAGGGCAGGATGAGGGCCTGTCAAATCAACTGTTTCTCTCCTGCTCCCACAAAGAGCTGATAGATTAACAAAGAGGCATTGAACATAGACTAGCATTCTCATTGGCTTCTTGCTCCACTGAGTGTTTCAATGAGGTTTATTTTTCATCTGAGTTGATATAAATCTGTTTGTCTTTAATCTAGATAAATCAAAGTCAGAATCACAAAGATAAAGATGTAACAAAAATTAGACTGACTACTCATTACTTCCACCATGCTCCACATAAGTGTGGGTATGTTTACATCCACACACACCCAATACAGAGGGCACCCATAAAACATGTTTACATAAGCTTGTAGAGAAAGCTGGCAGCTCAAGCAACCTTAGCCCCACCTGGAAGAGACCATGAAAACTTGTGGGATTTAATAGATTTTACATGGTAACTTGGAGAGATTACATGCCATGTCACGCAAAGATACAGCTTTGTGAGATCAAAGATGACACAAGATTACACATCGAGAAGTAAGAAGTCTGTGGCCTGTTTTCATTACATAGATGTGGAACCCAATATCTATGAAAGCATAAAACATGGAAATTTATACTGCTTAATATAATGTAATGTGAGTCATCCAAAGCATGTTCTCTATTTACCATTTTGATATATGGAATAGGTTTTTGCTTTTTTAACATATAGGCCCTATAAAAAGGTTAAAATTAAAACAAAGGAGCAAGGAATTTGCAAACCATTGCTTTTGTCATACTCTTAAAGATAGCGACCAACATGCAGATTATGGGATACAAACTTCCAGGTCAGTTTGCAATCATTTTTAAACAAGTTATCCAACAATGAAATTCACTTTCCTAAAAAGCAATGGCATATTTTATGATAAGGAAATAGTCAAGGACCACTATGTTATATCAGAGCTATTGAAAAAATAATGTATGGTAAAGGGGAATCTAGGGATGAGCATTTTGGGTGGGAATTGTAGCAATTTTAAATAAGGTGGTCACATTAGGTGACATTTGAACAAAAGTTTGAAAGAGCTGAAGAAGCTAGCCATACAGATATCTGGAAAAAGAGCCAGCCATTCAAAAACCTAAGACAAAAGGGGGCTGGGATGTTTGAAGGAGAGAAAAAAACAGCAGTGTCCAGAGCAGAGTGGGAAACAGGAAGAGTAGGGAGAGGTGACGTGAGATCAGAGGGAAATCATGAGTGGGAAGGCCATGGGGCACATTGTCAGTTCTTGGGCTTTTACTCCAAGTAAAATGAGGAGGCACTGGAGTGTTTGAAGAAGGGTAACATAATCTACCTATGTACTAACATGATCACTCAGGCTGCTCTGTGACAGAAACAAGGTGAGTGAGAGAAGAAAAACCAGTTATGAGTCTCATGTAATAAAACTGTCCAGGCCTGGTGGTAGCTTGAATCAGAGTAGTAGTTGTAGAGGGGTTAAGAAGAGGTAGGTAAGAATCTGGATGTATTGTGAAGGCAGAGACAACAGGGGTTGTTGATGCATTGCTGTGGGAATATGACACAAAGAAAGTATTTAAAGATTGTCTCAGGGATTTAGACTGAGGAACTGAAAGGATGGAGTTGCCATCAGCCATTGGAACAATTCTCTCTGCTGACTGGGAGTGAAATATGTTTGGAAAGACAAGGGCATTCAGTGTGGGACATGGCTAAACTTGAGGTGTTAAACATCCAAGTGAATCTTTCAAGTAAGCAGAGAGGCCCAGGCTGGAGGCCCATATCTATCATTATAGTCTGAAGCTTTGATTTTGATATGAAAGGTTCAGGATGGTGCATTGTCCTTCTGATAATTCCAATAAGTGATCTCCTCTATGCAATGTCAAAGAGAAATTTATATTATAGGTACATTGAAACACTAATGTGTCTTCTTTCTGTACAATAATAAAAGGTAAAGGGATAAAATGAGGAATATATAGAGGACAATTTTTACAGTCTAACAAATAAACTAAAACACAACCACCACCTAAAGCTTCTCTCATTGCAAAAAGGAATAGAGTCTAAACCTAAAAAACAGTAAGCATGGCCAAGTGAACGGAATGCATACTTCAGCTTCAAAGAGACCATGCCTCTTCTGTTATCAGCTGATAGCAAATCCCTTCCCTTTTCTGGAAGAGTTACCATAAGGATAATAGAGGCATATGGTATAGCACCTGACAACAGCAGACATTCAAATAATGACACCGATTGCTGTCTGTGGCTTGTTGCTGCTGACACTGCTGCTACGCAGTGGTAGCTGTCTCCACTGATCTGCCACAATACTGAACACAGGGACAGTAGAGGTAGCACATGTTAGGATAACAATTTTGACTGCCTACAAATTTTCCTTTCAAAAAATATATTTTGAGTTCATAGTCCATTTTAATTAACAACCAATATTTGCATCCAGTAAACTTTCAGAAGGCAATGGATTCCACAACAGTCAGAACACCCAGAGGGAAAGAGAGACTTGTGCACAGAGTCCAAGGTGTGGAATAAACTGGAGGCTCAAGACCTTTAGATACAAACATAAGTAATGCCTTAGAAGTACATGCCTGATTGACAAGTTAGTCTAATCTACAGTGCATTATTGATATTTAATAATGCTTTTTGCTCAAAGTAGGAAAGGTATCTGGAGAAAGTTAGGTGTTCATTTTTCTCTAAAAACCTTTTAAAATTTCTAGTGAAATTTTGCATAAATTTTCTACAAAAGTTCCTTGAAAAAATAGTCTGCAAATACAACATCAAATATTAGCATTCTGATCAAACGATTTTGACCAAAGTGTCATTTAAAATTCTTTAAAAAGTTTTATTCTTAGTAAATAAATATGATTCTATACAGGGTGGTGCAAAGTAGATTTACAGTTGTTCATAAGCAAAAAAACATGCAAGATAAGACTATTGGAATACTTTATAGACTATGTGTTTTTTGTACTTACAACTGTAAACCTACTTTTGCCCCATCCTGTGCAAAAGAATCTCAGTGAGGTATTTGGAAATGTTTCTTGATATGATCCATAATAATTTTTTAAAAGAAAAATACCAAAAGCTACCTGAATATCTTGCCTTTCCCATTCCTACATGGGACCCCTACTGTTTCCACCACTTCGCTGAAATTGCTTTTGTGGCAGTCATCAATGAGCCACTGATTGTCAATTCAAAAGGTATTTTAGATTCTTATTGTACCTGACCATTTTGGGAAACTTGAAACTTCTGTTGCTTCCTCCCTCAAACTCTTCTATTGGTTTCCAATAGTTTTCTTTCAACATTGACTGCATTGTCTCTTTTATTAGTTTCTCTTGTGGGGCTCACCCCTTAAAAATGGGGTGTTCCATTCTGTGCCTGTTTCTCTGTACAACTCAGTGCCCTGCCTTGAAAAATTTCATCATCCCATTAGCTTATTTATTACTTATGGGAAGATGATTTCCAAATCTGAATCCCATTCTCACTTCCTATGCTTCATACCTGTATTTTCCAACTCATCTCAAAAACACATTAAGTTCAAACAGATCACCTCCACTTTTTTCCTTGCAGTCCATCTGTAACCAGTGGTGTCATCATTTACATCGTCTACCACAAAATACCCAGTTTTCAGTAAGTTTTACTTAACTCCTATATTTAATTGATATAAACATCCTCTTGATCCCATAACCAAAATATATTCTAAATATGTTACATTTATGCCCAAGTCTATCCCTTATCTCTGTTCTAGACTATAAAAAATATCATCCAAACTGATCTCCCTGCCACTAATTTGTTTTAATCCTAGTCCACAAAAACCATATGAAATCTCTTTCTGAACATGTCATTCCCTTATTTGAGATTCTCCGTTGCCTTTTTATTACCTATTAGGTAAAATAAAAACTCCTTAGAATGGCATACGAGGCTTTTTACAATTGGGCCTTGGTTTATTTTTCAAGCTTTACATCTAAACTAGAAATGGGAAACACTGACCAGATCTGAACTACAGATCTTTATATTCATTTTGAGCTCAGACAGTATTTTTTTCAAATGAGAAAATTTTATGTCACAACCTGATGTCAAACTCTTTTGAGAAACTCAAAGATCTGGCAACACGGTGCCTTCGTTTTCTCATAGAAATCATCTGGACCTGAATTTTTCTGGACCTGAAAAAGTTAGATTACTCTTGTACATTCCCTCACCCTTTCTAAGCAGCATTGCTCTCATTCACTGCAGTACCCGTGGAGCCCACATGGACATTCATCTGTGTTAGCTGTCTGGCTCCTGAAGTCCTGGGTGCCACTGCTCTAGTCACCACTCACTCTCCCCACACTGCATTTCTTCCGAGTAATTTCATGAATCTCTGCTTCTGTATATGCAGTCCTCTTTATTTAAAATGCCTTCATTTTACATTATTAGCCTAATTAACTCTTATCTATCCTTCAATTCTCAGTCAAATTTCATCTCTTACATAAAGTACTCTCTGGATTCTTCCACTCCCATTTACCACATAAGGGTCACTGTCCCCTCTATAATCCCATAATTCCACCACCACCCCCCTCCCTTGCCCATACCAACCTCTGACCCTTGATCCTACACCCCCTCTGGCATTGTCCATGTGTCCTTTATACATGTTCCTTCATGACCTTTCCCCTTCTTTGTCATATTATCACCCTCTCCCCTCCCCTCTCATTACTGTCAGTTTGTTCTTTATTTCAATGTCTCTAGTTATACAATTTATAATAGTCAAGTGTTGGATGCAACCTAAGTGCCCATCAGTAAATGAGTGGATCAAAAACTATGGTACATTTATACAATGGAATACTACACAGCAGAAAGAAGGAGTTCCTCCCCTTTATGACAGTATAGATAGATCTGAAGAACATTATGCTAAGTGAAATAAGCCAGGCAGTGAAAGAAAAATACCATATGATCTCATCTATAAGTGGAACCTAATCAACAAAACAATCAAGATATACTGTATTTTTGGACCATAAGACACACCTAGGATTTAGAGGAGGAAAATAGGAAAAAAATTTTTGAAGCAAAAAATGTGGCAAAATATTTAATAACATAAATAATATAATATTTCACCAATATAAATGTAAAGCTACATTCGGACTATAAGATGCACCCCCATTTTCCTCCCAAATTTGGGGGAAGTATGTCTTACAGTCCAAAAAATACAATAACATTTCTAAAGGTTTTTGTACTTTATAACTAAGCTTTAAAATACATGAAATGAAAACTAATAGAGCTGCAAGGAAAAGTAGGCAAATCCACAATAGTCAGAGATTCAACCACAGAAGTAGACAGGAAATCAACAAAAATACAGAGGAGTTGAACAACACTATTACCCAACTTGACTTAATTGACATGTAACCCAACAACAGAATATATATACTCATAGAACATTTATCATTAGTCCTCTGCTAGGGTTATCAATCATGTCTCAGTAAATTTAAAAGTTCTCAACTCATACAAAGTATGTGCTCTGACCACAAAGGAGTGAAACTATAAATCAATTATAGAAAGATCTGGAAAATCCCCAAATATTTGAAAGTCAAATAACACATTTTTTAAACAATTCATAGGTCAGGAGTCAATCTGAAGGATTTTTTACAAGATGTTTTGAACTGAATGAAAATGAGAACCTTCACAAGACTCTAGCACAAATGGCTCCCTTAAATGAAATGTTTAAAGAACTGTTACTAATTAAACACAAACTCGTCTTCTAGAAAATTAAAAAGGAGGGATTATTTTCTGTGCTAGTCAGCCCAGCTGCCGTAACAAAATACTATAGACTATATGACTTAAACAACAGAAATTTACAAGTACTCCTTGACTTACAGTAGAGTTAGATCCCAATAAACCTATCATAATCATGGTTTTGTTTGAAACAGCAACACTGAGGTCAGGATATCTTTTATAAGATACTAAAGCTCATGGAGATAGAATAGAAAGAAGCTTCACTTTAGTTTAAACATTGACCCTGTTGAAAAGATGGAAGAAGAACCCAAAGAGGAACCTGAAGAAACAACAAAGGACACCACAGAAAACACAGAGCAAGAATAAGAAATGGATGCTGGAACAGATGAAGAAGAACTAGAAACAGCAGAGAAATCTACAGCTGAAAAAGGTGAATTATAAATTATGCTCTCACCATTTGGATCCTATGTGGAGAGGATATGTGAAATTGAAGACATTTCTTTTGGGAAAGACTTGTTTTGGATGTCCCCACCACCCAGCTCTCTTCTCCCCTGCACTATAAAATGTTAGAATTGTGGGTCCCAGGAAGAAGAGGGTGTTATAGTTGATTTTATTACCATTCCTCATGAATTGTGGCAGCGCTCCACCCGCAGGGCCCCCCTGTCCACCACAGATGAGAATAAGTCTACCAAGACATGATCTGCTTGAGGAGGAAAGGTGGCCAATCTCTCAAAAAAGAAGGACCAAGAGCCTGTTCTTCAATGGTCTTTTACTAAATTTATTTGCATAGGGAATACAGGGTGTATACATAAAGCTCATCAATCATTGTCAGGCAGTAATGATCAAACAATAGATAACATTCAAAGAACTATGAGGGCTTATTTTGAGTCAGGGTCAGATAGCTAAAGTTCCATAAAACTTTGGGGAAGCAAACTCATTAAACCCTTATTTAAATTAAGGGCATTAGCAAAGTAGGTTTCATAGGATTTTATGCATTTTTTCTTAGGCCTGATCACCCTAGGGAACCTGCCCTTTCCAGCACAGGACCTCACCCACCTCCAACATTGTTTTAGGCTTAAGGCATTGTTTCAGACTTAAGTCAAGCAGGGGAAGCAAGGCAGCCAGGAGATTAGGAGACTTCTCACAGACAGAATGAGAACTCAGGATATGTCAAAGCTGAAGGGTAAGGGTCCATCAATCCCTTTTTCTGTAGTCCCCCCCAGTCCTTCCCTGAGGGCCCCTTCACAACCATACCTGTCTTAGGTCGTCCCTCCTTTGAGGAATCTTACCCATCATTGCCTAACCAGTCATCTGCCCAGGGCCAAGCAGGGTGAGGTGAAAGGGGGCAGAGGCAGTGCCCCTACAAAAAAGATAAACTTTGTCTCCTTAGTGGCTTATGGTCCCAAGGTCTTTTTACTCAGCTTTAGCCTTGAGGGGTTACAGTTTCTGAAACCAGGCAGGGTGGTTCCCAACAATGAATGTAAATTTTTACTATTTAACTGATATTCGTGGTGTAAAATCTTGTCATGTGTATAAAAATATAGAAGATCACAAATTAAAAAACATTGTAAGTCAAAAATGCATTTAATCTGCTGAACATTATAGCTTAACCTAGCTGGTTTCTACAGAATGCGTATCACTTTTGCACCATTGTAAAGTTGAAAAATCATAAGTTGAAACATCATAAATCAAACCATCATAAGTCAGGGACTGACTATCTGTATTTCTCACAATTCTGCAACCTGAGAAGTCCAAGATCAAGGTGATGAACAATTTGGTTCCTGGTGAGATTTTGGCTTATATATGGCTTTCTCACTGTGGCCTTACTCTAGTCCCTCTTCCTCCTCTTATAAGGATACTAATTCCATTAAAAATAGCCCACCCTCAAGACTTCAGCTAAACTTAAGACATTCCAAAGGCACCATCTCCTAATACCATTACATTGGGGGATGGGCTTCAACATATGAATTTTGGGGGGACACAAACATTCAGTCCATAACACTACCCCAAATCATTCTATGATACCAGTCTTACCCTGATACCATATGAAGCCAGAGAAAAATATTTACTAGAATACTACAAATTAGTATCCCTCATAAATATAGATGCCAGAATTCTAGGCAAAATTTTAGAATCTAACAAAATATAAAAAAGGAGGATATAATATGTCCAAATGGGGTTTACCCCAGAAATATAAGCTGCATTTAACATTAAAAAATCAACATTATTCACCATATTAAAATTAAATAAGAAAAAAATTTTGATCATTACAATAGATACAAAAATAGCTTTGACAAAATTTAACACCCAGTACTATTAAAAACTTAGAAAATTAAGAGTAGAAGCAATATTCTTCAGCCCAGTAAAGAATATCTACCAAAAAATACTCAGCTAATATCATTTTTAATGGTAAAAGTCTGAATGCTTACTTCTAAGACCAGGAATAAAACAAGGATATCCACTTTCAGTACTTCTAATCAACCTTCTTGTAGAGGTTTTAACTAGTTCAACAGTTAAGTGTGATATTGTGATATAATAAGAAATATATATTTGGTTTCTGTCATAGAACCTCTAAAACCCTTGTAATTTCCTGTGTGATAGGGACAGAAGAGTTCCTTTTATTATTCATAATGAGTTCCTTTCAGTCATACAAGAGTTGATGTTAATGAGGTGACTTTGATTTGCCTTACTAGCCTCAGGATGGAAGCTGGTTGATAGCGGAATCAACCATGTGATTACAGGGCTGGAAATTTCAGGCCAACACCCTGACATTCAGGAATGTCAAATTGAGAAGACAAGGGAACATGGCCCAAATGAAAGAGTAGAACAAAACTCCAGAAAAGAATTAAACAAAATGGGGATAAGCAATCTATCGGATACAGAGTTCAAAACACTGGTTATAAGGATGCTCAAGGAACTTAGTGAGGACCTCAACAGTATAAAAAAAATCCAGTCAGAAATGGAGGACATACTAATTGAAATGAAGAACAATTTATAGAGAATCAATAGTAGAGTTGATAAAGCTGAGAATCGAATCAGCAATTTGAAATATAAGGAGGCAAAAAAAAACCAGACAGAACTGTGAAAATAAAAAAGAATCCAAAAAGATGAGGATAATGTATAGGAGCCTCTGGGATAACTTCAGGTTTAC
Source organism: Trachops cirrhosus (assembly GCA_028533065.1). Lineage (NCBI taxonomy): Eukaryota > Metazoa > Chordata > Mammalia > Chiroptera > Phyllostomidae > Trachops > Trachops cirrhosus. The sequence continues at coordinate 108,462,447 of CM052539.1, read as the reverse complement.
TAACATTTGCATCATGGGGGTGCTGGAAGGAGAAGAGAGAGAAAAAACTGGAAACCTATTTGAAAAAATAATGACAGAAAACTTTCCTAACTTTCTGAAGGACATAGATGTGCAAGTCCAGGAAGTGCAGAAAGCCCCAAACAAGATGAACCTAAAGAAGCCCACACAAAGACACATCATAATTAAAATGCCAAAGGTTAAAGATGAAGAGACAATCTTAAAGGTAGCAAGAAAAAAGCAGTTCGTTATCTACAAAGGAGCTCCCATAAGACTTTCAGCTGATTTCTCAAAAGAAATTTTGCAGGCTAGATGGGATTGGCAAGAAATATTCAAAGTGATGAAAAAGCAAGAACCTACAACCAAGATTACTCTACCTAGCAATGCTATCATTTAGAATTGAAAAACAGATAAAGAGCTTCCCAGACAAGAAAAAGCAAAACGAGTTAATCACCACCAAACCAGTATTTTATGAAATGTTAAAGGATCTTCTTTAGGAAGAAGGAGAAGATCAAAAATATGAATAATAGAAAAGCAATAAGTACATATCTATCAGTAATTGATTCTGAAAAACAAAATAGACAAGCAAGCAGAACAAAAGCATAATCATAGATATAAAGAACATTTTGATGGTTGCCAGATGGGAGGTGAGTTGGGGTGATGGGTGAAAAAGGTGAAGGGATTAAGAAGCATAGATTGGTAGTTACAGAATAGTCACGGAGATGTAAAGTACAGCATAGGGAACAGAGTAGCCGAAGAACACATATGCATGACCCATGGACATGGACAACAGTGTGGGATTATGTGAGGGAGTGGGGAGGACTGGGTGGAGAATAGCAAAGGGGGAAAAACTGGGACAACTGTAATAGCATAAGCAATAAGATATAATTTAAAAAATAAAATATTAATAAGAAAAATAAGTAAACAAAGAAACAAGTAAAATATAACAAAAGACACTGAAATAGAGGACAGGTTGACAGTGACCAGAGGGGAGAGGGGAGGGAATTTCAGGGGAGAAGGGAAGGGTTTACAGGAACAAATATAGAGGACATATGGACAAAAACTAATGGGGTTGGCAATGGGGAGGGTGGAGGGGAGAGATGGGTGGGTGGGCTGGAATGGGACTAAAGGATAGAAACTGTATTGAATAGTGACTAAAATAAAAAAATAAATAAATAAAAAGAAAAATAAGTAAAATGTCACAGTAAAGTTGAAAGTAAAGAGACAGATGATGACATACCAGGCAGATACTAAAAGGCTGGACTGAGCAGCCAAGGTGGTGAGAAAAAAATAACTAACCATTAATCTGCAAAAAATGTGATTAGATGATGGCCTCAACTTGTTTACAGCTTCATTTCAGCTTTTGAGTTGAAGCCAAACACTTCCCAGACAATGAGTAAGCATGAAGAGGTATCAGGTTTGACCATTTCTTCTCATGAAAGACTCTTCTTAGAAGCAATCTTTGCCCCAGGGTTTGTCATAGGTTTGGCTAAGACTTTGACAGTTTTGTATAGCAATAGGCTCTCCTTCTATCCTTCTTCTTCCCTTCTTTCCTTTCACAGGCTTCAATCAGGTCAGCATCATGGTCTAACGGCTTTCCCTCTGGTATCCTGCTTTCTGCCCCTTTAATCTCTCACAAGTATAACTTCGTTCCCACATTTAACCTTTGTCACTCCAGACTCTATTTAGCCTCTGCTGACTGGAGGATCTAACTGATACACCTGGTCTGATCTCTAGATTTTTTTGATTCAACAAGTCTAAAGTAGATTTGGGAAATCTACATATAGTCGTCCCACTTTGCTTTCCTCAGTTTCAGTTACCTGTGGTCATTTGTAGTTCAAAAATATTAAATGGAAGATTCCAGAAATAAACAATCCATAAATTTAAATTGCACACTGTTCTGAGTAATATGATGTTTTGCCCTGTCCTCCATCCCTCCCAGGACATCCCTTTTTCCACTGTCTCCACACTGTATACACTACCCACCTATTAGTCATTTATTAGCCATCTCAGTTTTCAGATCAACTGCCTTGGTATCACAATGCTTGTGTTTAAGTAACCCTTAGTTTGCTTAATAATGGACCCAAAGCCCAAGAGTAGTGATACTGGCAATTTAGATAAGCCAAAACAAGCTCTAAAGTACTTCCTTTATGTGAAAAACATAGTATATATGTGATTCAGTACTATCCTCAGTTGCAGCCATCCACTAGAGGCTCTTGGAAGGTACGGCCCATGGATAAAGAAGATTACTATAATGTTTTATTTCCCCACATGTTTCTGATGTTTAACTGCATTTAGCACCCCTGTAGTGGAAGATTTTAATACATTTTTCCTGTACAATATAATTTAGTATTTAGAAACTATCTTGAAGTCATGGCTATTTTGACATTATCAAGTTTTATTTTGTTTTTCAGTAATATTTAAACAGATATTTTTGAACCTGTGAGCCTCATCCCAACTAGGAATGATTTGAGAGCTAAAAAAAAGGTGAAGGACTGGGTTATGATGTCTATCACGCACACTGCTTGGTAATATTTACATGGGAAACTTAATGGATTGTAGCAGTGGGGGTGGTGACCAACTCAAAACGGTGTTAAAATGATTCAGTCAAATATCATGTGCCAAGTGAAATTATATTAGTTTTACATCCAAATAGACTAAAAATTATTTTAAGGTAAAACCTAGAGTAACCAAAATGTCTGGAGGGAGGAACGTATGTTAATAAAACAAAATAGCTGTCTTAAATGTTTCAAATGCATAATTGAAGAATAAATGGATGTTGTTTTAATTTCTACTATGCTGAAAATTTTTAATTTTTTCCTACTGTAGAGAAACAGACTTAATTTTTTATAAATAAATTTTAATAATGTTAAAAATTATTAATATACATATTGTTAACATTTTATTCCACAGAAAATGGAGGGGAGGGTCATGTCATCCCACAGCCATTCTCCTAACACATACACCATATTACATAGATTTCCAGCTCCTCCATAATGCATATTTAGCTGCTTACATAGTCAATAAACATGTTGCTTGATAAATACATCACAATAAAATGTATACTATACAACACACATTTCCATTTTATCATATCTGCAAAACTTTTAAGCATTAGATATTAGACATCAATACTACCACAGAGATACAATGAGCTGAAATCCTCATACATGTTCTCATTTCTTCTTTCTCTCTCCCTTTCTCTCTCTCCCTCTTAACCTCTCTTTCATAAATGTGACAGATAATAAGTCTGCATTTATTAAATAGTATAACTCTTATTAAAATTTTACATTATATTCAGTAACTGGTTGATTAAAAATACAAAGTGAATTTTGCAGGTATTATAATAACAGTATAAGGAAAGGCACATTCAAAAACCATTTGAGGGAATGTAGATAGATACGATTTGACATATCAATCAAAAATAAAAATGCACAGACCCTTTGACCTGAAATTACTCTATAAATATACTCAAACAAATTCAAACACATATTCACAAGAAACATTCTGTATGGTATTGTTTATAATAGCAAAACACAAACAAATAAACAAAACTTAAAATAATCTGTCCATCACTAGAGTTGTGGTTGATTAAATTACAATGCAACCATACAATGAAATTTTATGTAACCATTAAAAAGAATGAGGTAGTTCTGCTTGTGTTAAAAGAAAGATTTCCAAGATATATTCTATTATTAGCTTTCTATAAGTACAGAACAACACTGTAGCATTTTCTTATTTGTGTATCATCAAGAATATATGTCTGTATATGTAAGTAGACATATAAATATACACATACAATGAGTATATGGATATGTCATAGGTGCATAGAAATTTTCTGAAGGAATACATAAAACTTGTTCATGATTGTTTCTTCTGTAGAATTACTTCTTGAGGAAACCAGTTTTTATTACGTACTTCACTGAACAATTTGAATATTTTATCATGAGTACGTGCTTTCTTTGTAATAATGTCAGTCCTTCAGAGAACTAGCTGATCACAACTAAGATTCTGAAATTTCAATTGTATAAGGATATGAAAGAAAATCCCTTAGAACATCTCTGTCTTCTAAGAATCTTTGAAAAGCTGATTTCAAAATAGATCTTCTTTTCTAGAACTCTAAGAAAATCAAAACAGTAACTGTATTGTATTGTATCTTGATTCATTTCTCCTGCTGCCAGATTCCAGCCCCTTATAAAGTATGGAGATTCATCCTATCAACTTTGTAACACCTGAGATGTCTTCAGAACCCTGTCTGTGGTATCATAGAGTGGATTGCTCTTCTCCGTATAGCTCTCATAGGGCTGCATTTCATCCTAAGGAAAATCTCAAAGTCAAAATCAATTCAAAAAAAACAAAAATCTTTGTAGAAACTACCTATGTTTTTGTAACAGGTGTATCCACCAATAGTGTTTATATTTGCGTCTCTGGGCTTATATGACCATAGAGCAAGTTTTTAAACATTTAATCAAAAAATATTTATTGATTACATAACTCTTGGTGTCAGATGATAAAGGTTGGGTGAAAGTAGGGATGATGAAAAATAAAGTGAGAGCAGAAGTATTTCACAGGAGAGGATCAAAGATTTAATAACTCCTGGCTATAAGAGATTAGGGAGTAGAATAGGTTTTAAACTTGGGCAAGAGGGAAATGATGGTATTGAAAAAGGAAAGTCAAGAGTTAGAGATGGTTTTGTAAGGGATAAAACATCAATACAGTTTCTCCAAAGAGTAAACTCCAAATGAAGTGAACACTATATAATTTGTAAGATGCAGTTCATGAAGTGAAAATATGGATTTAGGGGTTATATAAATATGGTAATACTTGGTAGAAAATTACAAAATAAGCAAAATATTTGCATTGTAAAATGAGAATGTTTGCTTTTCAATTAAAACAATAATATTGATGAAGATTACAAATTATGTGGCTAGATTTTCAAGCTACATGGCTTAAAATTTGCAAATATTCTTTTAAATTTTATCTTACCTCCTCAACTGGAGTAGGTTCTGTTTTTTTCAATTTACATTTTCTGTAAAAATAAAAATAAGTTGAAATAAATTGCAGGAAATAGTATTATTTAGATTAAATATGGAAAAACAAAACAGTATACTATTGATGATTATGGTTCATTTTGAAGCCATAATGAATCAGAAATGAATGAAGAACACTGCTTGTAGTTAACACACCCAAACAAGATAATTCTGGATTTTGGAAAAGGAAGTGATAGAACATATGTGATACCTCCTCTTTGGCACATGAAATGAATTATGATGATCCTTTTCCCAAATAATAAATTAGCATGCATTCTTTTCCCAAAATCCTGCTTTAAAATGGCCTAATTCACTGTGCTTTCATGCCTAGGTAAACTAGCAAAGTCCCTCTCATCATTCATAGTAGTCCAAGTCTAACACCTTCAGAATATGGGGGAAATGATGGGAGAATATGAGTAAACATTTTACCCAGTCAAATCCCTAATCACTACCACTTCCTAGACCAATAAAGCTGAAGAAGAAAAAATATATCAGTCAATACCTGCAGCCAATGATTTTCAAAAGCCAAATGGATCCCACGATGACCAAGATAAATAGTATAGGGAGGATGATACATACAATACGTAAGTTCTCTGGTGTTTCGGCACCTGTATATATAGACACAAAAGCACATGCTTTCATATTATTTAGCACTAAAAAAATGAGCTATTAAGTCATGAAAAAATATGGAGGAAGCTTAAAAGCATGTTACTAAGTGAAAGGAGCCAGTCTGAAAAGGTTACATATAGTATGATCCCAACCATATCACAAAAAGGCAAAATGATGGAGACAGTAAAAAAGATCTGGGTTGCCAGCATGGGTGTCTCTTTTGGAGTCTCTGCACCACACTGGAAGAAGAGTTGTCTTGGGCCACACATCAAATACATTGCAACACATTATCACAAAAACAAATCTCATAATGTTTTAAGTAAATTCATGGTTTTGCGTTGGGCCACGTTCATAACCACCCTGAGCCTCATGCAGCCTGTGGGCAGCAGGTGGGACACCCCTGGTTAGGGTGAAGAGAGAAATGAACAGGTGGAGTGCAAAGGATTTTTAGGGCAGTGAAACTGCTCTGTATGATACTACAATGGTGAATACATGTCATTCATACATTTTTTAAAACTCATAGAATGTACAGCTAGACTAAACCCTAATGTAAACTATGGACTTTGGGTGACAATGATGTGTTAATGTAGCTTCATCTCTTATAAAAAACACACCACTGTGGTGGAGGGGTATAGGTAGAGGGCATGCTATGTGTGTGGGGCAGGGGGTGTGTAGCGGTTCTCAGTAATTTTTACTCAGTTTTGCTGTGAACCTAAAACTTCTCTAAAAAAATAAAAATTAAAAAAGAAAATAAAGTTCATATACATATACATGGCTCAAGTATGTTGCACAGGACATGAAATTCATTTCTGTAATTTTATTTCAAACACTTCTGACCCATTAGTCATTAAAATAATTGTTACAAGAAAATTGCTTTATCAATCAAGTGTATGGTTTCCAGCAAGACATCATCTTATGTCAGGATTTTGTTGCCTTAAGGATTCTGAAATGGTGAAATTTTGATCTCTCTGTTATAATAATAGCAATGTTTCTCATCTTCAGAAATAAATAGAAAGTTGTAAGGAGGGGTAGCTGGAAAAATAACCCTAAATTTGAAGTCCACAGAGGGAGATGAAGTGGGGGTTGAGCAGGTTGACATCCAATCCCTCCACCTTTCTTTAACATTTTGTTTTTAAACACTGGATTTCATGGTGTTTCGTTAGAAAAGAAACATGTGGTTTTACAGTTTAAAGTAACAACATCATTTTGAAATCCTCTCCCTCATTGTGCTCTGTTTCATTGGAAGCACACCAGCAGAGACTGAAGATCCCCCTACAGGGAAGGCAGAGGAGACCCCTGCATTGTGTGAGAGTGGACTAGCCAGCCCCTTGAATTCTGAGATTCTAAAAATATGACATCATATTTTCCTAGTGGGTAGTCGGATTCCATACATAACCAGGGCATAATTATTCTTCTCAGTAAATACTGCTAAACTCCTCAAAAACAAAAACAAAGAGCACTTTAAGAAAAAATATTGGAAAATGGCAGTTCAGACACATTTGTCACTTCTCCATTCTTAAAACTTATTAAAATATCAGTAAAGAAATTTTTTAAAGTGTACACTTACACAGATGAAGAAAACATGGATGAAGTCAAAAAAAGATGACATTTCAAATTTTTTAGATGAAAAATGAACAGAAGAATGGCATAATTCAGCGTAAAATTAGTGAAAACCTTGGTGCCCACAGAACTTCAGGAATACTCTAGAGTAGGAAAGACTAAATAGAGAAAAAGAGGGATGTGGGGAGGGAAAGTGTGGGCTAAAAGTTGGAGGCTTCTTTGAAGGTCTACATTAAGAAGAGGTAGCTGCCAAGTCTCATCCCACTCTGTGCAGCCAGGTCACTACCCCTTCCAACCAACAGAAATCAGGAAGTTTAACCCAGAGAAGATGAACTGGGGAGACTCCAGAGTAAAGGATCCAGATACAATGGAGGGTGGAGATGAGGTGCCATACTGAAAAGAGGTATTAAAGGAAAGTCAGAGTTCTGAACAGCCAAACACACACACACACACACACACACACACACACACACACACACACACACACCCTCTTTTTCCCTGCTCTCGGAACACTGATAGCAGTCAAACTTACTCCTCTAAAAAAAAGAGACTGGAGTTATTTTCTGCAGAACCTGAACAGCCTCAGAGAAAAGATCTGCAGATAACTAAGGAATCCCCAATTATTTTTAAAAATTTATTTACCACCTTTTCACCCTATTGAAATTAACTATTTGACAACCCTAACCACAGATAACATAGGTTCCAATCAGCTCACTTTTGAATGTTCACATTGAAATGAATGGATAGCAGAGGATTAGTAAAGAGTTGGAAAGCCTCACAGGTGAAAGAAAGAAATTAAAACTAGCAAATGTCTGGAAGGCTGAAGGAACTCAGATTAAATAGACATGGAATCAAGCAGAGGATCCAGGAAAAGAAAACATCCAGGACAACAGCTGTGCAGCAGGTCTAGTGGCCAATCAGGCCAAATTAGAACAAGAAAATGTAAACACTCAAGAAGAGAAGCCTTTAAGGAAAAAAATGGGATGGATGGACTACCTAATAATCAAAAAAGAAAGTATGAGCTTATCTCTCGATTTAGCACTCAACAAAGTTAAATATTCAAAGCTATGTAAATAATGTAAACTATGGCTATTTAATTTAACCAAAATTGCTGTATATTAATATGAAGATGAGGGAAGAAAGATACAATGAAATCTTCATTTACCCTTAGAAAATGAGCACATAATGTCTAAATTTATTCTTTTAAGAACTATTGGTAGGGGCACATTATTTAGAAAAATGAAGTTAATTACCAGGAAAAAAATACCTAAAGATCTTAACATACTTACTTCTAGAAAGTTGGGTGAGGATGGAGAGGTAGAGATGGAGAATCAGGGGAAGGGCTCATGTTTTCATTATAAACGTTACAGAACAATTCGACTTTACATGTGTGATGATTAAAATAACATTTAATTTCTTAATAACAAAAAATGTGGGGAGGGATGGGTGGGCGGGCTGGAATGGGAATAAAAGATTGAAACTGTATTGAATAATCTAAAATAAAAAAAATAATGGGAGTAGGCTGGAAAGAGAGATTGGAAAAACTGAACAGTGATGAACTAATCATGGATGTTATATTTAAGAAATTCTAGAAAGAGACTGAAGAAGAAAATTCTACCACACTAAATTTTGTAAAGAAAACTTAAGGGTGACTGTATCCTTCTGGTAAAAGTATAACTTTTTGTTTAAAATTACACTCTATCCGTCTACTAAAACCATAAGTATTCATTTAAAAGTATACTATACAAGCCAACTTACCACCAGATAGAAGTGAACGTTAAATTCTTTTTATTTTAATTATTAAAGATTAAACCTTATTCTAAATATGGCTTCTTACAACAAATTTCTGTATTATTCTGCTAGATACAATCTTATTTGATGTAGGAGAAAGAAGTAACACAGAAGGTGGGGAGAACATCGTTGAGTGAAATTCTCTGCACACTCCTTCTTCCTTCTCACCATAAATTATCTGAAAGAATAGAAAAATCAAATACAAGACTAGAATTACTTACCTTGATTCAGCTCTATGGACAGACTCCAGTTGCCAGCCTTGTGGGAGACAAAGCAGGACACAGTAGACACATTGCTCTCTGCCCAGTGGCAGGTACTCTGGACAGTCACTGTGCCATTGCCCCAATACTTATGCTCAGGGACACAATCTCCCCCTGGAGTCCAGGAGATCTGAGCAGCTGGCTTCCCTGCAACTGCCTTGCACACCACTGTTCTATTCTTGCTTTGAAACAGGGTCACCACAGGGGCCACTGCAAAGATGGAGGGGAAAATACTTTAGTCTTAACACATTAGATATGGCACTTAAAGAGACATTTCCTTCAGTCCCAAATCTGGTTATCTGAAACACCACAGCGTATGTTCCTTACCTAACACTTGGAGGTGATATCCATGATAGAAATTCCCATCAGGTGTTACCACTTCACACCTGTAAAACCCGTCATGAGTGATGACCACTGGATCAATCTGAAGGGTAGCATCCTGGTCAGGTCTGTAGGGCCAGGTTATTCTCTCATCAATACAGTTTGCCTTTGTAGTCTCATTTTTCTCTCTCCTGTAGGCTCTGATGCAGGAAGGCTTGTCTCTGAGCATTATTTCCCATGTTGTTACAACTACATTTGTCAACAGGACAGGAGGGCAGAAGAGCACAGCCTTTGTGTCCTCCATCACAGTCAGGGAAGTGTTACCTGGGCAACACACACACACACACACACACAAAGAATAATAAAAAGAAAACTTGGTAAAGAAATTCATGTGTTAAATTTCCCACAACATATTATGTAAAGTTGTACTAGAACATTCCTTTGCTGGTGGTCTTATTCCAAAAATATTAGACATATTAAAAATTAAACATTCGGACTTCCGGCCAAGATGGAGGCATAGGTAGACGCACTGTGCCCCCTCGCACAACCAAGATATGGACAACAACTATATAGAAACAAAATAACAACCAGAAATAACAGAAAATTTAAGTGCCGGGCAGTCCGACAACCAGTGAGTTGAAAATAGACTCGATCGACCAGACGGGTAGGAGGGGCGGAGTCGGGCCTGGTGAGGGACGTGAAGCAGAGACCTGAGCAACCAGAGACCTGAGCAACCGGGGACGTGCGCAAGTCCCCAGCAGGCAGACCCTGGGCGCACAAGTGTCAGTGGCTGGCGGGCCAGGCTGGGAGGTGGCGACCGGCAGACCCAGCGAGGCGGCCATTGTGAAGCAAGGCACTGCGCGCAGCTCGGTCCCAGCACCGGGAAGTGGAGCTTTGGGGCACTGACAGAAAAGGAGGGCCCCGCAGGGTGCACGGGCCCACCCACACCGGAATTGGTGCCAGAGGGGCCCAGTTGGCTTGTGGAAAGCAGCGGAAGGTTCTCAGGTTCTACAGAGAGCAGAGCAAGCGCCATTGTTCCTTCCCAGACCCTGCCCCCATATACAGCGTCACAACCCAGTGAGTGGACTGCCCCGTCCGTGAAAACCTTA
>CM052539.1:108441169-108451270 GCA_028533065.1 Trachops cirrhosus | reverse complement strand
TTGACTTGCCTTTCCAATCCTATCACTCCCTACATTGCTCCCACACTTCAGAAAGAAAACACCAAGCACAAGTGCTTGTACATGTCTTTCCTCACATTGTTCCTGTGGTCTGGCTGGCCCTGCACAACAGCCTTTGTCTGTTATAATACTCCTCTTCCTCTAAGGCCCAGTTCACGTGATGCCTCCCCTCTGAAGCCTTGGTGCTAACAGCTCCCTCCTCCAGACTCCTGGTGCACTTGACACGATCATCGCTGTGCTCATGTCTGCATGCCCCCATAAAACTGAGCTCCCTGAGGGCTCTCTCACAGTCTTGCTCATCTTCCTCATCCTTGTGTTCCCTGTAAAGCCTAGCACAGTGCCTGATGGAGAAAGCTCCATAATTTCCAAATGGAATTCTACTGCTTTGGGGGTGGAGGGAAGGGTCATTCAGTGTCCCCCCCACCACAGCATTCAGATCACCACATTCCTACACTGGGCACAAGGCTGGCTGGCCCTCAGACCAGACCATCAGTTGTGTGTCTAAGAAAGTTCAACACTCTTTCTTCAGTATAGCCATAGGGGAAAAAAAAACAAAAAGTCTATTACCTTCTGTAGGAACTTTTGTATGGTTCTGCTTTCCATCCACAGATGAAGCTAGAAAGATATTCAGAGAAGGTAAATGAAATAAATTTTAGGTAGGTAAGAAAGCCACTGTTTCTCCACAAAAACTTATGTACAACTTGATAAGAAATCAGTCAACCATAACTAAATTATATTAAATGCCTTGCAAAAACAAATAAAAGATATTTCATTATTTAATGGAATGTGTTAACATGTGAAAATTATATTCATAAGCCATTAATCAATAATTTCCCATTTATGAGACACCTTGTTTAGTACTTAACTACTATTTTGTATGAGGTAACCCTGCCTCCATCCCTTCCCTGACCACAGTGGATTGGCCTATGATGGGCACCTCACATTAGCTGATTACAGTCTGGCTTTAAGTTGTTTGGTCCAGTCGTGGGCCCCTTACCCAACTCATCAAATCAAAGACTTTCTTGAGAATTTTGAAACCAGAATTGAAAAGGATAGCTAATTTTTCTTCCTTCACCATTTTTCCTACTGTAATGATTAATTTTATGTCAACTTGGCTAGGCAAAATGTCCAAGATATTGAGTTAAACACTATTCTAAATGTTTTTATGAATATATTTTAGATGAGATTGACATTTAATCAGTAGGCATTAAGTAAAGCAAATTAATGCTTTACCATAATGTGGGTGAGCCTCATCTAATCAGTCAAAGACCTTAATTTAAAAACAAATATTGACCTCCTGGGAAAGGGAGTTCTGTCAGCAAACTGCCTTCACACTTGAATTGCAACTCTTTCCTAGGTCTCCCAGCTGCTGGACCAACTGCAGATTTTGGACTTGCCAAGCTTTTATAATCCCATCAGCCAATTCCTTACATAAATCTCTCTCTTTCTCTCTCCCTCTTTCTCTCTCTCTCTCTCTCTCTCTCCCTACACACACACACACACACACACACACACACACACACACACACACCCTGTTCTGTTTCTTTGAGAAATCCTGACTAATCCATCTATGTTGGGAAGATGAAAACAGAAGCAAACTGGGGTGGGGAGAGGGGTGGGGGATAAAGAGATAAAGAAGGGAAAAAATGGCAGTCTTCACCTAGCTCAAATTTCTAATTCCATCATTCTCAAGATCCCCACACATTCCTTTCTTTGGGTTTTACAGTATTTCTGACATCAAAGTAGTCCTAATCTGCTTGAAATTTGATTTCTAAAAAACTTCTCTTTTGTAGCATTGTTTTTTAAAACAACAATGATTTAAAAATATTCCTTATGATTTAAGGGATTAAAAGATTTCTCCCTCTGGGTTGAACCATTCACTAAGCGTTTATGAGACTTCTGGTTATAAAAATATACTTTTGGTCCCCATTCTAATTTTGTACCCAGTTCTACCACATTAAAATATAAACAAAGAAGTGCAGTAAAGCTCTTAGAAATGAATAGCAAACAGGCCTCTGAGATAATCGGGCTTTTCTAGGCAGCTGTTATCGGCTTTGGATAGAAGGAAGGCAAAGAATGAGATTCTAACTATTGCATTTAGTTTATATGAAACTCAAGAATCTATTCCAGAAACAGATAAGAAGTCAGAGATGACCTCAGAGGGCTTACCAGGATCAAGCTATGACTTAGATATTCTAGATTCTAAAGCTCTAAAATTCATAGCATGAAATACAGCTTAGCCTTTCCAGACCTCTCCCATCCTACCATACCCAGCTTCCAAGGGTTCTGGGGTCTGTCAGTTTCCTCCATTGTCAAATTCACCACCAACCAACACTGTGTGTTTGTAATAGAAGAAAATTTACAATGTGGGTACTTTTGATTATGTATTGTTGGAGTTTCCATTGGGACACATCAAGAAGAAAATTTGAAGATTTATTAAGAAAAAGGGGAATAGCCCTCTCCAGGTGGGTAAGTGGTGTACATTATCTTGTACAACAAAAGGCTGCAGGTTCTATCCCAGGTCACAGCATATGCATATAGTATACCTATTGTGGGTTTGATCCCTAGTTGGGGTGCCTACAAGAGGCACCTAATGGATGCTCTCTCTCTCTCTCGCCCTTCCCCCATCTTCCTCTCTCTCTAAAATCAATGAATACACATAAATCCTCAGGTGAGGAAAAAAGAATCAGGAGTGTAAGTAAGGTGGGATAGGAGTACTGGAAGAGAAAAATCAGGATCTGCAAATATTTTCCATAAAGAACCAAAAAATAAACATTTGAGTCTTTGCAGCTCATATGTTCTCTGTTTTAAATATTCATCTCACTGTTGCATAAACAAAGCAGCCATGCATGATACTTAAATAACTTAAATACTTAAATAACTTTAACTACTTAAGTAAGCATGGTCTTGTTCCAATAAATTTTTTTATCCTCACCTGAGGACATGTTTTCGCTGATTTTAGAGGGGGGGGAGAAAGAGGGAAGGAGAGAAAGAGACATTGATGTAAGAGAGAAATATCGATGGTTGCCTCCTGTATGCACCCCAACTGGGGATGGAACCTGAAATCTAGGTATGTGCCCTGATGGGAAATTGAACCTACAACCTTCTGGTGTACAGGAGATGCTCCAACCAACTGATACACCTGGCCAGGGCTAATAAAATTTTATTTACAAAAATATGTGGCTGGCTGGATTTTGCCCATGGGCCTTAGTTTGCTGACTCTTGATTTAGAGTATAATATTTTGTTTGTTCTAATTTCTTACATTTACCACAATTCAAAACAACAAACATCTATTCAGTATTCTATTTTTCCTACTTACTTTGCCTTTTAAAAAGTAAACAAATCTCAACTAACAACTCCAATTTCTCCCTCAAGTTAAATAAACTGCCTATTCTGTTTTTACCATAACCAGCAGCCAACTTCCTTTCTTCCTTCCTTCCTACCATTCTTCCTTCCTCCCTTTTCTTACCCAATGTGAAGTATGGCCAGTATTGAGGGCACCCAATAGCATTCTGAAGAATAAGAAATTATTTCTCTGCTTATTTAGTACTACTTCAAGAATGTGATCACTAAACACACCAATATTCAAAATATTTTTCATTCAACTTTTGAAAGAAAGGAGGTGAAGGGGTTAGCCAAAGAACGTATATACATAACCCATAGACACAGACAACAGTGTGGTGATGGCCAGGGTGGAGGGGGTTGAGGGCTGCCTGGAGGTGACCAAAGGGGGAACAATGGGGATACCAGCTGAAGTAGCTCCCTGGTTACCAAGAGATGGCAGCCAGGACAGGCAAAGGCTACTGTAGTAGATGATGGTTTTCTCTTGTGGGCATTTTGGCCACTACTGCCCTGAGGCTGCTCTCTGTTTTCATAATATAAGCTTCTGCCAATGGAAAGTTCAAGAATACAGTCTTTGTTGATGTCTTTATAGGGATATTTAAAGGCTTTTCTTCTATCTTTTGATTTTTATATGATATGCCTCAAAGAAAGTATTATTTTATTGACAAAGCAAGTATTCTTCATGCTGTTAAGTGTTGCCCATTCAGGGGATTCCCATTTTAGCAAGATTGTATGAGAATACCGGCAATTTGGCCACAATAGTTCTTAGCAGATGTAACTAATAAGTGTCCAGAAACTGAAAGAAAGATTCTGTTAGAGGAGCCTAGTCTTGCATTAAGTGATGTCTTCATAATTGACTTGAATGAAGTCTTCAAGCATCCTGATTTTCAATGATTTCCCAGTGGGCTGGATTGTGGACAAGGCCTTCTGCTTAATAAAGGTTTTCCAGTGAATGGAGACCCATGGCAAAATCTACCTCTCAAACCAGACACTAAATCCCCCTACAATCAGGCAATATTCACCTCCTTCCAAACTATACCCTGTGAAGAAAAATCAGTGTTATCCCTCCAACTTCTCATGCCAGAGATAAAACTTACAAGTTGAAATGTACTCTTAAGGTTTTTTAGAAGAGAAAATAATTGTTTATTTTTGCAAATATTCCTCTGATAATTTTATAATATTGGATAAGCATTTTAAACTTTGCTGATTGTTAATATATGAGTCCCTTCATTTTATTGTCTTGATTGGCAGCTAGTTGCTATAGAATGACAATTTCATATGCAGTATCATAATTTCATTGAAAATAGAAAGAGTCCTTCTTGTTCAGTCTTGCTTGATGCTTTGTATACAGTAACAATGAAGTACATCTAACATTTAAAGCAGCTAATCAATGCTCCTCTGTTCTACCTATGTAGTACCTGTGTTCTTTCTTTACCTGTGTAGTACCTGTGTTCTTTCTTTACCTGTGTACCTGTGTTCTTTCTACCTGTGTATTACCAGTGTTCTTTCTTTAATTTCTTCATATGAAACCAACTTGTATTTTTTAGCTTTAGTTTTTATTGTTTACAATATCACAGATATCCCCATTGCCTTCCCGCCCCGACTTGCTTACCTCCAGGCAGCCCTCAACCCCCTCCACCCTGGCCATCACCACACTGTTGCCTGTGTCTATGGGTTATGCATATATGTTCTTTGGCTAACCCCTTCACCTCCTTTCTTTCAAAAGTTGAATGAAAAATATTTTGAATATTGGTGTGTTTAGTGATCAAATTCTTGAAATAGTACTGAATAAGCACAGAAATAATTTCAGAATAAAAAATTTACCAACCTTAAACATAAGTAGTATTTTTAGACAATAAAATCTATAAATGCATATACAACAATTCAACATCCTAAAATGTAAAAACTATGCAACCCTATTAGAATTATATTAAAAGATGAGCATTACCCGAACCATTATTGTTCTTGCCCATTTGCTGCGTTGAGTTGCCTGATGTAGCAAAACCCTCCATTCCTGCACTTATGTACCCTGAAATGGGGTGGAAAGAGAAATATATATTAATATTTCTGAATCCTAGTTAAAAACCACATTTTTTCACATTCCTGAAGCCATTTTTGGATTGCAGTTGCCAATGAAAACACAAATTATGACAGGAGATCAAAAGTCTCAAAAAAATTTGTCCCAATATGAACTTGTGGCCTGATCTTCCTGCCTATTTGTTATCCTCTTACTTCAAGCCCAGAATGCCTCTCAGTCCCTTCTTGTCTTAACACTCAAATCAAAGTATTTCTTCTCCCAGGCTTATATACAATTAGTCTACCACTGTGGAAGAAGTTTTTACTATTTGCTACAGATTTTTAGGAACTAGTGACTAGGTAGAAAAAGATTAGTAATGTTGTGTTGATTAGGCGCTGGCATGGAACAAAAAAAGGATTTTCTTTTCTTTTTTTTTTAATTTTTTATTTTAGATTATTCAGTACAGTTTCAATCTTTTATTCCCATTCCAGCCCACCCACCCATCCCTCCCCACCTCCCTTCCATTTCCAAGCCCCGTAGTTTAGTCCATGTGTCCTCTATATTTGTTCCTGTAAACCCTTCCCTTCTCCCCTGAAATTCCCTCCCCTCTCTGAAACATTGTTAAAATCACATTATGTGAGCAACTATCTATCAACTTCAAATTTCATAAAGTGAACTCTAAGTGGCAATTTCTATAAACGTATTTTGAGCAGCAACTACTGGCAAAGTACTTGCTAGGCACAGAAACACCATAATAAACAATACCTCTTCTCTCCAAGAGCTTAAGTTCCAGGCCAGGAAGCAGCTATGTAAAACATGATAATGTAAAGTTCTCAGTGTAATGATAGAAGTATGCATAATGTCCAGAAATTAGAAAGAAGAGATGTTTAATCTAAGAGAGTATGGGTGAGAGATCAGGGAAGACTCCCTACAGCAGAAGGTATTTGAGCTGGATCTTAGTGGATAAGGAGTTTTCCAGGAAGATGCAAGAAAAAGGAAAATTGCACACAGAAAGAATGGCATTTAGAAGAAGGCATAAAATCACATGGGATTTTCAAAAAAGTACAAATATTTCAGTATAGCCAGAAAGTGAGAAAACTTGGATGTGTGATTAGAGTTGAGGCTGGATATCGGCAGGCTCTCACTGTGGAAGGCACAAACCCCCTAGAAAGTGTTCACAATGAAGTGATGCACTCCTAGTGTATCTGCAGTGAGTGTGTCTGACCAGCAAAGACAAACATCTTAGGATAAAACTTAATGCACAGTGTTTTTATGGAGAAATTTTGAATCCAGTACTTCCTCTGGGTTGTCATATTCTTTAATAAAGTGTTCTCCTATTATAATAATAATTTTTGAGTACTTGTAGTGAAAAACAGATGTCTCTGATAATTTGATTATTTTGTTTTTTCAGTCTCTCTATCCTGACAGGTATTATTGTCTTCATTTTACACATAAAGAAATGTAGACTCACAGTGATGAAACAACTTGGCCAAGGCCACCCAGCTTGGAAATTGCTCCAGTCGCCCCAGTATTCTTACACAAGTAGGTCTTGCTGCAGTGACTAGAAACCAAGGTCTGGATCCTAAGAAATGCACTAGGACAAGTAGACTATCCAAGTCAACATAAACTGAAAGTTAATGAAGCAAGTCCAAGCTATGGTTCTATGGGAACATTAAGAGACAAAAAATCTGAAAAGTACATCAAATGGCAAGTCCATAGAACCAGAAGTATAATGGCCTGTGGATTCAAGCACATAAATTTTGGTCAAGAACTGGAATAGTTGAGGAGTAGAATTTGAGTAAATTATCCAAATTCATGGATCAAACTCATCATCACCCTTTCACTAAACTGTGATCTCCATGAGGGCAGGAATTTTCACCTGTGTTGTTCACTCTGCATTCTCAATGCTTAGTAGAGTAGCTTGCACAGCTTCCTGGCATGTGACTGTCTCAAGCTTGGTTAAAAATAAAGGTCAACACAACCCTGTAGCAAACTGGACTAAAGATATCAGCAGTTACTTTATAGAAAAAAGTGCAAATATTTCTTAGTCATATAGAAAGATGCTCAACACCATTCATGGTAGTAAAATATATAGAATACAAAATTTTGACAACATACTCTATTTGCAAAGTTGTGGAGAGATAGGCATGTCTAAAGACTGCTGATGAGAATGTACAATGTTATAATTTAAATCAAGGAAAATTTAACAGTTATGGAAAAGTTACATATTCATTTTCCTTTTGACATCACAATGTCACTTCTTAGAATCTATCCCAAAGATGCACTGGCAACAGTATGAAAAGATTATATACACAAGACTATTCATTCAACATGGTGATGGCAAAACTTTTAGAAATAGCCCAAAAGCCACTAATAGGGGATTAGCTGTCTAAGACACAGTATACCCACAAAAGGAAGTATGGTGAAACTCTTTAAAAGAATGAAGGATAGCTCCATAAACAATTATGAAGTGACCTCCAGGATACATTGTTAAGTTAAAGAAGTGGGACAGATAAAAGTGCATATAGTGTGCTACCATTAATCTAGAACATGAAGGGAGAAATATAAGTGTGTGTGTTTTGTTCTCTTTATAATTTCAAAACTAAAAAAATTTATAATGGGGACAGGAATAGAAATAAGTCTCTGACTGTACCTGATTTTATGGAATTGACTTTGGAAACTTATAACCATTTTACGTAATTATAAAACATAATCAACCTTTTTGTAAACACAAAAACTATAAAGCAAAATGATGCAAATGAACCTAACTGCATGTAGAACTGGTTGCATAACCACTGGTAGCATATGGAGGAGCTACCCAAACGACTTTTAAAACATAGTAACTTCACCGTATGTCTCTATGGAACATAACTGAATGACAAAAATGCAAAACGAAAACTATTTTCAATGATCATATTGTTGGCGGTAGTGTCTGACATTTTTATTCTCAAACTCTTCTATATGTTTTGAGGGATAAATCAAAGGAGTTGTTATGTTGGCATCATTCAATCTTTCAGTGTGAGAGAAAAGATATAGATGTAAAAATGAATAAATTTAAGTAAAAACCCTGAGTCCTAAATTGGAATCAAAAGTATCAGGATCAACTTCCGGCCAAGATGGAGGCATAGGCAGACACACTGTGCCTCCTCGCACAACCAAGATAGGGACAACAGCAATTTAGAAACAGAATAACAACCAGAACTGACAGAAAATTGATTTGTACAGAACTCAGACAACCAAGGAAATAAAATAGACACATTCATCCAGACTGGTAGGAGGGGTGGAGTCGGGCAGCCAGGCGGAGAGGGGGCATGGCAAAAAGAGCAGTGGGACTGAGCATGTCAGCCATCCCAGGCATGCAAGACTGCAGCAGGCAGACCCTGGGCATGCAGGCGGTGGCTGACAGACCCCAGGTACAGGGTGGTAACTGGCAGACCCAGCGAGGCATCCACTGTGAAGCAAGCCACAGCATGCAACCCAGGGTCCCAGCGCTGGGAAAATAGAGCTTTAGAGCACTGATTGAAAACACCTGTGGGGGGGCTTGAGGAGCAGGGACAGACTCCAAGCCTCACAGGAGAGTTTGTTGGAGAGATCCACAGAGTTCTAAACCGTGCACAAGCCCAGCCACATGGGAATTAGTGCCAGAAAGGCCCAGTTTGCTTGGGGGAAGCAGTAGAATGGACTGAAGTCCAACAGAGAGTGGAGCAAGTGCTATTGTTCCCTCTCAGGCCCCCACATACAGCATCACAACCCAGCAACTGAGTTGCCCCGTCCTGGTGAACACCTAAGGCTCCTCCCCTCATACATAACACGCATGACAAGACAAAAAAAAATAGCCCACATGGAAGAATAGATCAAAGCTCCAGAGCAAATACAACTAAGCAACCAAGAGATAGCTAACCAATCAGATGCATAGCTCAAAGCACTGGTGACCAGGATGCTCACAGAATTGGATGAATTTGGTCGCAAACTACATGAAAAAATGAAGGCTATGCTAAGTGAAATGAAGAAAAATGCACAGGGAACCAATTAGTGATGGGAAGAAAACTGGGTCTCACATCAATGGAGTGGACCAGAAGGAAGAAAAAAATATACAACCAGAAAAGAATGAAGAAATAAGAATTCAAAAAAATGAAGAGAGGTTTAGGAACCTCCAGGACGTCTTGAAACATTCCAACATCCGAATTATAGGGGTAACAGAAGGAGAAAAGAAAGAGCAAGAAATTGAAAACTTATTTAAACAAATAATAAAGGAGAACTTCCCCAATCTGGCAAAGGAAATAGACTTCCAGCAAGTCCAGGAAGCTCAGAGAGTCCCAAGGAAGTTGGACCTAAGGAGGAACACACCAAGGCACATCATCATTACATTAGCCAAGGTAAAAATGAAGGAGAGAATCCTAGAAGCAGCAAGAGATCAGGAGACAGTAATCTACAAAGGAGTTCCCATCAGACTGTCAGCTGAATTCTCAAAAGAGACCTTGCAGGCAAGAAGGGGCTGGAAAGAACTATTCCAAGTCATGAAAGGCAAGGACCTACATCTGAGATTGCTCTATCCAGCAAAGCTTTCATTTAGAATGGAAGGGCAGATCAAGTGCTTCTCAGGTAAGGTCAAGTTAGAGGAGTTCATCATCAGCAAGCCCTTATTATATGAAATGTTAAAGGGACTTATCTAAGAAAAAGAAGACAAAAAACATGTATAGTAAAATGACAGCAAACTCACAAG
>CM052539.1:108400209-108441069 GCA_028533065.1 Trachops cirrhosus | reverse complement strand
AAAAAATATTGTACTAGAGTTCCTAGCCATTGCAATAAAGCAAGGAGAAAAAAGGTATGTCGATCAGAAGCAAAGACACAAAACTGTCTATTTGCAAATGACATGATTCTTAGGAATCTATAAAATAACTGGGAGAACTAATCAAATATAGCAAGGTCATAGTATAAAATGCTAATAATATTTTAAAGCAATTATGTTTTTATGTACTAACAGCAAGCAACTGGAAAATGAAATTTTAAAAATAAATTTTATTTACAATATGCAATAAAACCTTAGGAATAAATTTAACAAAAGATATTTATGGCCTAGACATTGACATCTATAAAACATTACTGAATAAACTAAAGAATACCTGTATAGATGGAGGTAAATACCTTGTTCTTGGACAGAACAACTCAATATTGATAAGATGTTAGTTCTCTGCAAATTGTTATACAGATTCAATACAGTCTTAATCAAAACCTAGTAGTCATTTCTGTAAAAATTGAGATGATTCTGAAATTTATATAGAAATGTAAACTTACAATAACCAAAGCAATGTTTAAAACACAAATAAGATTGCAAGACTTAAACTGCCTAATTTCAACTTTACTATGAAGCTACAATAATCATGGCTGTTTGGTATTTGCTAAAGGATAGACACATACTTCAAGAAAACAAAATAGAGAGCCTAGAAATAGACACACATACATGGTCTATCAATTTTCAACAAAGCAACTTAAGGGAAAAGCAAAGTCTTTTCAACAGCTGATCATGGAATAATTGGATATCCATAAGAAAAAAAGAACCTCAACCCTTCTTAACACTATATACAAAAAAAATTACCTTAAACTGAATTATTGACTTTAATGTAAAAGCTAAGTCTGTAATACTTCTAGAAGAAAATGTAGGAGATAATCTCTGTGACTTCGACATATACAAAAAGATTTCTTAGAATACAGAAAGAACAAACGATGAAACAAAATTTGATAAAATGGACATAAACATCAGATTTTAACACATAACATTAGAACATGTATCCACATAAAATACAAACAAAACAAAACACAAACAAAAAAAACCCTTAACACTGAAAAAAGAAAATTTTTCCATCTAAGTCAAAATCATCCTCAGAAGTAAGACTGTCTTGTGATTTTACTACTAACGAAACCTCTCACCCACTTTGAGCACCATACATTTCCTTTCCCAATCATCACTGTCCTGGGCCTGAGCAAGCATGCACCACCCACGCAACAGACACCATCCAGGCATGACTGTGCAGACCCATGCTCCCAGGGCTCCCTCCAGGGAGGGGAAAGGCAGCTCTCAGAAACAGCGCATGGTTTTCTAGTGACGTTAAACAGTTTTTATCTAGTGCAAAATCTTGTGCTCTGCTGTGCTCTAATGACTAAAAAACTTATAGAGAAGCATTCTGTTATTTCACACTTTCCAATAAAAACCAGTAATAGTTTTTAAACAAAACAGAACATACATTATGCCATACTTTAAAAGTTCTTATATTTGCTTAGATTTATTTATTATTTCTAATGCATACAGGTAGAAAACAAAAAAGTTTAAGATTTCCTGCCCTTTTAGTCACATTTGGGGGCAACACAAACAAAGGAGTAAGGAGTCTGATAAATAAATTCTAACCAAAAGAATCCTTAAACAGGGCAAAACTGTAGCAGAAAATATTTGGCTGTGTTCTAATAAGATGACCGTATAGCTGTGAAAGAGAATAATGTAGAATAGTTTTATTTCTACATTCCTTTTGAAATTTTTCCAGGATTTTAGGCCTCTGTGCCAGCACGGAACCAGTGAGAAGTCAATCTCATTGCTTCTTAGGATCTTCACATCTTTATTTATCATCTTTATTGTTATTTAACATTGAATGAACTTACTATTTTTAAAAAACAATACAGAATACATTGAAATACATTTCAACATGTTGAAATCTGTGGAAATCTCTTGATATTTTACATGAGGAAAACCAAATGATAGAATTATTTCATTCTTCATTTACTGTTTCAAGCTTTCCAACTTCAAAACTGTGCAAGTTATTATAAAAAGTATAGAGCCAGACCACTATGGATTAGGCAATGGCTAGAAAATAGAGATATGGGTTTTACTTCTTGCTCTGCTTCTTTTTTCCTGAATCATTTTAGATAATTAAATGAATTTATCCTTTCTAGTTCTGCTCTTTATAAAACACAGACTGTAAGGAATAACTCATGAAATATATTCAAAAAAACATTACAAACCAAGGTTTTAAACACAGTAAAAATGGAGCAGTACACTTCTCCTAAAGATTCAAGGTTTTACTTAAAATTAATACAACTTTGAGACCTAGATCTTAATCACACAAAGACCCAGAAATTCAAGTTACATTGCCAGAACAACTTTTGCTTGACTACCCTGAGCACATAACTTTTTCTAAGCACCAGTACAGCAAAGTCAATACAGTGCAAAACACTTTACTATAAATTTCTGGCCCCAGAAAGCTTAAAATATCAACCTGAGCATTTTAGTTAGTGAATGTACTGCCACCTCTAAAGCTGCATATTGTGGATGTAAGGGAGAAATAAAGGTATTATTTCCTGAAAGTTTTTAGAGTTATGAATGGATTCAATCAAGAAGTTATGAAATAATTTTTTCAGAGGTCCCCAAAATAAGATGAATTGTAATCTAGATAGGCTAGTTACATTTCTGCCTCTAATGCAGTGATTTTCACATTGTAATCTGGAAACTAGTGGAAGTCTATCATAGCCAGAATAGCCACGAACTTTCTAGCTTTGGGGGAAGGGGGTTATAATTTTGTTTCTGCTACATAAGTAAAAAAGAAGCATCATCCTGTAGGAGTAATTGAAGGCAACACTAATTCCCCAAAAATTTTCTTATTTTCTAAATAGCAAATGGGAATTTCAGTTGGAATAAGAGATACATGTAACCTTTTTCTCTACTAAACCTACCTGAAGACCAACACATTAATTTAATGGTAAATACTGGAAGCAAAGGAAATGTTTTCTTTTCTGCCTTCAAAGATGATGATCAGTCTTTCACCAGCACTTTTCCTTCTTGTGGCACTTGAGTGAAGATCTATTGCATAGAGTAGAGCATTTCAAATCACTTTGTTATTTCTGTGCCACAATTTTTCCAGGGGAAAAACTATTTTGCAAACATCTGAAATTCTAGGATAAAAATTATTTATATTGATGAACTACAACTACAAACTTAAAAATGGGTAAATCTCAAACATAATACTTAGTAAATAAAAGCAGTTATAAAATAATACACACAATATGATTTCATTTATATCAGTACAAAATAGTCAAAACTAATTTTATTGTTAGGGACTACATAAACACATACTTAGTAAAATGTAAAGAATAACAGGGAATGATTATCGCCTGAAGAGAATGATTGTCCCAAAGATAATGGCTCTCTTTAGAGCAAAGGCTGAGGTTATATTGGGGAAGAAATGGCAATAGTTTGTTTTTAGTATACATAGGAAGTCACTGTATAATTATTCTTTGGAATTTATGAATATCATATACTCAGTAATATGTATTATTTACATTAATGTAAAAACTTAAAATAATAAGTGCAAAGAAACTCAAGAAATATAATTAATACTTACTTTTTAAACATAATGTCTCAACAATTGATTCTGGTATAATTGCATGTATTTCATGGTCTTACACTTTAAATTATGAAAGCAATTTACATTTTGAAAGACATTAATTGAGGAGCAGACAACACCAAATTAGGTGTTCAGTAAGTAAAATATTGTTTGGAAACCCAAACTTTCAGCAGAGACAAAAATAGAAAAAAACACCAAAATTTTTAGAGTAAAAATGAATGTTTTGACCCTTCCATTTATTACTTCTCTAATCTTGAATACGTTACTTTCTGAACCTCAGTTGCTTCATCTACACATATTGAAATTCAGTATCTGATAAAAGTGGCCATTCAAATCCATAATAGGAATGAAGGATGGTGATTTATATCAATGATACATGGTATTAAGAGAACTAGCTGGCATTTGAAAAAAAAAATTAAATAAAACCAGACTCCCATCTCATTTCTCACATAAAAATAAAATAAAATGAATTGAACATCTAAATATAGTAATTTTATTTTTACATTAAACACTGATAGGGCGATAACATCTCTGTTTGTTTGGAACTGAGGGGCCTCTCGGGATGCAGGACATTGGGTCCTGGAAACCAGGAAAACCAGGACACTTGTCACCCTGAGTGAAGAAACCTTTGTAAGCCTGATACAAAACATAGACACTATAAAAAGAATACTAAGAAATTTGACTGTAGAAAGAATTTAAAACTTTTGTAGTGTAAAAAGAATTTCATAAAATAAGGTTGACAAGCAAAAATTTGTGGAGTCTTTGTAACAGTTATGATAAACAAAAGGCCGCTTCCCCCCAAAACATACAGAAAACATATAAATCAATAAAAAACAGAGATGGACAACCCAATTTAAAAACTGAGCAAAGGATATGAAAGCCTGACAAAAGATGAGCCTAATAATGTGTTGAAGAGCAACTTAGCTAGTAACTATAATTATACTCTTCAGATATGACGTAGAAAGAGAAATAAAACACTCAACTTGTTTATAAAAAGGAAAAAGGAGAAATGTTAAAGAAAAGTAACAAGTTCTAAAACACAAAAATTCAATAAAAATCAGTGGATGGATAAAATTTAGAACTCAAAAAGAATTATGATAAATATAAATTTCATCTTAGTTTCCAAAGCAGTATAATCAGAGTTTATATAAATTAGTTAGGACACAATGCTAATAAAAAGCATATTGCTGGGCCTAATTTTTTTGAGATAATCACAAAGTCTGTATCAGTTTGTTAGGACACAGGGCTAGCCATTGTCATACTGTTGGGCTAGATTTTTTAATATTGGTTTTCTGGGGGCGTTTTTAAGGCCATTACTATCATATAGTCCAAAACTAATTGTTGGGGGCCAATTTTTCCCCTGGTTCATGACAGATTTTTTTTTGTACATACATGTATCAGTGATAACAAATAACTGGTGTTTAATAGATAAATAGTGAATATATATGAGGTCTGTCCAGAAGGTATCTAGCCATGTAATATGAAAAATAGAGACATTTATTGAAGAAGCTACAAGAAACATTGTACATAGGACAAGGACACCTCAGTCCCCTTCAAAGTCGGCACCGTGGGAGCTCACACAGTTCTGCCAATCACTATCAGCTGCCCTGCCATTTTTTCCTGAATCTCATCAACAGTCTGAAATCTCTTCCCTTTCAAAGGTGATTTTAGTTTTGGGAAAAGTCAGAAGTTGCAGGGTGTCAAAGCTGGGCTGTAGGGGGGCTGAGTCACCTGGGTGATTTGATATTTCACCAAAAATTTCTGCATGAGATGTGATGCATAAGCAGACACGTTGTCCCCTGATGAAGCTGCCAATCACCAGCTGCCCATATCTGTGGTCTTCTGAATTATCCAAATAGTTTCCATGGAAGAATATTCAAGCTTGATGCATAATTTGATGCAGGGTCATTGCTCTCTTTGCTCAGTCATTTTGAATGTGATGGCCACACAGTACACATGCTCACTCAACAGCATCTACTGCCTCCACTGACTAGGACAGTGAAGTTGTCATTGTTCACAAATGTGCATTCCAGTCCACTCTCCTTGGCTGCCAGATTACATCAATGTCATGCTAACTGTTCCCATTATATTAATGATGGCTTGACTTTTTCTGGACAGACCTTGTATGCATATCAAATATGCAAAAATATACAAGGGGCAGCTGATGGCGACTGGGAGAACTGTGTGAGGTCCCAAGAAGCCTACTTTGAGGGGGACTGAGGCGTCATTGTCCTATGTACTATGTTTCTTATATCTTCTATCTTCTTCAATAAGGGTCTCTATTTTTCCTATTACATGGTTGGATACCTTCTGGACAGATCTCATATGTACTAGGATATTAATTCTAGCATAGTTTGTAATTCTCAAAAACTGTAAGCAACCAAAAAACCAAACTGTAGGGGCTAATTGAATACAAGGGTAGGCAAAAGTAGGTTCACAGTTGTTTGTATGGAAAAACACATACAGGTTACGATTATTACAATAGCTTTATTAAGTATGTTTCATTTACTCACAACTGTAAACTTATTTGTGCCCACCCCAGTATTATGAATAATACAAAAAAAGTGATGAAAAATGTAGACAGTAAATGCCGACCCTTAAACAGGGAAAGAGGAGGTTTTAGGAAAGGCATCATTGTGTGGGGCAAGTCTTAAAGTAAGAATGAAGAGGTTTTATGACTTGCTGACGAGAAGGTTGTCAGAGCCCTGTCGGCGCTATAAAGACGAAGTTAGTGCAGAGGGAGGAGCACTAAGAGAGTGCAAGGAGCCAAGCAGAAGCAATTGTCAACAAACTTAGACTTTCTCTTTCAGGAATTTTGACCTTAAAAGTACCGGAGAATGAGATAATGGCTTTTTCCTTTCATGCCAAACCTGAAAGAGATGGGACAAATCGGGAACCATAAAGACTGAGAGGGTATTTGAGAATAAAGAACACAGCATATATATGCAGATAGAAAGAGGGTGAGCTTGGTTACAAGAATGAAGGAGGCTAGCTGGTGAAGCAGGACCCTAGAGGTACTGGGAGAAGATGAGGAAAATGCAAAGTGGATGTTCGCTTTTGAAAACACTGATACTCGGTCTCTGAAAGAGGAGCAGAGAGGGAAAGAGTGATTTGGGAAAAGATAGCATTTCATGGTAAATTAACAAAATGGCAAGAACAAACAAATGAACGCTAAACAATTTAAAGCTATATATGTACACACCCAGTTTGGAAAAACGCTTCTACCAAATCACGGAATGTTCTCAAATGATACTCTTTGAACACACTCAGGTTTCCCGTATGTTGATGGGGGACAGATGGGCAGGGGATTAGATCTGCTTTCTCCTTCCGGCTACCCTTTATCCATTCTTTGCTGCCAAACTTCTAGAATGAGTGGTCTGTGCCTACAGCCTCAATTTCCTCCCCACCCACTCTCTCCTTGATACCAGCATTCTTGTGGCTCACACACCCTTCCATTCAAACCACAATTTTAAAGGGGTATAATCAAATTTTCGGTCTCTCTTCAGTGTTTGTGCTCCTGGATTCCTTGGCATATTCTGATGCTATTAACCACTTTCCTCTCTTAAAACCCCTTGCTTCATGACTGCAACTACCCTGTCCTTTTCCCTATTTGTCTCCTTCTCTGCAGGCCTGCCTGTTTCCTCAGGCACCTTAGTGTAGTATTCGCCAAAGTCTCACCTGCTCTTCTTTCTCTTCGTGCCTTCTTTTGTCATCCTTCCTCATCCCCAGAATTTCAACTGAGCCTCTACATAGTTGATTTATCCTTGTTTTACCACTTCAGTCACGATTTACCTCCTTCTGCCCTTCATACAGGCTGTGTGACTTGTCTGGAATATTCCTCTCCCCACCTTTTCTTGTTAGCTGTTTTCTGTTCATCTTCACCTTAAACATCACTTCCACAGGGAGGTCTTCCTTAGCCCTCAGGGAGGATTAGATATGCCAATTTTGCATTTCTATGTCACCCTCTATTTCTCTTTATACACTTAAGTGTGATTTAATAGTTTGCAATGATTTATTTAATATATATCTTTCCTACCAGATTCAGAGCCCATGAGAGCAGAATCTCTGTCTGTCTTGTTCAAGTATCCCCAGCGTGAAGCACAGTGTCTGATACATGGCAGACACTCCCATACTTATTAACTAACAGAACAATTGACCCACATTTAACTTTGACTTGTTTTTCATAAACAAGGATCTCAACCTTGTAGCTGCTACTTCTTTCCATTCCAATGCTTGCTATAAGTCAAGTACATCCCATCTAAAAATCATAGATTTTCCCACATATATTTTCCACATCTCTTTTCCCTGCTATTTATGATGCTATGGTTTCAAGCTCAGCTCATCCACTAAAAAGTTCAGTGATATCTTTAGTAATTTCTTGAACACTCCTGGGCTCTATTTGCCTATGTATAAAATGAAAGGAGTAATTTGAAGGTTTCTAAACTCTGTCTTTTCTGAAAGCTCTGTACTCGTCAATAGTTTCATACATTTCTTTCCCTTCACAAATGAGGAAATTACTGTCTAAAGAGAGTAGGCAATTTCTTAAAGGTGACACAGCTAGTAGTTAGAATTATATCTCATGACATAACTTCAGAGCCAACAAAGACATATATAAGAATTGGGGAGTTGGGGGGAAGGAAATTGAGATTTCCCTGGGGAAGTGAAAAACACCCAAACATTCAATGCACAAATGAAATGTAAAAAGCAAAAAGACATTTAATGATATAATACATTCAATCTCAATGTCCTAAGACAGTATAACCAATCAAATCAATATCAGTTGGTAAAAACAGATTGATATTAAAAAATACATGGATTTGAAGAAAGTTCTACTTCCTTTATGGCAAAATAAGCTTTCTCATATAACAACTATAAGTTGTGGACAAAATATAAAAACAACTCTCTGAAGCCACTGGAGAGTGGAAAAAGTAAGAAGATTCTTGAAGAGTGCCAATCCTGGAAAGAAGGAAGGGGTTCAGGGTTGAAGGTGTGGGTCCCATTTTTCCCCATTTTTACCATTTTCAATCTCAGCAAAGGCCACAGTTGGAACCACCCTGAACAGCTAAAACTCTAATATAAAATCCACAGTTTTCTGAAGAAAAACTTTGGTGCAACCAAAATTCTCTCTGAAAATTGAGAGAGACGGAGAGAAAGAGAAAGAGTTCCATGTCCTATGTGTAAACTCTAGCAACACCTCTGTGACTGACCTTAAGCCACCCATGGGAGGGCACCCCTGAAGCCAGCTAGCTAAAAGCTGAAGCACTGAGATGTAAGACACTGTCCATGTAAGCTGTAAGATGTAAGCTGGCTGTTTGAATCCAACCAAGTTAAATGTTTTCTGGGGGGAAAAAAATCAACAAAGCAATATAACAAAATCCAGAGTTTCAATGATGCAATATTCATTACCCAAATAAAATAGTTCAATATACAGAGAACTGGGGAAATGTGTCTCATTCTCAAGAGAAAAAAACAATAAAAAGATACTAACCTTAATGTGACCTAGATGTTGGAAATACCAGACAAAGATCTGGAACTATACTCAGTGATGCTTTACACATACACACACACACACACGCAATGAACGAAAAGAGAAAAAACACAACAGAGAAAAATAAACTAATTAAAAAAGTGAAAATTCTAAAATTTAAAATACAATGTCTCAAATAAAATATTCATTCCCTGGATGGACCTAACAGATGACTGGAGGTGAGACAGGAAATTGTTGGCAAACTTGAAATATGTCAATAAAAATTATCCAATCAGAATAAAAGAGAAAAAAAGAGAATAAAAATATAATAGCCACTGGGACCAGTAATGAAGTAGAAAAATTTCTTGAAACATACATGTGATTTGAGTTCTCGAAGAAGAGAGACAAAGTTGGCAGAAAATATATTTGAAGAAATAGTGATTGCAAGTTTCTCAAAGTTTTCTGAAAAGCATAAATGTATAGATTCAAGAATCTCAGTAATCCCACTGCAGGATAAGTGTGAAAATAACCACACACAGACATATGCTGTGTGCCCAGAAACAACAACAAAGAGACCATCTTGAAAGCAGCCAGAAAAAACTGACAGATTGTTTTCAGAGAAACAGTAATTTGAGTGTCTGCTGACTTCTCATCAAAAGTGGTAAAAGAACATTTTTAAGGTGCTAGAAAATAAGTCAACCCAGAATTCTATATCCAGCAAAAATATGCTTCAAGAATGAGGCATATTTAGATAAAAGGAAACTAAAGGAACTCCTCACCTGCAGGCCTACACTAGTAAAAATGATAAAAGAAATTATTTAGACTGAAGGGAAATAATAACAGACAAACTCAGAAAATGGGGAAGGAACGAAGACCATGGAAATAGCAGCTATGGTGGGCATAGTATATGCACTCAAAATCTCCTCCAAGGAATGACTTTTTGCTGTTACTGCTACGGGCACTATTGGCACACAGCCTTCAGTTCTCACCATCTTCAAAGATCAACTCAATTACTTAGCACAAAGTCAGACCCTTCTCAGGGCATCCCACATTCAACGACTGGTTGAGATGAAGGTATAAAGGCCCAGCCATGTTGATTTGATGTGGAACCTCTCTAAGGCCATTCTAACTCCACAGCTCCCCATGGGGATCAGGTGAGGGTTGAAATTGCAGATTGACTTCCCCCTCTGCAAACTTGCCCTTCCTTTCAGGTGTTTCTTCCAACTGTCCTCCCTAATAAACATCCTCTACTCAAAACTCTCTGAGACTGATCCCGGGAGAGCCTGCAACAGCATCAACAACTCAAAGGAACTGATATTTTTAAATAAAATGGTTTGCTTCTAACACTTTCCAGTGCTATTTCTGGTACTTTTTTATACTGCTTTCCTTAAACACAAATGAAATTTTGTTCTTAAGATTGTTTCTAGTTTTTTTGACAGATAAGGCATATACACTCTAGCTAAGAAAACTTCTAAATTGTTTGCTCAGTGTTCATGTATGAACAGTGTTGTTTCTTCCTGCAAATAATTAACTGATTGTGACTCTTACGTGAGTTTCCTTACAACATCCAAAGCTATTTCTTAACCACAGGTCTTCTCCCTAATCTTAGGCAGAAATTATCAAATGTATGTCAGTGATAACAAGGAAGAAAAGTGTATCAGTTGTTACTAAATTTTAGTCCCTGTGCAGATTGATTTCTCAGATACAATATAAAACCAAATAACAACTGGGTTATTTTATTAAGTGGCACCATTAACTGAAATACGCATGACCTTATTAGCAGGAAACTTACCTACTCTGGAACTGTCTCATCTTTTTATTTCCATTCTCAACCTATTAGCATCCTTATATCTAACTTCTCATCTTACTCCTCAATTTTAGTTTTTCTCCTCTTATTCAAGGTTAAAAACTCCCTTCCTTTCTCTTCTCAGATCTTGCTCTGTTATTAAGAGGATGGAGATAATTATCATTCTTAGGACACAAACACAAAAATATTTAATGCCTATTTTACTGTATTTGTCTCTATGAGGACTCTCTGTGGAATCCCCCAGTCCACAAATGGATTGTGTTGTATTTCCAGGTACCTTTGGAATTTTCCTCCTCATCCTCCTCTTTCCCTTTACTGAATTTAACATCCTCTGCAAAGAAGCCTCCTTTCTCAGCCACTAATATATTGCAGCAGAATCATAGGCTTTCTAAAATGGACATTCAAGGTAGGAGCTCTTGACTCCTGCTGCAAAACAAATTTTTTGTCAAGTGCCACTCGCACTGATTGAGACACTGCTTCCACGTTATTCTCTGAAAATATCGCTTTATTATATTATTTTCCTGTTCACAAAACAACAGGTGGCTCCTTAGTGCTTGCTGCACAGTATCCAAGTTCCTCTGTTTAGCTATCAAGGTCCCCTAAAATGCAGCCTTATTTCCTATGACTGAATAACACACGCTCTCCACTCCATCAGGTGAGGGTTCTTTCCCTCCCCAACCACCTTGCCCTTGCTTAAGCTGCACATCCACGCCTGCCCACTGGTAGCTCTACCTTTCCCCACCTATCCAAACTTCTCATTCAAGGCCCAGCTCAAGACCCATCTCCTCCATTAAGATTTGTACAAGTCCATCCCACTGTAATTTCTCCCATCTTTGGATTTTTACTAGTTTCATAAACAATTTCAAGATGAACTGATTTTTTTAAACGTTCTCTTAAATTGTCATCGCAGCTTGATTTTTGCCTAATTCAGCTTGCTAATAACTTTTAGACACTATCCACAGACACACACCCCTTCCATATACACTGTTTTTAACAATGACTTTCGATTAATTTATTAATTGCTTAAGTATGGATGTTTAGAGAAAGCATATCTAAAATTACTATATGTAAATTTGCAACTAACACAAACTAAAAAAGGAAGATAGAACAGAAATTAATGAGGACAAACCCTTTTTTCCCCACAATTGCTTTTGTAAAACACCATATGATTTCGCAATTGCTTTTAATCTCATGTTCCATCTTTTGCAAACCCGCTGAAACTACTTAACAGCCCTGTCTTGATTTTCTCTCTTATTATTACTGCCTGCCCCCTAGTGGAGCATAATGATAAATGGTCAAAATTAGCCCAAGGAAGAAAAAAGTGGAGAATTCCTTTTCAGTAATTCGTAATCTCAGCATCAGTTACTTTTATAAAGGGTAGAATCATATTAACTGGAATAGCAAAATATAATTTCAACTCAAGGAAAACATAGATGATAATTGGCTGAAATAAGGAGGAAGAAGAGGTGTGGGGTGAAGGGAACATGAAGAAAGGAGACCAGACTCAGAACTGCAAGCTTGCTCCGCAGTGGGCCACTTAGATGTTTTCATCTTTTCCCTCAGGTGTTTTCTGAATAAACCTTGTCTACCACTCCCACATTGCTTGAATTTATAAGCAAAATGAGCAAAGATGAAGGTAAATAGATTTTTAATGCTGTGTTTTACATCGAAGTCGTTAGCTCCCTTGCTCTTTTGTGCATTTACTTCGTACATTCGTTAAAGTGAATTATTGATGTTTGGCAGTATTAAAAATGAAGCAGTACTAACTAGTAATAAAGACGAATTCATGCCCCAGGTGGCTTGCTTCTCGTTTACTATAAATCATTTCATGGTATATTTATCATGCCAAATCACTGCACATAACTTGCTTTCTTGCATCTTGATTCCAAACCTTTTGATAACTTTATAATTTTATAAGCACAGACAGTAGTATTTGATATATATAGTATCCCCTAGTGGTGTTTAGAAATAGTTTCAAAATTCAAATCTTTAAACCATTAAATTCAAACTTATCAATTATGTTTTAGTCTTTCCAGAGGAATGAAATATTCATTTATTTAATGTATAGTGGGCATACAACATTATATTAGCTTCAGGTGTATGATTTGGCATTTATACATCTCACAATGTGTTTGCCACAGTAAATGTAGTAACTGTCTATCACCATGCAAAGTTATCAAGCTATTTTATATATTCATACATATATATGGTTATTTATATATAGTCTTAATCTTGATTTTGTTTTTCTTTTATCCAAGTCCATGCAACTTGACGTCAACGGCTTCCCTGCCAAGTTTGGTCCTACACAGATTTCTGTACAAGGTTTCTCCAACAAAATCTCAACTATTGAAAATGTCAGATCACTTGATTTGTTTTATGAGTAAATATTCCACTAAGTTTATAACCAATATTGGCTTAATTTTTTTTCTAGTGGTGCCATCAATAGTGGTGCTTTCTAGTGAAAAGTATAATGCTAAATATTGAGGGAAGTTGCCTATTCAAATGTTTAGTGATGCATACAGATGTGCCCGGTGTGCCCGGGTGTGACTCTGCCACATACGAGTAATGTCAGGCAAATCATTTCGCCTCTCTAAGCCTCAGTCTCTACCTTCATAAAATGGACAAATGTCTTCTGTGCCTATTTCACTGCAAATCAAAGGAGAAAAAGTGTGTGAAATATCTGCACAGAAAGGTACAGTAGTACATTGTGGTTATTTTGTGTGTGCACACCAGTAAGATTATCGTGTGGAAACAGATTTCTTTTTGCTGGAAGACAGACTATATTTTGAAGTCATCCATATGAGAAAAAATACTTTTTCTTCTTTTAATTATCGAATTATAAAATTTAAAACCAACTACACTGTTTCCTTGCAACTGCTCCCATTTACTAAAAGTGAAACCTGAAAACTCCCTCCCACATCAACTCCCACCAGCTCTC
The DNA here is from genome assembly GCA_028533065.1 of Trachops cirrhosus. NCBI lineage: Eukaryota > Metazoa > Chordata > Mammalia > Chiroptera > Phyllostomidae > Trachops > Trachops cirrhosus. Next base: position 108,427,238 of record CM052539.1, on the reverse strand, counting down.
TATAGTGAAACCAGGACACCCCCACACAGTTCCAAGTTCTCTACAACACCTACAGGAACATAGGTGTTGACGAGTGTGTCCTCTAGCACAGAAAATGTCTTTTTTTCCTTTTCATTGAATTTATTGGGGTGACACTAGTTAACAAAATTATACAGGTTTCAGGTACACAATCCTATCACCCCAAGTTAAGTCTCCATCCATCACCGTTTACCTCCTTATACCCCCCACCTCCCTCCACACCCCGAAAAATGTCTCTTACAGCCTACACATGTTGAAACTAAATACAGACATGCATCACAGATGCACCACCAATGAGTATATTATATTTTTTAAAGCACCTGGTCATAGGAAGTGATAGAAAGCAATAAATTTTTCTAATTTATACTGTTAATAATATGGACCTAAATGAGTTGGGATTATTATTCAATTTTTTGAAAGGGAAAAGAAGATAAAGATAATCCAGATGACTTGGATTGCTACTGGAAATTATTTTATTTATTCTGCCTTGTTCAAAAAAGGGGGGCAGGGGGAAATAAGGAAGCGGGGAGTGAAGCAAATCATATAAATGAGTATACTGTAGTTGGATACAAAGTAAAGTAAGTATGGCAAAGAGGAAAATAAGGTTAATAAAGTGAAACGAATCTGGGAGCAGCCCCGTCCCCCACATCTGACTGTGTTTATCGTGTATTGCTCTGTAAGAAAGGCAAAGAAAGCTCAGGAGAAGCTGACACCAGGTTTCTCACCAGCCATTCTCCTGTCACTCTTCCAAAGACCATTCAAACTTACCAGCCACTAAGAAGACTGTCAGTATTGGTAGTAGCTGTAGGTCAGAAGTTCTCCCAAAGCAGGGCATTTCTGTTCTCTTATTTTCTGCCCTTCACTCAGTCCTTCCCCTCCACATAAGTATGAAAGGAGCTGTGGACATGGTGGGGCTCTTTCTAGTCAGCTTCTCCGTGCTCAATCCTCTCAGCCCATCAGCAGCGGGACATTCCTGTCCTCCTGATCCCTTCCTTCAACTCTGGGTTTCAGACTGAGAAAACTCTTGGAACAGAAGAAACTCTTCTCTGGAGCTTGACACAGCAATAGATTTCCTGTATGAAGCACTGAAGCAAGGACAGAGGAAGCAGATTGATTATCTTTCAGCTCATTGGTCCTTCTCTCACTTCTGCTCTACACATAAATTTTACAGTAAGGCATTGAACATGCCCAAAATAAACGGATTTGTCTAAACTTGGATTAGAGAGCAAAACAGACTATTCATCTATTTTTAGCCCATCCCTTTAAACTTCCCAGGCATGATAACTTTTTAGAAGCTTTCCCCAAGTTGAAAAGGTGGACAGCCTCAGTAACAAAGTTTGTAATAAAATATTTTCCTTGAAAATTCTTGCATGAAATTACTGCCTATAATATTTACAAATCTAAGTTCATCATAAGTGTATTACTTTCCTATTGCTACTGTAACAAGTTATCATAAACTGAGTGATCTGAAACAACAAACATAAATCTTATAGTTCTAGGGGTCAGATGTTCACAATGGACCTTATGGGACTAAAATCAGAGTGTGGACAGGGCTATGTTCTTTCTGGACACATGGGGAGATTCTGTTCATTGAATTTTCCAGCTTCTAAAGGCCACCAGCATTCCTAGGTTTGTAACTGCATCATTCCCATCTCCTGTTCCCATGTCACATTCTCTGATTATAACCCTCCCACTTCCCTCTTATAAAGACCCTGTGATTATATTGGACCACACGCATAATCCAGGATAATCTCCCTATCTCAAAATCCTTAACTTAATCACATCTACAAATTCTCTTTTTCCCTGTAAATTTGCCTATTCACAAATTACGGAGATTAAGTCATGGACTCTTGATGGGGTCTGGGGGAGGCATTCCTCTATCACGATTTTGTATTTATTTCCATTCATTTTCACTTTGAAGAGCTAGACTGATCATTTGAACCAAATTACAAATAAACACCCATCTTTAGTTGTCACAGGGCTGTAATCGAGACTTACAAAAAACAAAAAAACTCTGCCTTAATGTTCTAGTTCATGTACATTTAGATTATGTTTGGAGGAAAGAAACTCTGTATGTGCTAAGAATTTCTTATGCCAAGGCAAAACTCTCCAGGAAGGGGAAGAAAGCATTGCAAACAGGAAAAAGACTAAACAACATGCATTTTTTTTCTTTTAAGTTAGCAGTTTTATCTTTCCTCTTGCCAAACTGTAAGTAAACTATATATATCTCACCTCCCCCGCCTCCCTGCCCCGCCGCTTCATCTTCCCCAGCTTTCCTTTTAGTGAATCAGTTTTATTCACACCGAGCAATCAAGTGCTGGAGGGCATGTGATACTTGAAGACATGGGCTATGTGACAATGGTGGTAACAAAAATGACTTCCCTTCTGTTTAATATTGTACCAGATGTCAGGAAATCCATGATGAACTGTCATTTGAAATATAACATTCTGGCTTCCACCGCATTGATGTTAAGGTTCATAGTAGTTAAGACCATGAATTTTGATAACAGATAGACCTAAGTCTCTGCTGGGCAATTACTAGTCTGATGATACTAGGCGAGTTTCTTATTCAAGTCAGTAACCTGTTTTGTTCCATTTATATTGTACTTACATGAGTGTTTTCTTATGTCATCAAAATTTCTTGCTGATCATTTATTTTAATGCCTGTTCAGTGACAACCAGAACTAATGCACAAAAGGGCTACATGACCTGCTTAATGTCTCAAAGTGACTTAGTGACACAGCTGAAAGTAAAACTCATATTTCATGTTTGCCAGCCCTGTGTTTTTTCCACTCACCTCCTTTCGTCTGAAATTTCAGGCAACTCCCCATGTACTCATCTCAGGTCAGACCACAATCTGCAATCAGCAGTTTAATAATCACATGAATGGTATCAAAAACCATAGAAATCTCTCAGTAGATTCGGCAGGATGCAACTTCTTCCCCACCTCCTTTATCGCCTCTTCCCCACCGCCAACCTCTCAGCTCCCACCTTTACTTCTTGAGGAGGTGGGTGTTTAGAAGAACAATAAAGGGACTGAGCATTTGTTAGCATAACCATCCACCAAGCTATGCCATGAAAGTCAACATAATAAAAGAGAAGGTTCCTTGTCTAGTACATGCACATCACTGAAACAACTAAAGGACCCATATATTTCTTGTCTGTGTCCCTTGGGCACCAGGCTCAAGAAGCAGAGCAGGAGAGCAGGACGAGACTAGGAAAGTGGTACAGCTCAAACCAAAAATCCCAAACTTTTACTCTAACAGTCTTTCAAGCCCTCTGCAATACTGCCAATTAAGAATCAGAACACACAAAAGAGTAACAACACAAAGTGACTGTGATTAATGCTGTGGTGGCCAAAACAAAACAACTTGGTAAGTTTTGGTGATCTTCAGTGAGTTAGAGCTGCTTTAAGACATAATGCCCCCAAATGCACATAGCTGATTTAATAAAAAATGATCTGCCTGTGAATGTTTTTGAAGTACACTTTTTTTCCAGTTAGGTGTATTTCTTTGTCTCCAATGTCAGATTCGGTCCCAGCCACACCTCAAATGAGTTAGAAGACACTGCTCTCTTGCCATTGGCACACTTCCCCTTTACGTGGAAGCTTGTATGGATCTTGAACACTCACAGCACAGACACTAAGGACCTGCTATTACTGACCCCTCGTCCTCCAGTGCATGCTCTTTCACCTCCCGAATCTGAGTCCTGACTGGCAAGAACTCAAGGACTTGCCTACCTCTAATGCTTTAGCTCAATTTTCTGGATGTGTATATTTGCAAAAATGGGCCAGTACCTTCTTGCCTGGTCATTTTGTACTTTCTGTAAACTCTCTGAAGTGTGTGGCCTTCCACAGTGTGCACACAAATGCATACCCACACAAAGATGCTACTGATCATTTCTCCCGAGTTCCTCAATCTACCCCATCCTGCTGTTGCCCAAGTACTAATGTAACAGTTTCAAAGAGGTGAAAGAAAAATGCCTAATAGTGTGAAGAATTTCAAGGAACTCACACTCCATTCTTTATTTGACTCTCCTCTCTGCCCTCATAGCACAATGATTACAGATGCAAGGCTAATAATTTGCCTCAGAGACACCATTATCGAATGGCTGCAAAAAGTGGCCACTCTGCAGGCCATGTCCTCTTTTCCTGTTCTCCAGTTCACTTCTCTGCAACCTTCGTAGACCCGAGCTCTGAAGGCAACTCATCTGAAATCCCGGATTTCCTTCCATGTACAATCACTAAATGTGCTAGTGAGTAACTTAAAAGAGCCCCACAAAATGAATAGATCTCCTTTTATATTCTACTGTATCATTGATACTAACTTTGAAAATTTTCACTTTCAAAGTACAGTTGATGTTATGTCACCTCCATAATTCTCCTTTAAAAGTTAGATAAAACATATACTAGATGAGAGTTAATCATTATTTTTCAAAATAAATTCACAGAATGGGCAAAGAGAACGATTTAGAAATAGATGTTTGAAATTAAAATATGTGCAATATCAAATAAAAAGTAAAACCAGGGCAAAGAAACCACATATTATTTTACCAAATATCAATGTTAGACCTCAGTGGTCACATCCATAGTAAACAGTCAAGGTCAAGCCCTTAGCTTAACACCAGGCACCATTCTAAGCACTTTAATAATATGGCCTCATTCAATATATAAAGTAAATATCCTTGTTATCCCTATTTTTTTCAGTTTAGAAGTAAATTGTCCAATCATGCTGCTAATTAAGTGATGGAGAAAGGATTCAAGCCCAAGAAATCTCACTCCAAAGTCTGTTTCTTAGTTATGTGACTAATTGCTTTACTAGGTATTATTTTTATTCTGTCTTGTCTTCCACATTCCTGACCCTTCCTAAATCTAGTCACCTACTCATTCGCTCTTTCTTCCAGTTGGGCACTCTTACAACCGAATAGTTTTCTGTTTTGAAGAGAGAGAGAGGCAGAGAGAAAGAGAAAAAGAAACTGCGCTTCTCTAATCATATTTGCCATAAGAGCATTCTCTGCTGCCCCCTGGAGATAATTTGGTGAAACCAAAGTTAATGTTTTCATAAATTCATTTTAGCAAATTCAGTGATGCTGCCCTTTGAGAATTTGATCTCAAAGTATGCTGACATGCTAAACATTGCACATTTATTTATATCTTTTGGAAACTAGTTAAACAAAGCAAATGGCTTCCTGGTAGATAGTGTAGATATTACAACCTGAAGAAATATTACTGAAAAGAAGAATAATGAATCTTCTGAGATCCCAAGATGGCTTAATAAAAATAGTAAAGAGCTAAATGGGTGGATGGATGGATGAATGGATGGACGGATGGATGGATGGATAGGTGGATAAATGGATGGGTTAATGAATGGAAGATAGATTCAATGTCTCATTTCAGAGAAATATGAAGTCGATGGTTGTAGGTTGGATACCCTGGGAAGCAAACCTTGAAACAGAGTTTAGTGTGAAGAATGGTTATTAAAGAGTAACCTTGGATCATCTCTTATAGAACTGAAGAGACAGAAACTAGTGTGGGCAGAGGGAGATGTCAAACTCTAAGGTAAGCCCACAAGAGGCTCAACTAACCCCGTGGGGAAATCTGGAGTTTGAACCCTTAGGATATGTCCTCTGCTGTGCTGAAATGCCATATCTTAATATTCCTAAATCCACCAGTCATTAGATATAGCTCATGGAAGGAGCATCACCTTGGGTGAGGTGATCCGTAAGTCATTCTAAACTGCCAATGACATTAGAACAATAAAGTCCTTCATTGAAGGGAGTCAGGTGGTACCTCACAGCATCTGCTATATGGATAACTCCCCTCCTGGGGACCACCCACACTACACCCTCTTCCCACATCCCCCTACCCCACCCCACCCCAAAGAGAAACTGACATGGAGAGGGGAGGAACACTGGCAAGAGAAGAACACTTTTCCCATGGCATTAGAAAGGAGAAGGACATCTGGGAGTCCCATCACCCATTTCCTCTCCCTCCAAACTTATGACCAGCCTCTCAATTAGTATTTGAGCCTCCTTATTACCCTTCCAGACCACCCCAACCCTGCCTGTGAATCTTTGGTGGTGATTTTGTCAACTTCAGTACTAAATGGCAATTCTCTCCTCCCCCCCTCCCACACACGGTACTTTAGAGGCAGTTCTGTTATTTTCATCTATGCGTGACAACTGGAAAGGGGAAGTCGACAAAAATACAGAAATAAACTGAAATGAATGAAAAGCCAAGTCATATACCTTGGCTAAAAACTAACATGCAGGCAGAGTATTCTGAAAAGAGACAGGTATCATCTGATCTCCAAAATGCCTTAATTACTAAAGTCAAAAAAGAAATTTTAAAAATAGCCAAATGGAATCACGGTAAATGTTTCAGGAAGCATCAAATTAATAAAATGGTTTTTGCATAACTTTCTAGTAAGAGCATATGAAACATTAAAATTGTCAGTTATAGAAGCTGTCTACACTTTCACTCAATTTTCAGTGGACATTTTTGATGGAATGACAAATGTTCTGTTGAGTCATATGGTTTTATTATGTCAGTGGCTTAAAATTTCTATTCCCAAATTACGTGTTTACTCATGCTATCTTTTATAAGGAGATGTATGTTTTAATAAAAAAAATTGGAAAGTAATATATATATAGTTCTAAAATGTCTTTCATTCTTTTGTCATTTTTATAATTCCTACAGTTCCACTTTTGTCATTTTAAACATAAAAAAGAATATTTTGAAGTCTCTGACTTTTTTCAGAGTTTTCAGAACTTTAAAAATAGTTCTTATTTTTTCACCAAATATCAATGTTAGACCTCAGTGGTCACATCCATAGTAAACAGTCAAGGTCAAGCCCTTATCTTAACACCCAGGCTCCACTCTAAGCACTTTAATAATATGGCCTCATTCAATATATAAGTTCCGCTTTTAGAACTTATATAAGTTATGTAAGTTCCAAAAGTGGAACATTATATATAAACTTTAAGTTCCTACTTTTTATAAAATTCCTAAAGTTTATAAACTATAAACTTTATAGTTCCTATTTTTAAAGTGTCTGTGGGTAAATCTCTATTATCTATTGTTTCTACTGGTTCTTTCTGTGAAGTCCGGTTTTCTCTCATACCAGGCATCCTGTTTTGTTTTTCAAATTATAGAAACAATTGGAGGACTTTATGGTTTTATCTGTCCTAAGAATATTTTCATTTACTTCTGCCAGGAATCTGTAAACCTTAGCAATCTGGAATCATCTTAATCCAATTTTAAGGACAGATTTCCTAGGCTACCAGCTGCCCAGAAGCTAGGCTGCAGTCTATGTGAAGAATAGTTTTATTTTCTTGTCTCTGTTCCTACTTCTGTCCACCCCAAGAAACTAAGAATACTACTTTGCTGCTCTTCTAGATCAACAAATATCCCCAGGGTTAAAGAAGTTTCAAGAGCCAGCTTCACCAGTCTGTGTCTTTATTTTTCTGGATCTTGGCCCATTAATTCTTCATTACTCTGGAAGTTCTCTAATCCCTTCCAGCAGATGATGATGATGATGATGATGATAATGATGATTTCTAGATTTTCTCCTTGTCTTCAGTGGGAGAGTTGGTCAAAATTTCCTGCTCTTTGATTCTTTACTTTTCCTCACCTCTCACAATCCATCAACGAATTATTTTGGTTCCTCCTTTGAAATACTTTTAAACCTGATCATTTCATTAATCTCCACTGTACTGGATTAGGGGAAAAAAGTTATGATTTCCAAAGCATTGTTTTAAAATAAATCCTGATGTTATTTAACTTGTGGGTGTCAGCAAAATATAAAAAGATACTAGAAGCTGAAGAACCTTTGCATTTGGTAGCTGCTCCATTTTATAACAACTTTCTTCCAACTGTTCTATTAAAATCCTTGTTTCTTTTAGTCACTTGTAACACTGATTATGTTCATGAAACATAAAAGCTCAGGTATTCCATACATTGAATTTAAAAATTTTAAAAGTCAGAAGTCCTGACTTATGTTAATATATGTTAATATATTTCCTTGAGATAGTTTATGCTCCATTAATATCTATCTAAATTATGTTTCTGTGACTACTTTCTTATTAGTGATCTTTCTTCCTTGTATGCTTTAATTCTCCTTACTTATTTAATATGCTGCTAATGATTTTTGAGTGGTTTAATATGATTTGAAAGTGTGTCTAGGGAAATTTTTTAAAGAATACTGTTATGAATCAATAAAATATACTAAAAAAAATACCATTATGATTACTTCACCTTCGGAAAAGAAAAAGGGTTATGAGACTGTTGGAAATGTTTAGATGATCAATGCTCTGAATCGAGAAAAGGAAGTAGATATGATCTTTTTGTTATTTAGTGTTTCTATATTTTACTTGGCTGAACATGATAAAGCAATTAAACCTGTAGGAAGTGGTGGCCTCCTTCTAACAAATTTGTCCTAAGAATGGAAAAACATAACTGAATTTCTGCTGGTGATGTAGCAACCTTGGGGAGAATAAACTGAGAATGAGCTTGCACCACATGCTGATCTAGAAACCCTAATTCTCATAAAGTGGAACCCCAGAACCAGTGGCAGTGGAAATATAAGCAGCCATGCCTCCATCTTCAAAAGTAAATCACTCTCACTATCGCCAGACACCTCCATCCCGAGGCCTTCAGGACACCGCAACCATTAGAAAGTCTTGGGAGATGCTTCTGGGAGAAGGGGTGTGGGCAGCGGCATGGAGAGTAGGCTGCTTTTATCTTTGTCCATTGGACATGTATTACATAATCTCTGTTTCAAAATGATGTTTTATGACTCCTAAATTTGGTTTGCTTGATATAACAGGATCAGAAAAAGAGGGAAATAAAGTATTACTACTGCTAAAAGATTTAAGTTCTTACAGGAATGTGTCATCAGGCACTTAATTTAATATTTGTCTTAGGTCCATTTGGAAGCAAAAAACAACTTAACTCCTTGGCCCCTAGGTTATCAGTATTAATGAATAAGACCCAATGCCCAGATTGGAACTAGTTTTTTAGAAGTGACATAATAAAATACTTTCAGAGCATTTTTTGTTTGTTTTATTTATAGTTTTATTCCATTGTTATTCTTCCAAAAGATTTCCCTTTATTCAAGTACAAGTATTAGGTAACACAATTATGCTTTATATACACCAATTTTTATCTCTATTAAATGGGATTATTTAAACAAATGACTTTAAAAGGCTATCAAAATAATGCTTCTACAAGGCAAAGAGGTGCATGATATAAAATTTTCTTTCTATAAAAAGAAATAAAAAATAAAAAATGACTGAGGACCCTGGCCAGGTAGCTAGCTTAGTTGGTAAGGATATGCCAAGGTTGTGGGTTCGACACCTGGTCAGGGCACATGCAAGAATCAACCCATGAATACATAAATAAGTGGAACAACAAATGAATGTTTCTTTCTCTCTTTCTCTGTCTCCCTTCCTCCCTCCCTCTATCTCCCTCTTTCTGTCCCTTCCTCTCTCTCTCTAAAAATTAATAAAAAATATTTTTAAATGACTGAGGGATCAAAATATATTTGCAACTAGTTATTATAAAAGTAATGCCTTCTTGGCAAGAACAATTAAATGGTAGCACAAAATGATATTTTTTAAAAGTGAAAATATTCCCTCAAGGGCTCTAATTTCCACCTGCCTTCCCATTCCCACACTCCATTTGTGGTAGCCAGAATATATACAAATCCAAATCCTTAGAACAGTGAATATAATACTTTTCATGGCAAAAGAGACTTGACAAATGTGATTAAGTCAATGAGCTTGAAATTGGATTCTCTGGGTGTGCCCCATATAATCACAAGTGTCCTTGTAAAGGAAAGAAGGAAAAAGAAGAGTCAGAGTCAGAGAGACAGCAGAAAGGTACGCCTCTGGCTTTGAAGAAAGAAGAAGGAGCCAGGAACCAAAGAACGCAGGCTGCCTTAGAAACTGGAAAAGGCCAGGAAGAAGTTTCCCCTCTAGAGGTTCCAGAAAGAACACAGCCTTGCCAACACCTTGATTTTAGCCCAGTTAAAGCTATTTTGGAGTTCTGACCTCCAGAACTATGAGACAGTAAATTTGTGTTGTTATAAAGCCACTAAGCTTGTGGTACTCTGTTACAGCAGCAATTGGAAATTAATACATCATTTAACCATTACTGTACTTGTAAATGTACAAAGACAACTCTGTAAATGTTGTCTTCCACAATATATACAAAGGCCTGCTATGATATTCTTTTCCTGTTCTTCCACCTTAGTCCTAATATGTGAGGAGCCCAGGTGAGAGTGCAGTTGGAATATGTCTAAATATTTTAAAGTTAACAAGATAACAAACATTTTACTAAATGTGTTCTATCCTCCTACCTTAACAAATATGATTTCAACATTAAAAAATTATGCAAATCTATGGTTTGTATAAGAACAAATGTTGGCAAAATATCAAAAGCCAAATTTAATTACTATTACATAAGTGTGGGTGTTCTCCGGATGGTCCATCTGTGTTTGGGAGAGTCATATGTAATTCACAAGACATTATATAAGTATATCATTAGTTCTTTTATTTTTTCCTACAGAATTCCATCTCCCCCCTCAGTGAATTGCCTAGCCTTTTTTTCTTTTGAGTTAGCAATATGTTTTGGTAATATACTAAAGTTCCTTATACTCTGAATATTTATCTCCTCATCTGCTTCTTGATTCCAATAAATAATTTACAGGAAGTTTAAAAGCTACATATTTTTATTTTAAATTTTGTCGGAAAGATAACATACAGAGCTCTCTGATAGATTTGAAACTTATGCCTTTGTTGTCTTATTTGGTTTTGGTTTTTTGCCAAAATAAGAATTTTACCATTTTATTCAATATTTGTTAAACTATTTGCACTTATTATACTATTGTGATAGTAGGTCTTATTTCAGCCATCTTGTTTTCAGTTACCTATTTACCATACTTTTAAGGTTGTTTAAATTATCCTTGTCTAATATTCCCATTAGAAGAATTCAGGAACTTCTGGTCAGGATGATGGCATAGGTAATGCAGCACTCACCTCCTTCCACAACCATATCAGAATTACAACTAAACTACAGAGCAACCACCATTCAGAACCACCTGAAACCTGGCTTAATGGAAGTCTTACAACTAGGAAATTAAAGAAGAAGTCCCATGCAGACTGGTAGGAGCAGCAGAGATGCAGAACAGGCTGGTCCCACACCTACATGTGGTAGATAAAAATTGGGAGGAATATCTTGGCAGGAAAGATTCCCCCTGAGGACTGAGGGGTGGGGTCCCAGTTGCAAACCAGGTCCCCCAGTCAAGGGTTCCAGTGCCAGGAAGAGAAGTCCCCATGACTTCTGGCTGTAAAAACCAATGGTGATTGAGGCTGAAGGATTTGGAGAGCTTCTGAAGTTCCAGGCAGCTCCTCTTAAAAGACCTGTGCACAAACTTACTCAAATCCACTCCCTCTGAGTTCCAGCACTGGGGCAATAGCTCAAAAGGCACCAAGGGCATATGGGGAGGAACTTAACTGTCTTGTATCAGGGTGAGAGTTTGGGGGGTAGCTTTATCCCAGACAGAAGTGCTGGCAAAGAACGTGGTTCCTTTGATGAGCACCCCCCACCACCCAACAGAGCCAGTGGGCAGGTGATATATCTGAGACTCCATCAAGTTGGTTCACAGTTTGCCCTGCTCTGGTGATTCCCTGAGGTCCATACACCAACTTAGGTCCCCACCTGAGCTATTTCCAGTGGCTTTTCCATACAAATGACTTGTCTTAGCTCATACTTCAGATTTTCTTAAAATCTCTGAAATGAGCAGCATCTGGTCTCAGCGTTCCTCGTACCTCTCACTAAGTGGCCCCAGGTCCAGAACTAACCACAGCTGGCCTTGGATCACAGCTTGGCCTTATCTGGGCACTTCCAAGCCAAGCATAAGTAGCAGCCATCTACAGATTGCTTTGTAGCTCACGATGGGTGGCTCCAGGAAGAACACAGGTAGCAGCTGACCTTGGCCTGAGCCTCTCAGAAGGCCCCAGAGCCAGCACACCCAGTGGACAGCTTCAGGCCACATCAAAGCACCACCACCCAACCACCTTCACAAATGGTACATCCAAGAGACAGATTCAGCAGACACCAGAGCCCCTGCACAGCTGATCCTCCATGGTGATCAGTGGTTGGTGGTCCCAGCCTGTCTTTGCAGCTCATGGGTCTGAGGGTAAATCCCTCCCATTGACATGCCAATAGCAATCAAGGCTCAACCACAAAAGAAGGGTATACACAGACCACACAGGGGGGACATCTCAAGTGCCCAGTTTGGATGACCCAGGAGGCTGTGCCACTCGACTGCAGAACACCTACTACATTAGGCCACTCTACCAAGTCTGGGAGATATAGCAGCTCTAACTAATACATAGAAACAAACACAGGGAGGCTGCCAAAGTGAGGAGACAAAGAAACATGACCCAAATAAAAGAACAGAACAAAACTTCAGAAAGAGAACTAAATAAAATGGAGACAAGCAAGCTACCAGATGCAGAGTTCAAAACACTGCTTATAAGGATACTTAATGAACTTAGTGAGAACTTCAACAGCATAAAAAAGTACCAGTCAGAAGCAGAGGATACACTAACAGAAATGAGAATGCTTTACAGGGAATCAACAGTAAAATACATGAAGCTGAGAATCAGATCAGCAATTTGGAATATAAGGAAGCAAAAAACATCTAATCAGAACAACAAAAAGAAAAGTAATCCAAAAAAATGAGGATAGTGTAAGGAGCCTCTGAGACAACTTCAAGCATACCCCCATCCACATCATGAGTGTGCCAGAAGGAGAAGAGAAAGAGCAAGAATTTAAAAAAGCATTTTTTAAAAAATGATGGGAAACTCCTGGACATACAAGTCCTGACGTGAAGAGAATCCCAGACAAGATGAACCCAAAGAGGTTACACCAAGACACATCATAATTAAAATGCCAGAGGATAAAGACAAAGAGGCAATTGTAAAAGTAGCAAGAGAAAAGCAGTTAGGTAGTTAATTACCTGCAAGGGAGCTTCCATTAGACTGTCAGCTGATTTCTCAACAGAAACTTTGCAGGCCAGAAGAAATTGGCAAAAAATATTCAAAGTGATGAAGAGCAAGAACCTACAACAAAAATTATTCTACCCAGTAAAGCTATGATTTAGAATCAGAGGACAAATAAAGAGCTTCCCAGACAAGAAAAAGCCAAAGAAGTTTATCGCCACCAAACCAGTAGTATTACATAAAATGTTAAAGGTTTGGTCTCCTTTAAGAAGAAAAAAAAGAAAAAATATGAACAATAAAATGGCAATAAATGCATATCTTTCAACAGTTGAATCTAAAAAAAAATAAAAATAAATGAACAAGCAAAATAGAAACAGACTCATAGATATGGAAAACATTTTGATGGTTGCCAGAGGGGAGGAGGGTGTGGGGCATGGGTGAAAAAGGGGAACAGATTAAGAAGTAAAAATTGGTAGTTACAGAATAGTCATGAGGATATTAGGTACAGCATAGGGAACAAAGTCAATAATACTCTAATGACTCTGTATGGTTTCTGAGAATTAGTAATGTCTAATCACTAGGGTATAGATCTGAAACTAATATAATAATGTATGTCAACTATAATTGAAAAATTAAAAAATGACTTAAAAATAAAAAAAGAATTCAATTTTTTGCCTATATTCACTCTAGTTTTTTCTTTTTTACAATTTTAAAACAATTAAAATGTCCAAATATGAATAATTTTCTGCTTTCTGCTTTTGTAACTGTCCTATATTTCAGTTGCAGAATTAAAATTCAGCAAGAAGACTTTCCTTGAAAAATACTGGCAATGAGATAGTATAATCCAAGATAACTAATATATTGGCAAAACCTCAGCTTTAATCAATGGATGTTTTGATTGCTATATTTATCTTTATAAATACTGTACAAAAGTTGCTAGCGATTATTATAACCTTTTTTCATCTCTTGAGACTAGCTCTAAATATTATTGGTAAAGGCTTTTGCAAACTCCCTGCAAAACCCCTATTGTATCACTAGAGATTTTCGAAAGTTTTATGTAGTTTTCTTCCTCCAGATCTATACAAGGTCCATTCCCTTGCCCTCCCCACCTCACCCCACCCAATCCTACCCCATCCCTGGTTTTCTCTGTACAAAAATCCCCCCAAAAGAAGTCCAGGATCTGTCATGAAAGTTTCCTTGTGGGTATCTCGGCTTCTGTGTGGGTGTTTTGGAGGCAAGAATGACACCAGGTGTTAAACTAGTGTGGTGAGACCAGACCTTGGTTCAGGAACCTCTGGCTAGGAAAGAATTTAGACCCAAGACTCAAACTAAAAGAGAAAATTTATTTGGAAAATTACAGAGATAGAAGAAGTGAGTGGTAGAAGAAGTGGGCTCAGGATACTAGTAACAGGGGCAAAAGAAGGGACCTTGGAGTTTAGGAGACCAAAGGGTAAAGGAAACACTCCTTGGGGGAAGGCGGAGGAGAATGGGAGAGGTGAGGACATATTTCCCAAGGGGAGAGAGGGCTGGGTCCTCCATCCTAAGGGCTTTAAAGGGTGGGGATTTCAGGGAAGGTCCCAGGGGAGGATCTCAGTAGAATATTCATTAGTTTTACAGGTATATTGCCTTGGGGTTGTGGTTTCCACTGATTGGTCACCCCAGGGCAGGGGGTCATTAGTCAGTGCAGCTGGTCCTGAGGCAGCCCTGGCATCCCTTGTCTGGTTTTGCTGCTGTTCCGGGCCTGGAGCTAAAACACAACTGAGACCTAGATATACTTGATACAGGGGCAGAACCTCATTTCCCTGGGGGCATAATGTTTAACCACTACTCTCCATCCCCTTGTTTGTTCCATCTAAAGGGGTCTAACCCTCATGACTAACAACATGCCAGAAAAGGAAAGGTCAGGGGTGGGTCTGTATAACTGTGTTCACTTTTACAGACAGATGTCATTTGCTGTGGATGATGAGTTTCTTGTTTGTTTTGGGTGTACCTGATTTTTCTCCATGTTGTTTCTTATTCTCCTCCCATTTCCTTCTGTTGTTCTTTGAAAATCTTCCCCTACAGTTCACTTTCTGGCCCTCACATGTGCCAGAGGGACAGTGTGCTTTTAATGACCTTGTGGGGCATCAGTTGCTCTGGTAGTGCTGGGACACGCGAAGTCGGCTGGGGGCTGCCAGCTCCTGCACCTCCACGCTGTGGGAGCACATAATGATCCCACCGGTGGTCCCTAGCCAGGCAGCACACCCTGGAGTGGGAGGAAGAGGTAGCCATGGGGGGTCTGGGGTGGTCCTCAGACTTGACCACTAACCCCCCAGAGCCAAGCATCGTGACCAGGGTTCCCTGGTGCAAGTGGGACATGCTGTGCGTGGGCCAGCCCTTCATGTGGGTCTGTGAGCAGGTCGTGGAGTTGTACTGCAGGATGCTCAGGTGGCAGTGAAAGGAGTGAAGAGCATGGGTCCCCTGAAAATAAGGAAACAATCCCTACAATCCTGCCTACAGGCCTACAGGCAGGATTGGGAGAAGGGAAGACAGAAAGTGCAGAGTTTAATACACATTACATTGTAAAATAATAGCTGTGCCTTCCTGAAGGGAAGAGGGCTGCTGTCTGGGGCAAATTGTGTATGTGACTGTGAGAACGAGCTGTGACACATGTCACAGCCAGGGGGGCAGATGCTCCCCTCAAATTCCCGTGTGTCGCTGGGAACTCTTGCCCTGAGGAAAGATGGCAGACAAAAGAGGGTCAAAGACACTGGGGAGCTGACAAAAATAGTGGACACTAGTGCACTAATACGGAGAGCAGGATATCAGATCAGGCAGGAAGTTCTGAGCCGAGCGTTTAAATTAGAGCTGGCTGCCTTGAGGTCAAAGGAGGTCCCCTGGGAGGTCTGCCTATAGGTCTGTCTGTGAGTCTGCCCATGAATGAGCCAGCCAGGAGGTCTGCAGAGAGGTCAGCCTGGAGGACTGCAGAGAAGGCTGCCACGTGGTGGGGAGGTTTGCCTGGAAAGGACCCATGGCAGAGCTGGCAGTGCTGCAGGGGACCTGCTTGGCCACCCGGACTCGAAAGAGATGCTCGGAGCTGAACTGTGACCTGGAATGTTGAGCTACAGACTTCTCCTTTTCTGAAAGACGTACCTCTGAGTGGTGTGTTCTGAAACCGGCCTGATTTGGCAGAGAGAGGCAGGACTATCTGTTTTGGGGTGTTTTTAAAGAGAGCAGGACTTAACGGCAGAGATCTGCCATTATTCTAAATCTGTATAACCTTTAAATAAACAACCCCTTTCCTTTTTCACCGAACGCTTGCCTTGGAAGTTACACTACTTGGCGGTGTGCAATCAAACGCCATTGCTGTTCCAGAGCATCATTGGCTGGTTCTGTAACAGCAGGGGTGCATGGGCTCATCAGCTGGATCTGTGTGCCCTGAGGCCTCAGTGCTAGGCAGCCCAGCTGGTCCTGAGTTCCGCTGTAGCTGCCATCACTGGGTGCGGTTCCATGCGCTACTGCACCAGACCCAAGGTCAGTGCCCAGCCCCACCCTGCTCACAGTAATGTTGCCTGGAGGTTAGAGCGGGGGCAGCATCTCACCCAGGAAGCATGTACTCATTCTTCTTCATGAGCACCTTGGTTTTCTGAGGGCACTAGCATTTATAATCTAGTTGCTCCTTCAATGAATTGCTCACAGCCCCTTCAACGGAAGCGACTCCATCTCTGACAGAACTTTCCATGTGGAGCGCAGGCGATTGCTGATCTCCGAAGTGTGGATCATGTTCCTATGGTCTTGTGCACCTCCATACTGCTTGTGCATCCCATACTGATAAAATCTACAGCAGTGCTACTCCAAGTGTGGTCCAAAAATTGGTATCAGTTTGTGAGACGAGAGGAGGGGAGGAGGGGAAGTGGGGAGAGACAGGCGGCTTTTTCCCAGTATAAATGAACTGAATTAGTAGATACACAGTTTAGTGTAGCTGACTTTTTTTTCCTTTGCAAGATTTTCTCAATAAAAGAAGCAGTGTATTAATTTACATTCTTGTGTAAGCTTTATCTCATCTAGATAAACTACTCTTGGAATGGAATTTTGAGTAGCATTGGTCTAAACTAGAATTTTAGTTCTGGATTGTTAGAATGTGTTTTGTGTGTCATTGCTTAGTCGATAATAAGATTTACTAACCTTAATGTTTCTTTTCTTCAACACTTTAAAAATTCTACTTTATTATTTTCTTTCATCCGGTGCTACTACTTGGAAAATTTAGCCTGACATTTATTGCTTGGTAGTTGACCTGCATTTATCCTCTGGAAACTTTTAGCATTTGCTTTTTGAACTTAGTGCTCTAAAATGTTTATTTAATAGGTCTGGATACAGTTTCTCTCATCTATTCTGTTGTACAAGTCAAATGAGTCTTTTCAAACTAAGGTCTTATATTTTCTGTTCTGAAAATTTTCAGTGATTACCTTCTTGAAATCTTACTTTATTTTACAGTTACTCCAATAATATTGATATTAACATTCCCTCTTCTATCCCCCACAGCTCTTATTTTTTCATCTTTTTACCTTTTCCTAATGCGTTCCTCGAATATTCTCCAACCTGCTCATTAGCAGCTCATCCAGCTCATTATTTTTTTCTTTGGCTATATTCATTCTATTTAATTATTAAACCCATCCATTGAGACCTTTATTTCAACAATAATATATTGATATTTAATATCTCTAATTCTTCTTTGGAGCTTCCTGTTTCATATTTCCCATATTCTCCCTTATGTCTCTGAGGATATTCGTTGTTTTTAAATTTTTTTGTCCACTCCAGCCATTCACTATGATTACTTCTGTAATGATTTTTTGTTTGTTTTTGTCTTTTTTTAATGCTCCTAGATTCATAATGTGAGCTTGTGAGCTCAATTTATCATTGTAAAATCAGTGAGTTGCCATGGCAAATAATGGATACTTGGGGAGAAGAGGGAAACTTTAGGCTCTGACTTGTGCTGGTTTAGGAAGCAGAGGGGTACATCACAGCATGAAGACTGTCTGGTATTGCACTTTGGACTCGACCCTTCTGTGCCCTGCACCAATGAGATACTGCCTATCAAGTAAACTAATTAATACCGATAACCCAAGCATTATTCCTTTCTAACAGTAATCCCCAATTTTTTTTTATAATTTATTATCCAGCCCATGGGGGAGCATGAGTAAGGAGGTTGATGGAAATGCTCCAGTACCTAGCTGCACTCAACTCCAACTAAACATCCCAGGGCTCACCTAGTCAGCCTGGGATCTGCTGTTCACACCAACTCCATCACTAACATTCATTGAATTGCCCTCCAGAGGCCCCCTACTTCATCACAGGGAGCTGATTCAGCAGCTTTGATCATAACCTTCTTCAGCACGAAGTGAAATAAGTCAGATAGAAAAAGTAAAGAACCATATGATTTCACTCATATGTGGAATATAAAACTGAAAGCAACAAATGACCAAAACAAACAAAATTCATAGACACAGACAACAGAATGGTGGTTAACGGAGGGAAAGGGGTGTAAGGGGATACTAAAGGGCAAAAGGGGTCAAATATGTGGTGACAGAAGGAGATTGACTTTGGGTGGTGAACAACACAATTAAATATACAGATCATGCACCATAGAACCATACACTTGAACCTATGTAATTTTATTAACCATTGTCCCCCAATAAATTTAAAAAGAATTCTATTTTTTCCATTTTCCACTAAAATGACTAAATCTTTTGTCCCACTTTTCTCAAAAATCTCCACAGAAATCATTTGTTTTTAGAGCAGAACCTGGAATATAAGTTTCCTATAAGTAAACAATTTCATACTAAATACAGAGAACTTTCCCATTAAAAAAAAAAATTTAACCCTGGCCAATGTGGCTCAGTTGGATGGAGCATTGTCCTATGAGCCAAAAGTTCATGGGTTCAATTCCCAGTCAGGGCACATGCCTAGGTTGTGGGTTCCCCTGGGTCATGGTGGTACAAGAGGCAACTGATTGATATTTCTCTCTTGCATCGATGTTTCTCTCCCTCACTCTCTCCCTTCCCCTCTCTCTAAAATCAATAAGCATGTCCCCAGGCGAAGATTTTTAAATAAATAAATAAATAAATAATTTGTTAACTTTTTATTTATATAGAGTTAAATAGCAAGCCTGCAACTGCTGTCCTCAGAAAGCCTTGCTCACAAGAGTGGCCCTTGGCTGGCATCTGAGAACTTGATCAGAAAACTTTCCCTAAATGATAACAGTGGCTCACTGTACCTGCACTATTTGTACAAACAATGTGGTTTATGCTAAACATCTGCTTTCCTCCTGAGTGTACAGAATTTCACTGACTATGGTCAGTCACACAGGTACTTTTTGCTTGCATGGCCAGCCCACGGTAAAAACTCTAGCAGAGTCCTAGGCTCAGGCCAGTGCTCCTGGTAGACATTTCTCAAATGTTGGTATAGCTTGTTGCTGGCAGGACTAAGGGCATCCCGTGCAACTCCACTGGGAGAAGACTCATAGAAGCTTGTGACTGGTTTTCTCCAGACTTCACCTTGAATGCCTTTCCCTTTACCAATTTTGCTTTTCATATATTCTTTCAATGTGATAAATGGCCATGTGTATGACCATATGCTGAGACCTGTTGAGTTCTTCTACTGAATTACCAAATTTGGGAAGTAGTCTTGGAAACCCCTGACACAATTTACCTGTGAACAAATTCAACAACCTGAATATATCTCAACATCTCTGCCTCTGGAATGCCATCTCACCCATTCAAGGTGCCAGAAAGTACCCTTCCAAGTAAGGCAATAAGTATGTAAATTAAAGGCATACTACAAAGTAAACTTGCCCATCAAAATAACCTTTCCTAATGTGGAATATAGAATTAAAATGTTGAAAATGTTATCAGTGAGAACAGCAAAATCCATGCTTTTTTCCTACCAAAAGAAAAACACAGTAAACAAAACAAACAAAAATAAAAACACAAGTTGAAAAGTGTTCTAAAATATTTTAATAGAACTAGTATGGCAGTGAGACCAAATATACAATTACAAATGATAAAAATTGACTACATAAAATAATCATTTTTCTCTCTATTGAGAAAAACAACCTTGAGGGAAGTGAAGCACTACACTCCTCCTCCTCCAAACCCAAATCATTCTAAGAACTCACCTCCTACACGTGAGCACTGTCTGATATTTAATCTCCAGATCTCTTTAGAAAAATCTGTTGGTAGATCAGGCAAAACCTTAAAAGAAAGCTTAAAAAGTTCTGAAGGAAAAAAAAATGAACCCTCTCTGAAGTTGGAGAATGTACTATAAAGTGAAACTAGTTTATTTAATGAGCTCCCAAAGAAGAGAATAATAGAAAATTTATCTCTGTTGTTCCTTGAATGATGGTAAAAAAATACCTTTGAAGAATAACAATGTATAATCTAATTAGAAATTACGTGGACAAGTCTTACATGATGTTGCATGTGTGTGCCCTAAATTTCTGTCAGCATGTTAGGTGATATCTAATGTAAATCTTTTAAATGAGCTGTTGAACAGAAAATTTGAGAAAGCATAATTAAATGTAGTTTAAATTTAAAGCATTCATTCAGACAGTAGTTACTAAAATTTAAGCAATTCAAGTTATATGTGGAAAGTTCTCTCATGTTACTCATTCATATAATGCCTCTCCCTCCTTTCCTCCTCCCAGTATCTTCTCCCTAACACAAGAGTTTGAGGTCTCAATTAGATTGTAACCATGATTTTCTCATTTTATTCCTGGCACCCAGATTAATTCGGGCATAGCAGGCACTCAACAAATGTTAATTACTGTTATTAAAAGAAGAAAATAGGGTAGGAAAGGGTCTTACATAAATTACTGAGATTTCATCCATTACCTTTCTGCATCTAGAAGAATCTTATTTCTGTCAGAGCATTCAAACCATTTCTAGTATAGGATGTTAGTTAATCTGTGTATGCTGTGTTTACTGACCCTTGATGTCCCTGACTCTGCCCACCTACCTAGACCAACATTTGCTTTCATGTCTTAGACAGAGTCCATAAGCTTAGTTATTGTAGAACTTGGACATATACTGAGATCACTCTGGACACAATGACCATTCATTATAGAGACAGGCATTACTGAAGGAACAGCTGAGATGATCACATCCTAATAGTAAGATCCCACCACTGTTCCACCTATGCTCCTTCTATTCTCATCAGATAAACGTGACAGAGTATAACTATGCCATTTAGGTCAAACAGATTTTAGCATTAAAAGTTGATTCTGAAGAATGTGTGTAAAGCATCTTCCCAAGTCATATTAAATGTACTGACTACCAGTTTAGCAAAGTATATCCTGACCTCAGTGCCGTGGAACTAGACCAAGGGTGGGTTTCCCACAGTGCTCTGGGAGAAGTGCTAAAATGCCCTCAGATGAATTCAAACCCTATTGCATGTCCTTGTTATGTCTGCACAATCTGCATGATGAAACAGTTGCTTGGTTTCCTAATCCATACTCCCTTTTCCTATAGGACTTAAATCCTATTCAGAATCTCAGCCCTAACACCCAGAAGGCAACGTCCTGATTCCAATGCTTTATTTATATAGGTAATTAAAAAATAGACTAAAGGAGGAAAGAGGGATGATTAAATTATGTGGTTTTCCTTGTCATCTTTATCTCCAGTGGATTATTTGACCACTCAAATTTTGCACGACTATTTTGCAAAAACTGTCCTGTCAAATGATTCTGGATTCAGACTATGTAGGATTACAAAATTAGTACTGTGACATTTACTGATCCCTGGCTAGGATAATACTTCACCCACACAGACCACCTGGGACCAAGATGCTGCCAACAATAAATCATAATATTGCCAGAACAGAGAGTACTACTGCAGCATCCCATCCACCTGATGCAGACACCAGCCCAGTGTCCACATCATTAGGGATGAAATGAGACATTCACATGGACTACCGAGTCCAGTGGAGGAAAAGGGACAGCATGGCTTTTTTCTCAAGGGGAGCAAAAGCTGAGGTCTCTGCCACGACAGGCCTTTATTTCTCTCTCTGGGCACATTACATGATTGTCCTCATTTACTATGCACAGGTTCACTTTAGGTGGTTACCTTTTGCAGAAAACAAGGAAGCCACTGCTGCTAATCACATCACAGAAGAGGGATATTTGCAAATGAAAGGCAAAATGGTTGAACCCATTACACTGAGCCTTGGAAAGTTTAGCATGGATTTTAGGAAGTTACTTTGCAGTAAATGTCCTCAATTCAGGGTGAGGGAGTTTTAGCAAAAAGCAAGACTCAAAGCAGCCTAGGCACATTGCAGGCCTGATTCTCCATGGGAGAACCTATCCGTGGGCGTAGGTCCTGTGCATCTCCCTCCGAGTGGGAGTTGGGCCCACGCCACGCAGAACAGTCTCCTACATCCACCAGACTGGAACCCCTTCAATACTGATTTTCCTGGACTTGGGCAATTTCCTGTAGACCGCATGATTTCTAATGCAGCTCTGCAACAGAGTTAGCTCCCCTAATTTCTCCCATTTCTAGCTTTTTCCCTTCACTAATAGTCTTCATTGCTCTGCATGCCCCATCTTTGACCTTCTGCTTGCCCTGGAAATTATAGAAGAATTTGATCACATTTACCCAGGGAAAGCATAATGTATTATTTATTCTAAACCATCTTTCTGAAGTTTTGTATGTCTTATTTATGTAGATACTTAAAAAAAAAGTGAAGGAGAAAAAAAGAATGATTAAATAAATTAAGTGGTTTGCCTTGTCATATTTATTTCCAGTGGATTGTTTGACCCCTCAGACTTTAGATGACAAAATAATTTATTTTGCAAAAATTGTCCTGTCAAATGAATCTGGACTCAGACTATGTAGGATTACAAAATGAGTTCTGTAATGTTTACTGATCCCTGAACACCTCTAAAACCCTTCTAAGAACTGGCAAAGTCCTTTGTGCTCCAGTTTATTCCAAACTGGGGACCCTAAGGTTTCATTACAGGAAATGGCACATATGAAAGCACTTTCAAAGTTTAGAATTGTCTGGCAATGTGCCCATGTACACTTGGAAATTTGTTACAAGTAGCATTATCAATCAGTGAAGAAAAGATAAATTAATTAATAAATATTGTAAGACAGTTGGCTAACCACTTGGGAAAAAATGAAGCTAAATTCCTAATGGACTCTTTTCTTTAAATTCTAGATGTATTAAATAATTATTAAAAAACATTGAAAGACTAGAAGAAAATTTGTTTATAAGCTTAGAAGAATCTTCTAAACATAACTCCAAGCTTAGAATACATAGAAGACTGTTCAGTTTGGCTTCTTACAAATTAAAAATCGGTACAGCCAAAAGTACTATTAAAAAGTCAAAAGATAAACAAGTTAGGGAAAACATCTGGAGATAAGAGGTAAGAGGTCAATGTTCTCAATAATTAAAGTTATTATAAATCACTTTAGAGGTGAATAATCTAATAGAAAAATACTGTTTACAAAAAAAGAAATGCAAATGGCCAAATAAAATGTCAAATTATGTTCACCTTCCCTAATCATCACGAAAATATGAATTAAAACAAGAAATAAGATTCTTTATCTGTTAGATTAGCATGATTAGGCAACATGATAATACTCTCATCTTACAGCGTCTGTTTTGGTAGTGTAATAATTTATTATTAGGGAGTAATTTGGGACAATTCCTCCAGAGAATAAGTTTTCAATAGAGATATGAAAAACATAAATGCACATATCCTATGACTATCAAGTCCTCTCTCAAGGAATTTATCCCACTCACCTAAATGTGCAAAAACATCTATTTATGAGTATTCACTGCAGCATTGTTTGTAATAACAAAGTCTAATTAGTGATCAATAGGACTATGAGAAAATAAACAGAATAATACACTTCCATTAAAAACAATCATGTAAGTCAGGATGTACTGATATGGAAAGACTTCTAAATATACTGTGTAGAACAGTATTTTGAGTTAAAGCACACACACACAATGATGTATGTATCCAAAATATATGGATGTTTACAATACAGTGTTTTATCATGGGGGATACTAGGGGAGGGAGGGAAGGCTAACGCAAAGATCAAAATAAGCTGACCAGCAGCAGGTCAAGCTACTATAGAAGTCATTGGTTCTGTTAATTTTTCTCTGACATTCGTACAAGAATCGCCCTGATTAGTCACTGAATAACCTGGGGAATCGCTCGAGAGGCTGTGAGTTAAGATTGCTCTTCTGTTTAGTGCTGATGTTTCTGAAGATCTATATAATCTTTAAAGCAGGAATATCTTTTAGTTATTTATTTCATCAAAACACCTGTATCTCTCATTCTGGTGCTGATGAGTTTGAATTGCTTTGAGAATAAACTTTTGAACTAAGATGTCCTTACGTAACTTCCATGAAATAATTCTGGAACACCTGTGCAAAACTGTTTTTGCTTCTATTGTGTAAGAAATCTCTAAAATTCAATGACACTTCCTGAAGCTACAGATAAAGCATTTCTATAAACTGTCCCTTCTCTGTAAACCAATTGCCATTTCAACCACATTTCTCATCAGCTTTTTCCTGCAGAAGTGTCTTTTCTAGTGATGTGTACGTCAATGTCAAAGATCCGTGAGACAACTATAAACTGTTCAGAGTATACGGGCCTGAAATCCAGTCGAGCTTCACATTTTCTTCTTCCCTTGAGACTTAGAGGCCACATAGGCAAGTATGCCTTTTGACCTCCGGAAATCAGTCAACAGCCTCCCCACAGCGACAAACAACTCAAAAGCCGTCCTCAAGGGCAGAGTGTGGAAGGAACGTAGCAGCGGGCCTCCCATCCGGTCCCCCACGACCCCACCCGTCTGCCTACGGCTCACTGGAAAGAACCTTAGGGCGGGAACGGGAGAGCAAAGGAGACTACAATTCCCAGTAGGCTTAGAGGGAACGGGACCACGCCCGCACGGCCTGGAGGCTGGGAATGAATGAGGTTCTGCTGCAGCTTCTGGGAGAGAAAATGGCAGCGACCACGTTGCTACCTGGCCTGGGCAGGCTCTTTGAGAGGCCAGCTGCGCTGGTGCACGTGACCCGAGCTTACAGCAAGCCCCAGGCCTTCACAGAGGTTCTACAACTGCCAGAACGGCAACTGACGAAGTTTGTGTTCCCATTACAGGAACTTCAGCGGCACCTCCTCTCCGACTCCACATCCGACCTTCACGTGAAGACCTTCGACCCGAGCCTGAAGGACATCGCGAGGGCGGAGAGCTTCTTTACGGCCACAGCCGGGAACCGCATCGAGTACCTCAGTTCCGCTGTGCGTCTGGACCACGCCCCGGACCTTCCCCGCCCTGAGGTGAGAGTGCAATTGCTGGCTCTCGGTGAAGGCTGGGGAAGGAGTTTTGCTTTCAGCTATTTGTTGTCACAGAACGAGAGAGTATTTCTAACTGTATGTGGGAGCATAAAAAGTAGAAAATAAATCTAGTTTTAAGTATTTTGGTAATGAATATAGAAGGTTACAAGGTTTAAACACCTAAACTAAGCATCCAAGATATTATGCTTTTAATTTTTTCCTATTTAATTGAAGTTAGGGAAGACAAAGTGAAGACAATGAAAAGTATGATTTTCACAAACGATGTGATCTTTATCGATATGTGATTTTCACCGTATCTGAACTTCCTATTGTGTAAAAAAATGATACATAGATGGCAATAATGTAGATTTTTAAAAACAACTTTAGTGACATTCCATGATTGTACATTTTATGTATGTACTGCAGTTTACTAATATTTTGTTCTAAGATTGGTAAAAGAAACCTCAGCTCTTTACATACAATAAGTTCTCACATATGATAGTTTCTTGGAAACTGAGACTGAAAGGGATATAACATAACCGAAATCAATTTTATACCGAAGGCTAATTGATACAACGAGCTAAGTTCCTGTGGCATATTTCTTGGTCCCCAAAACATCGCATAACATCTAAATAAAGCCCCCCCAAATTTATAATATTAAACGTGTAAATGAATGTGAACTATACTTACATTTAAGATGAATAAAAACAAATAAAGTAATTATTTTCCTATCCGTTTATTCCAGTTCAGGGTATTGAGCGCTCCTGGCAGCTCAGAGCAGAAGGCAGAAACCAGCCTGCACAGGAAGCATGCAGGGCCCACTCGCACACACCCACACTCTCTCGGAGCGGGACCGTTTCCACTCACGGGTCCACCTAACCTTGCATAGCTTTGGGATGTGGAACTACCCGGAGAAAACCCACACACGGGGAGAACACGAAAACTCCACACAGACAGTGGTCCTGGCGGTGAATTGATTTCCCCCCCTCATGAATGTTATAACAAAACGACGTTGAACAGAAGGATGTTATTCAAGGACCTGCTGTATTTGTAGTAACTGCTCCACTGCACTGAAAATTTTCTTCTACTATATTTAGAACTGCTAGAATTCAGAAACATATATATCATTTAATGATTGTGACGTAGCATCACTTTTCAATTTAAGCTTTTAAATTACTGGACATTTTCTGTAATTTGTTTTTTAAAATTCAGTTTTATTATCTATAGATTATCATTGGATTTAATCTGGCAGAGCATTTGAAATTCATGCAAGCTCCAGAGTAATTCATTCTGAAGGACAGTTTTGCACAATATATAGCATCCCTGGCCCCGCCTACTAAATGCTACCTGATCATATTGATAACCAAAAATTTCCGTACAGATTTCCAAAACACGCCTCAGGGAGCAGTACTGCCCTCATTTACAACCACTGATTGGTATTGTACCACCTCCAATACCATGTTAAAAAGCAGAGCCATATGTATTGGCAATTATTATAAAGAATATTTTGTTACTTTTAGACTGTAGAACAGCAATTTTTTAATATATTTTATTGATTATGCTATTACAGTTGTCCCATTACCCCCCCTTCATTCCTCTCCACCCTGCACACCCTCTCCCACCCACATTCACCCCCTTTAGTTCATGTCCATGTATCATAAGTTCTTTAGCTTCTACA
>CM052539.1:108364368-108399709 GCA_028533065.1 Trachops cirrhosus | reverse complement strand
GGTCTCTTTTGAGAAATCAGCTGGAAGTCTTATGGAAACTCCTTTGTAGGTAACTGCCTCTTGCTGCTTCTAGGATTCTCTCCTTCATTTTTACCTTGGCTAATGTAATTATGATGTGCCTTGGTATGTTCCTCCTTGGGTCCAACTTCTTTGGGACTCTCTGAGCTTCCTGGACTTGCTGGAAGTCTATTTCCTTTGCCAGATTGGGGAAGTTCTCCTTTATTATTTGTTTAAATAAGTTTTCAATTTCTTGCTCTTCCTCTTCTCCTTCTGGTACCCCTATAATTCGGATGTTGGAGAGTTTAAAGATGTCCTGGAGGTTCCTAAGCCTCTCCTCATTTTTTGGAATTCTTATTTCTTCATTCTTTTCTGATTGGATGTTTCTTTTTTCTGGTCCACACCATTGATTTGAGTCCCAGTTTCCTTCCCATCACTATTGATTCCCTACACATTTTCCATTATTTCACTTAGCACAGCCTTCATTTTTTCATCTAATTTGTGACCAAATTCAACCAATTCTGTGAGCATCCTGATTACCAGTTTTTTGAACTGTGCATCTAATAGGTTGGCTATCTCTTCGTTGCTTAGTTGTATTTGTTCTGAAGCTTTGATCTGTTCTTTCATGTGGGCCATTTTTTTTTTGTCTTGACGCACCTGTTGCATAGTGAGGGGCTGAGCCTTAAGTGTTCACCAGGGCAGGGTAACCCACGTCGCTGGGTTGTGATGCTGTATGTGGGAGAGGGGTCCGAGAGGGATCACTGACGCTTGCTCCACTCTCTGCCGGCTTTCACTCACTTCCCCTGTTTTCCACAAGCAAACTAGGCCCCTCTGGTGCTGATTCCCATGTGGATGGGTTTGTGTGTGTTCTAGAACCCTGTGGGTCTCTCCAACGAACTTCTCTGTGAAGCTGGGAGTTCCCGCTCCCCCTTTGTTTCACCTGGTGTATCTGCATGGGAATGTGGAACCACCACTCCACCAGCTGCTGCCTTGCAGAGTCCTCTATGCCCGGCTGCCTAACTGCCCCTCCTACCAGTCTGAAAGAATGTGTCTTCTTTAACTCCTTGGTTGTCGGACTTCCATACAGTTTGATTTTCTGTCAGTTCTGGTTGTTTTTTGTTCTTAAATTGTTGTTTTCCTTCTTTTGGTTGTGCGAGGAGGCACAGAATGTCTACCTATGCCTCTATTTTGGCCAGAAGTCACTAGAACAGAAATTTTCAACCACTGTGACCACAAGACACACACTGGTGTGCCACAAGAATTTTAAAACGTGCAATATCTGACTTTTTACTCAGGGGCACTGACCTTTCTTCCCTTAGATTGTCAAAGAAAGAAATTAACAACAGCCAACACAACAAGAGACATCTGGTGTAAATGAATTATACCTGTTTTTTGTCAGATCAGCAAAAAAAATATTTTTTGGTGTGCCACAGAATTTTAGCAATTAGTTTATGTGTGCCATGAGATGAAAAAGTTTGAAAATCATCATATAGAGGACTAAAGGAGAAAAGTTCAATTGGAAGATGAGAGTTCAAGAAAAAGGAATAACCTCTTATAGTGTACTCTGAAAGTTGTGGGGAATTGTGTTTCTAACTTCAAAAAGCAAGTGTAAATATAGAATGCTTAATAAGTGTTGCAGATATTCTTAAGCACATAGTGTAATTAAAAGCACAGATTCTGAATATAGATATCTTGGGTTCAAATTTTAACTCCTTCACTTTCTAGCTGTTATTTAACCTCTTTCTACCTTACTTTATCATCTGTAAAATGGAGATAATATTGCCTATCTCAAAGGGATGTTGTAAAAAGTAAATAGGAAAATGTATGTTAAATGGTTAGAACAGCACCTGGCACATTGAAATGATTTAGTAGGATAGGAGTTATATGTTAGAATTTGAGGTTTGACTAAGCACAAGTCACTTTTCTTGGCTAGGCAAGACCAAATAGTTTGACAGGTTTTTGCAGCTAATATATCATTAAACAAACAAACAAATAAGCTAGTACTCAATTATCTTTTTACTTTTTAATTTTTATTGAATCTATTGGGGTGACATTGGTTAATAAAATTATATAGGCTTCAGGTGTACAATTCTATAACACATCATCTGTACATTGTGTTGTGTGTTCACCACCTAAAGTCATGTCCTCCCATCACCATTTGTTCCTTTTACCCTCTTCTAACTCCCTTCCCCTTTCCCTCCGGCAGTCACCATGCTGTTGTCTGTGTCTGTGAGCTTGTCGGTTTTTTTGGTTTTTGCTTAATCCCTTCACTTTTTTCACCCAATCCCCCTTCTTTTTTCTTTTATAAGGTGTGTTTTATAGGCAGAAGCAATGTTGGAAAATCCTCTCTAATAAAGGCTTTATTTTCACTGGCTCCAGAGGTTGAAGTCAGAGTCTCCAAAAAACCGGTATGTTAAAATAAAAAATGTGTCTGAACTATGTCTGAATTGACTAAGATGAATAATAAGTGCTGGGAAGTATAAGAAATCATAATTGCCAACTTCCTAGAAAAGTGTTTTCTTTCAAACAAGTAGTAAAGGAAGACATTTCATTAGTGTCTGTGTATTTCTTTGAAGAAAGGGAAAATACGTCCAGATTTATTTTAGTAGTCTTGCCAGTATCTTGAGGAAATCTTCCTTGGTGTAAATTTTTTCCAAAGAGTTGTTCTGTTGTTATTCTATCATTGCTTCTCCGAATGATCATCTTAGTTTTACATTGATTTCAGGGGAAACAGTTTTAAAGTGTGTTTTTCCTCCTATAATCTTTTATACCTTGCTAATTGATACATATATACCAGTTTACCTGGGCCAAATTATGTGCTTATTATCTCAGCCAGTCTCCTGTAGTAGCTTTCTGCCATTTTCTAATTTTCTCTACTTCCTCCTCAATGATGCAGACTCTACCAATATCTAAGATACCTTCTCTTCAAAAGTTGCCCACAGTTCCCCTCACCCTATTACATATTCATGGCAAAACATTCCCACCAACCCAATATTCACTGTCCCCTTTCCTTGCATTGGAATTCTTCCAGGAGGCTTCACTAGTCCTTTCTTGCTGTCCACTTCTTCATTTAGGTGATTCCCTGGCTCTGTCACTAATGATTGTTGTCATTCGTTAATCCTCCTGCCCTTACCCCTGCCCTGCCTCACCAGGTAACCCAGGTAGAGTGGTTCCCTTCCTGCTTTGAGAGGACGATGCAAGGAATGTATTTTTGACATTCCTAATTCTAAAATCATTTTCCTATAGATAGACACATAGCTGACTGGGAACCTAAGCACCATCTATAAAGTCTTTCCTCTGAAAATACTTGTTCCAGGTTCCAAACAACTGACTTTTTAAATTATTTATCTTAATCTCTCCTCACCTGATTAATGTCCACAGACACAAAATCATGAACAAACCACTTACCATCTGTACATCAATTTTGGTTGCACAGATATTTCATATTGCTGTACATACTTTTTAAAATTGGTTTTGAAAACCCATCTAATGAAACATGCAAACCATGTTCATTTTAGGGATGCAGTAATCTAAGCATAATAAACTATCAGGCTTTGCACCTAGGTCGTATGAATGTATGACTAACAGTAAGCATTTAATTTAACTTACCTGCACCATAATTCATTTCTTCTTAGAAATATATTACTCATGAGAGAATATTGACTAGAACAGTCACACCATTTAGAACAGGTTAACTTTTTCACTGAGAGAGAGCTAATGAAAAAGGAAAGACTCCAAAATATTTTGCCTACATATTTCTAATATGGAATCTAAAGTTCTTAAGTCATATTTCTCCTAAAATTATGAATTGGAGAGAAGTAGTATCACCGAAACCTATCTCCAGCCACTTCTGTCTTCTTTTCCTAATCATTGTCAGCGTAACTGGGATTATATACAGAATACTTGTACATGTTAATAAATGTGACTAAATAGAAAATATTTTGAGTTATGAAATATAAAGGACATATTTTAAGGAAGCTTTCATTTTTCCGTTTATCAGGGTCACACAAAGAAAATGAATTTTTTTAAAGTTGGGAAATATTTCACATTGGTGGACATGCCAGGTTATGGCTACAGAGCACCTGAAGATTTTGTTGATATGGTAGAGACCTATCTAAAAGAACGAAAGAAGTAAGGAAAAAAATATTTATACTAGTTACACATTTAACCCAAAAGCATACTTTTATTATTCTCATAATGTGTGCAACACAGTATTTAGAACCATGGTATTTTCTGCTTGCTTTGTTTTTCCCTGTAGGTTGACTTTATCTTAAATTCAAGTGTTTTTCTAAATTGAGACTACAAATAGTACTTCAGCAGGGTTTACTAATGTTTTTAGACTGTTAGATGGCTAACTTTGAAAATGAGAAGTGTTGGTTAATGTGGCATTTACCAAATTCAAATACACTTCTGTAAATTCCAGTCATTCTTAAAGTACTTCTGACATCACATCCTCTGTAAATGTTATATTTTTTTGCCTCCCTAGGTAGTCAAATGGTAGCTATGTGTTTCAAGCTTTGCACAGATACAGAAAAATTTGTTAAATTTTTGAAGTATAAAAAAGTGTTAACAAGTATCTTTTTTATTGTGACTTTATATAGAAACTAAAATAAAATATTTACACAAGAAAATACAAAATATAGTGTGTCTGGTTTGTGTTATCTGCTAGATTAAAATATTTGTTAATTGATATTTTAATGATAATATAGTTAATTGGGTTCATGTCTCTTTCTCCCACTAGAGTTCAAGCTCTTAGAGGAAGGGGCTCACCTTTGTAACCAGTCCCAAGTACAGTGTCATGTTCAACACATGCTACTGAAATAAATTGATATTTAGTGAACTTAGTTAACTATTGGACTGTAGGATGGACTTCCTGGTGAAATGAGAGTTCCTTTTGCCTAAAGAAATTTTTAAATTGTGGATTGAAAATTAGTCAAAGGAAAGTGAGGGTCGGGGAGAAATAAATGAATGTCATACTGCCTTTCATCTTTATTTCTGCATTCTTATAGTTTGATGAGAACATTTTTGTTAGTGGATAGCGTTGTCGGAATTCAGAAAGCAGACAGTATTGCCATAGAAATGTGTGAAGAGCTTGCGTTACCTTATGTGGTAAGTATTTCTTTTTAATTATGGTTGCAGTTAGAAATACCAGTTCTCTGTGTGTGTATCTGTCATTTTAATGAATAAGTAGGTCTTGCCTCTTGAAGAGATAAAGGAATACCTTTTCAATTGTTTGGCCATTGATAAAATAAGTTCCATGCTAGTTTTATTCTCTAATAAGCACAACTACTTTTCTCTCAGCTCTAAGTTTTCAAAGTTACAGTCAAAGTAAAGTTTTTTAGGCTGTTTATTTAGTGTTTATAGGTGCTTTTCTTTATGAATTTTTAATGGCAATATAAACATTTGTCTAAAATGTGTTAGTAGCTCTTTAACAGCAGCTTGGCAGATAGTACTTATCAGTATGTAAATAAAACTGCATCTGAAAATTTGCTAAGCTAATTTGGAATTTCAAAACCATTATAAGAAGATAGTAGGCTCTAGCACATACAAGTAGGATTTTTATACTGTATTCTTAAAGAAAACAAAATTTCTTCTGGGTATATTTTACCAGTGTTCTTTCTGTTATTTGCTCTAGAATAGAATATAGATTAGTAGATTGGTATCTACATTTATTTTGCCTTTTGAGTTTTCCAAATAAAATAGCACTCTTAAGGAAAAGTCGAGAACTCATTGACTATAATTTTGTTTTTAAAAAATGTCAGAAAACTACTAAAATGTAGAAGTGGAATTTAATGCAAATCAAACCATGTTACTAGTCTGCACCTTTTTTGTGTTCTTAGAGTTATGGGGTTCGTGGGGTGTGCAAAGCCCCGTGAGGCATTAGTGATAACCTGCAGTTAGGAGGAGCCAAAGTAGTACACGCAGTACACATGCAGTGAGTCAGGAAGTCTCATTTTATAGAAATTCCCAGGAAAATCTGATAGATCAAGGTTTTACTTTTTAATGGATTTTGTAATCAAGCCATGCCTTGACCCTCCTCTGGTATGTAATTGTGTTTGAATAGGTAAATTTATTCAAAATAATTATGTACTAGTAAGCCTAGAAAATTTGAGGCTTAACTTGGAGTATAACTATGTAAAACTTGGAATCATGGATACAACCTACAAACAGCCTGATTTCTAATTTTTCCTTTAGATTATTACATGTAAGATGGAACCATTTTGTAGGTCAAAAACAATTATAAGTTGGCAATTTTATATGAATCAGCCTAATGATACTCACTTACATATTGAATATCTTCAACCACAAGACATACAGTGATCATATGAAACATTTGGTTTATGGTAGTTGCAAATACTGCTCCAGGGTCCTTTTCACTGGTTTTGAATTCAAGGTACTACAGTCCTGTGTAGTTCAAGCACCGTTAAACAGCAAACGAATAGTGCATGCTTTATACATTGTATACACAGGACTATACAATAACTCATTTAATCTTCACAGTAACTCATTTAGCACACATTGCTTTTATTTTATAGATGAGGAAACAAGTACAAAGAGATTAAGAAACATGAACAGGTCACCTACTTAGTGAGAATTAGTAGCTAAAATGTGTAAATCTGTATTGAAAATACTTTATTTCTAATGCTTAAATATCTGTTTTCTTGCAGATGGTATTAACAAAAATTGACAAATCTTCCATGGGACATCTTCTAAAACAAGTCCTTCAGATCCAGAAATTTGTTAACACTAAAACACAAGGATGTTTTCCTCAGTTGTTTCCTGTAAGGTAATAGTTCAATTGTTTTTATAGCTTCGTGTACTGACAACCTTTATTATTATATCAGTATTTCTTATCACTTCTTGGCCTTTTGGCTAAGATCAAGTGCAAATCAGTATTCATTAAATTGAGGTATCACTTAAATGAGGGAAATTTGGAAGACTATGCATTATTAGTTATGATTTATTGGTACAACCCATCAGTACTTTTATTTTTCTCTTCCCTCTATTCTTGTTTCCTTCTGCAGATTTTGCTGTACCTTCGTTCTCTTTCCTCCTTAGCCTAGCTCAACCCTACACCACAGCAGAAGTGAAAACTTTGTACTTTTTAGAATCAGCTAAATAACAACCACAATAAAGGTACTACCATCCCTTTCTCGGCTTCACAGAAAAACAATTTATCTTTATGGTATAAAACTCATTCAGGCTGTGAGGGATAAAAATGTTCCTTTAAAAGGACCACATGTAAAGAAGAAGTACCTCATATAAATTAGAATTAAGCATCGGTAGCAGATGGAATGGTTATATCCTGAGCTGGCAGTTTTTCAGGTGTTAGATGTGGTTTAGCAATGAAGCATGAGTTTTTACTTTCAGTATATGCCTTGGACACAGTAAGTACCTGTATTGTTGCAGAGATAGAGTGTCACTCCCGTGATTTTCTTATTCCAACTTCTTTGCGAAAAGTACTATGGGAGTTGCTATGAAAAATAATGAAACCAAGTAACAGATATGAAACTGTTCATTCTACATCCTACCAATGCAAATCACATTTAAATTGTCTGTAATTATGAACATGCCCATCAGAATCCTTCTTCATCATTCCTACAAAATGCTCTTCTCCTTTTACTACTTTTCAAGATACAGAGTGTGTATCCTGTTCATTTGTCTGTGTCCCAAATATACAAGAAACTCCTGGGGGCAGGGACGAAATCCTAATTCTTCTTACAGCCCTGAGCATTGTCATAGAAAAACAGATGTTTCTTTTAACTATTTAATGATAAAGAAGTGATACTTCAGCTAAAAGGCAATCAAACATAAGATGTGCAAATTATGCCTTAATAGCAGCATTTATTGAAAAAAAGTAAATTTTAGTTGATTGGAAGCTTAGTTTGAATTAGCAGTATCATAGGGCTAGGGGAAAACAGACAGTGTTTTCTTGAACTACAATTAATGGAATTAGTGTTTAAAACAAGGGAATAATCAAGCAGCAGTCACACACTGCTGTGAGCTGTATGTCACCAGACTAATCAAGTTAAGGTCGTGGCTCCACATTAAGAACAGCTAGAGCCATCTGATGGTCTTGGGGAAGGTTATGCCACTGGATCATTCAAAGCACTTAACTGATTCTCACAGTAAACATCCCTATTTCATGGTTACAAGTCAGAGAAGTAAAGTGAGTTCAGAGGGGTATTGGCTGTAATAGAAAGAGCATGAGCCATAGAGTCAGGCCATGGTTTTGCATAGTTCCTCTACTTCTTATAGTTTTTAAAGCAACTTACTTCATTTTCTGAGTCTTTTCTCACTAGTAAAAATGTGATTATTAGAAGGATTAAATAAAACATATTGTGACTGATGTACCCACAATATAATAAATGTTAGTTTCCTTCCTTCACAAAGGTCAGTCAGTAAATGGCAGGGTCAGGCCAACAATTCAGAATATCAGGTTCCTAGTATATTTTGGAGGCATTCCCTTCTTTAAATATGCCAGCATTCTCTGCTGCATAGCCCTGGGAAGACTGCTGTTATGGACTACTCACCTTAGGTGACCATGGCACTGTAGAAGCCACACAGCACTTAAAGGCTAAGAACTGAGACGCAGGAGCCTGCTGACTTTCAAGAACACCAGTGTTCACTCTACCACAGTGACCACATACAGGAAATCAGCAAGCTGTACTCTGTAGTTTTCAAAATCCAATCCAGAAAGTAGAGTTACATTAATCCTTGCTTTTACTAGCATCATCAAACCCCAGCCCATCCCTCCAGATGGAGTTTGGCCTATTCACAGAGTAATTATTATAAAGTAAGTTAGATTTTATTTCCTTCTCTTCCTGTATGATCTTGATAGGACAAAGGTAGACATGTGAGTAGATATGTAGTCCAGAGAAATTTGGCCTCTCAGCCTATAGGCAAAAGTTAAGTGCTAACCTTCATGTCTGACCTCTACCCAAGCTGGGTGGAGAAGTATAAATGGTGAAAGGCTTCTAAAGATTGATGCTGGCATCAGGCTGTTGGTATAAACTGTACGGAATAAGTATGTAAGTAGGCACAGGATAATTGCTTCTGTGGTTTTCTATGCAGTGAAAATTTCCAAGCAAATAAGAACTGAACATGACGACAAAATTATGAGTTGACAGAAGTGTTGCAGATGAGTTCAAGGTGTCATAGTTTGTGTGTAGACTATCTAACCTGTACCTCTCCTTCAAACTATGTATGTTTAACTTCGTTTCTAGTCCAAGAATCATTATGGGCTATTCTCAAGCAGACAGGTTTGGTCAAAAAGTCCAAAATGCTGTACCTTATATCAAGGGAATCAGCAATGCTATAGTCAATAATACTGTATTGCATATTTGAAAGTTACTAAGAGAATAGATCTTAAAAATCCTCATCTCATCACAAGGAAAAAAATGTGACTATGTATAGTGATGGATGTTAACTAGACTTTTGTGATCATTTTGCAGTATATACAAACACTTACTCGTAGTGTTGTATACCTGAAACTGGTATGTTATATGTCAATTACTCCTCCATAAGAAAGTTAAAAACAACTTTTCAACTGGCAAAAAAATAGTAGATATGGTGAGATTTTTAAAAGAATCATGAAGGAAATAGAGCAGATAACGTAGACCGCTAGACTTAGAATACCACAAGTGGCTGAGAGAAGAGAGGAAAGGCAGGACAAATTAAGACGTTCCATACATGGAACTCACAGCTCATAAACAATTTTTTTATTTTTTAATATATAATCTTTATTATTTTTTATTACCATTAGGTCCCCTTATATCCCCTTCCCCCTGCAGTCACCACACTGTTATCAATCCATGTCCATGAGTCTTTTTTTCTTTTTGCTCAATCCCTCCACTCCCTTACCTCCCTCCTCTTGTACACAATTATTTTTAATTAAGTGAATTCAGATCCGTTACTGCCTCTGAAGTACAGAAGAAAATTATTTTTCTTTTCTTTTCACAGTGCTGTGACCTATTCTGGAATCCATCTGTTGAGATGCTTTATAGCAAATATAACAGGACATCTTAAGACTTAATGATGTCTAGTTTAGCTGAAGACTCAAATTTTTTATGCCAACTGGAGCTAAACACCTAGAATTCCAGCATTGTTTTAAATGTTGCATGTCTATAATCTGCAGAGGATCAGTTCATCTTTAAACCTACCTCTTACCAAAGCAAGAATGAATTCTTTGCCTGGCGGGGAGGGGGGGGCGTGGTTTATAAATGACTGAATTATGCCTTCATTAGAACAGAAGCTGGCAGTTTTTCTTATTTTAACAAACTGACAAACAAGAGCGGCATATAAAAGTCCGTAAGGTGAAAACCTGTTTACTACTGTGTAGAGAAGGGTTTCCATGTTACTTATTGGGCTCTTGTCTTTTAAAGAAAATGTCTATTATGTATATTTTTAAATATTAAAATGGAATAGGTCAAAAAGGAGTTAGCTTTCTGTTAAGGACTGATATGTAAGTTGAAGATAAATGCTCCTATTTGTATGCCTATAATTTATCTTTTTTCTGAATCCTTATTTGAATTTTTTTTAATTATTCTTGATAAAATTTTAGTCAGTGCATGCTGGAAATACCAGTAAATTCATTCTGGGGTCAGTCACCTTCAGTTCAACACGGGATTCAGAATCAGAAGACCAGAATTTAAGTTCCAGTTCTATTATTTTTTTATATGTAGGACCTTGATTTCTTGAGCTCCATTTGCAACTCTAACCTCACAAGCTATGAAGATGAAAGTAGTATATGGGAAAAAGACATCTTCATATTCTGCATATTTATAAAGGGAAAACAATCCAAGAATACAGCTAAATGCACAGGTAGATTTATCACAGAAAATCTCTTATCATGGAGGAAGCAGCATTTTCTCTGGTGAAAGACAAAAGAAACCAAAAAGAATAGTTCTAAGAAAATTGATTTGCAAAGCATGAGAACAAAGTTGATGGGACTGTTTAGAATCAGTACATTAAGATTCACAATGGAAAGATAAAGCCTTACTTTGAACTAAAGTTAATGGAAAATTTTTATGAAGATGCTACTGCCTTTTCATGTAAGTGGCTTAGCTTTTCAAAGTGAGGCTGAATTATTACAAGGGTGTAGCAATAGCTCTGAATAAAAGAAATTGAGGCTGTAAAAATTTTGTGGCTTTTTTAGAAAATTCAATTTGAATATATTTTCGGTTTTATAGTTGATAGCACTGGTCTGCTCTAACCAGCAGCATTTTAAGCTTAAAAAAAAAAAGAAAAAAACTTTACATGGTCATTTGCAAAGTAAAATATATGGTGACAACAGAATTACCTTTCTTAGAAGTCATCTTTCTGTTTGCCTGTGTTACTTTACCGTTTGTCCTAGCTTTGGTTCTCCTAAAAGCATAGCCTGAGACTTGCATGCAGTGGTTTATTTAGGATGTGATCCCAAGGAACAGGGATGATGGAGAAATGAAACAGCAGGAAGGAAAGCTCATCAAAGATGCACTGAGTTGGACACCACATAAGCACTAGTACTTGATCTTGAGGGAACTTCTGAGCAGCTTATGAAATGTGCTTCTGAATTGTCTTTGAAGGGGGAAAGGGTGACCCCACACCTCTTCCAAGTCATATGTGCCCAGGTACCAAGCAGTTGCTGCAGCTTGTCAAAAGCCAGGCGGCAGGAAGTGAGAGGTCCCTGGACCAGGACGCAAGGTACAGTTGCCAGTCCTATTCCAAATAGGTTGCCATGGCAGCAGCTGAAGTAGGAAGGTCAAGGATTTCAGGACACATGGAAAGTCTCACCACCCTTCTCTAATGAATGACTTAAGTGTTCTAATGCCAGCAGACATGATTAAATTAATATTCACTATGACACTAACTTCTGATTTAACTTACTAGGTAAGTTATGGTTTTGTTTAGTTTACCCTTCACTTTTAAAAATTTAAAACATTTGAATTTCAGTTGTTTGGAAAAGATACTGATACAGAATACTACATTCCTTATGAATATATATAAATTATCATTTTGTAGACACATCATATGAAGCTTTTTACTATTTCTCCCAGAATTGTAAGGAGCACAAGATGAGAAAAGGAGATGAAAAAATTTACTCCAAGGGAACATTAATGAGACAGAAAAAAAATGCTAGCCTTTAGTCCAGTCAGGGCTATAGTTTTACCTCCTTAGACAACTCACTAAACCATTCTGGTTTTTCCAGTAAGGGATCATTTCAAACTGAGAGTTTGATTTTTGGCCACTTCTAAGCCCGGGGAAACACTAGCTCAGTGGAGTCATGTGAAAATAAAAGCAGAATCAAGACTGGACCTTAAGTCTTAAGATTCTTAGAAGCTGATGGCTATTTCTAGACGTATCATGAATAAGATCTCCTTGGTACTGCCTATGTTTGAAGGCACTTAGTAGCTACTACCACTTGCTAGGAAGCTAGGAGAAATATAAACAATGAAAAGTCATTCAAGATTAAGAACTCAAATCAGGGTGTACCATCTTGGAGAAAGAGAGCTAAACCAGTGTTTATTCAACTACATTTCAGGCTACTTCTTGTATATCAAAATCACCTGGGCACTTTTTACTCAATTAAAATTGCAAACTTCTGGCTCCATCCCCTGGCTGTGTTTATGTCTTCGGAAGGGACTGGGAGTTTGTACTTCTAAACAGCCCACATGGTGATTCTCAGTCTAAAGTTTGAGAACCACTGGTATAGATAAAGGGGGAAATATGCAGAAACAAGGAAAGACAAAGGCCAGGTAAAGGAGGGAAAGAAAATAGAAGAAAATGATAGGGTAGCTGAGGAAAAGAAGGATGCGGTACATATCAATGCATTATTTTTTTATGTCTGTATATAAATAAAACTTAAGGCTACAACCGACTTAACAGAAGCTTATTAACCTTTCTAATAAGCTAGAACATTTGAAAAATTACTTCAAACTTCACATCATTTGAAAAGATGTAAGATTCACCCTCTCAGAACACTTGAACAAGCAATATACAAATATCAGATGACAGCATCAGTCCCAAATTATAAATTTATGTTAGCCTCATTCCTGGGTTTATTTTGTGTTTCCTAGTTTTTATTTTTTTCATTTAACTTTCTTACCTACTTCTACTTTGTTATCCTATTGTATTTCATGTGTAGCCATGAGTCACATTATATCCTTTTTGGAATCAGTCACTTGTACCCTATAAATAAACCAAAAATAATCCCACAAACTTTTAGAAATTTCCAAAAGTATATTAATATGCTCTTATATGAATTAAGGTGAATAAATAGTGAAATACTGGTTGTGACCAGTCCCTGGTAATATATTAGTGGCAAAACTTTTGAGTTCCTTTGATGATCAATTCTAATACATCAACAAGACAGCACCACCCTTAGAAGCTACAGACCTTGTTGTCCAGAAGTAGACTTGCCTATAACCAAGCCAGAAAGGTCAGAGTGGCCTTTTAGGTGCCTCCTTGCTACTCCCCACTTCTGCTCCCCATTTATCTTAAGGCACAGGGTAGGTTTTTACAAACCTAATTATTCGGGTCTTAACTCCCTGGTAAGGCATAAAATTATTCCGTTTTTCTGGCACCTACCAGCTTCATGAAGGGAAAGAATTACATCTGCTTTTCAAGGGCAGGATATGGTAGATTTTTCATCTTAACACCTAGCATTTAGTCAAAGTCAGATTTGACTGTTTAGTAGTAAATGATTAAATGACACAAAGCTACTATAAATGTTTATTGAACTGAAATGATCCGCTATATAATGCTGCACTAAATCAGTTCTCTGAGTCCATGTGGTGCTTTCAGATCTTTGCAGATCTCAGGAGTTTCACTTAAAATAGCAGAACACTGAACTAGTTTGCTAATCACTTAAAGGTCTCACTTATGAGCATCTAAACTCCCATTAAAGCAAAAATATCATCGATATCATCTGTCTCCTTAATGTTTCCTGATGTATTTTTATTTATTTGCATCACTGTCCATAAGTCAGTTTTATTTTCATTCCTCCCTGTCAGATTTTCATGATTTTGTTTCTCCTTAGTTTGTAAGACAGGGTTGGAAACTCTGCTACTCAAGGGTTGCTTACTGTTACAGTACAGATCAGTTCTATGACCTGTACAGTGTGAGAGTCTCTGTTTGCTGGTAACTGTAAAAGTCTGAGTCCGTTGAGCAGACTGCTGAATTTCCTTTAGAAGAGTCGACTGCAGCTTTCTCTGTGGTTTTCTCTGTCTCTGTAAAAATTTATTCTGTGATCTTCTTAGTCTCAGATGATGCTTTGAAGTTTTGCTACCTGAGCCACGAAGAAGGCAGTTGCAAATAGATGTTTTTATGCACTCTAGTTTCTTGGGCAAACTTTAAAGGACAGAGAGAAAGGAAAAATCTAAGATTATTAAAATGCAGAGAAAACACTCTAAAAAACTTTTATCTTCTTACCAACTTCCAACTGAAAATACACAATTTATGTAAGTCCCATGCCTGTGTACAACCCCAGAATCATAGTGAAAAATAAGTAAATGGGAGCTTCAACCCCAATCTATTTTCACAGCACAACTTCCCTCATTCAAGTTGCAGGAAAATGTGTCCCCCTTCCCCTCAAAGTAAAGTAGCTCCTACAACTGCCAAGCAAGGTAGCTGAATGCTGTGATATCTATCTCCATACTTTAGTGCCACAGCTTTTTCCTGACAATTGCTAATCTGTTCACAATGTAATTAATAGGAGTGGAACTGGAAAAAGGATGTATCTCAGAAAAAGAAAATCTGTGAGGGTATATTAGTCCATTTCTAGATAAAGAATTTTCTGTTGTAGCAGGAAATAAACAAGGAAAAAGAAGTGAAGAGGGAGTTTATATAAGAATGAGAAGTCAAACTGGCAGCCTTGAGCTACACAATTTGATCCATTTATCATCAAGTTTGGGAATTCAGAATAGCTGATTATTTTAGGTGTTTCACTTCTGAATAGGGTGCACTGCCACAAAGTACATTGGTACCTTTCAAACTGCCTCACTGTGATAGATTTCAAAAAGATTAGCATAGGTCTTTACTTCCTACCCCAACATCCTCCCCTCTTCCTTTCTAAACAAATACAGAACTTTGTGGAAGCCCATTATAATGCTAGTAATTCATGATCTGTTTCCAAACTATTTCCTTGGCTTAATATAAATGGTCATTTTTATACGGGGGGAAGGTAGGTATATTTCCCAATTGAAATGAAAACAGAAGAGGATCTGAATTGACTTCTAGGTCTCCAACACTCTTAGCAAAATCTTTCATTTCCTCATCTATAAAATGGGAATAATACTGCCTACCCCACAGTTACTATGGACACTAAGTAGATTTAAAATGTACAAATACACTACTGAAACAGCAGAACAGGACAATATGAAAGAACATTATATTTTTGTGAGAAACAAAATAATGGTTTAACCAAATAAACACCAGTTTGTTATCCTCATTAACTTTTAATGCTTATCATCTCTGCCTCATTTACCCCTGACTTTAAACCCAGTTTTGAACAGAACAATTCTCTCCATCTCAAGCCGAGTTCCCACTCTGAGAAAGATCCCTTTTAGATGACTACAGGCCTTTTCAGGATTCCAATGTGAACACCTGTCCAGTATCCTTGACAGGTGTGGTTCTGTTGGTTGAGCATCGTCCCACAAACCAAAAGGTCAGGGGTTAGATTC
Organism: Trachops cirrhosus; assembly: GCA_028533065.1. NCBI lineage: Eukaryota > Metazoa > Chordata > Mammalia > Chiroptera > Phyllostomidae > Trachops > Trachops cirrhosus. The sequence continues at coordinate 108,384,050 of CM052539.1, read as the reverse complement.
CCAGTCAGGGCACATGCCTGGGTTGCCAGTTCAGTCAGTCCCTGGTCAGGGTGCATATATTTCTTGAAGGATACATTAAAAACTGTTCAGAATGACTACCTCTGTGAAAGTGGAATAGGATCTTCATAGCCATTTATGGCTGATATTGTTATCATGGGCATCTGTAATTTTCTCAATAAAAATAAAACCCTAAAGTGTCTAACTTTGTGTGTTATTTCAAGTGTACTGGCTCACAATCAAATAAGAGCATCCCTAAGTAGTTCAATGAATGGAAGAACTCACAGGAAAGGAAGAAATCAACACATGGAGAGTCCAGCTCCTGTGAACAAATGTTACCTGATCCTGACCTCAGAGTCTGGTGTGCGCCCTTGTAGAAGGCAGGCACCTTCTGCTTCTGCTCTCATACACTCATCCTGCTGCACTGAAGTTGTGGGCAGACTGGCCATCCTTCCTACTAAAGCTAGAACGCTCTGAGGATTCTGTTTTACACACAGTTGTATCCCCAGACACTTCTAATGCTTCTGAGTGAACGGAAAGAATGGTGAAGAGTATAAATGAATAAATCCAATTAACCAAGTTTATTCCTCCCAGTGATGTAACTTTGCCCAACAAAAGCTGCAAAGTTGCAGTTTGCATAGATCCCCTTTTAGCTGCCCTTGGGCTATTGGACATCCCATTTTACACAAAGCTGACTTGACTTGAATATATATCTCTTCTAAATGACAACGAAAAAAGGAATATAAGTTTTGTAATATACCTACCTATAACCTTGGGCTTCCACATGTTTAAGGCGGTTACTTTTAAGAAGTTTGTTGCCCAGAAAAGAAGCCTGAGCCTTGAGTTTTTTGCTCCTGCACCATAAAATCGCCATTTGCATTTCTTCAGAAAGTTGTATGAAAGTCTCAGCCTCTTGGAATCTTTGCACAAAACTTTCCGCACAAGGAGTTCCCATCACTTTCTGAGAAGAATGTTTGGTTGCCTTTAGGTGGGGCTGAGGACATTTACGCTCAGAGCTAGCCTCCTGAAATATGGGAAGGTGAGAAAACCATATGATTTGTTTCTGAATTATAAATATATGACAAGAGAAAAAAATTGACTTACAGCTTATCAAAATTTGAAAATTTGTCTTTAAAGAAAAACTTTTTTAGTTCACTGTACTTTCCTTTTTGTCTTAAAAAACTTAACTTGTTATCCACTGCTCCTAACACAAGATGATTTCTCCCCTGCTGTTGTACTGCAGTAGATCCCATCCACAGCCAAATTCAGTCATACACAGGAAACAGCATAAATCCTAACACACAGTTCTTTTACCCACACATAGGAATAAAACTCCACATGATTAAATATTAGTCAAAGCCTGTCTGGTGAGGGAAAAAAATCACTGAAGAGTCTTTTCCTCTGCACTACCGGACGACCCCAACTTGTTCTCCCTTATTTCTGAACCTTCAGTCACCGTCCTGAATGACGGGTTGTAAATGCTACTGAAACACATGAAGACAGGATAATTGCTCAACATATCTTAAAAATGCTTAACTAGGCCCCATTTCCATTTCTAATTCCACCATCTTTTCATGGGGCACCTTTGTCTCTTCAATCCATCTCTGTATCAAGTCAAGTCTGAATTCTACCAACTTTTACTATTTATGAAAATATGCCACCTACCAGGTGTGCTTCCATCCTTCAATCAAAGCTTACCTTCTCCCAAATTTCTTACTCTCAAGAACATAAAAAAGTAAAAATACTAAAGTAGAGACCTATCAGTGCTTTGTGTTGTTGATCAGTAATGAAATCTTAGCTAAAAGCAAATGAAGCATATTAATGCTAATTGCTAAAAATGTGGCAGTAATAGTCATGAATAATAAGGATGCTGACCAACCAGCTTCAAAACCTCGGAATAGGTGGATGGACTACAGAAGTTCTAAGGGTCACAAAGAGCCGCAGTTCTTAAAGCAGCTGACAAAACTATGTTTGGGGACTGATGCAAAGGGTAATGAACAAAGACTATGAACCAAGCTGCCTGCATTCAAATCCCAGCTCTGCTCTGTATTTGCTGTGTAACCTGAGCAAGTTTCTTGTCCTTTCTGTGCCTCAATTCTCTCACCTGGAATATGGAAACAATAATAGCACCTACCTCACAGAGCTTTTGTGAGGATTACATAAGTTAAAATGTTTAGAACAATGCCTGGCAAAGAGTAAATACAATATAAGTACGTATTAGCCACTATTATTATTATTCCTTCCTCCGGAACTCATGAATTGGACATAATGTAAATAGAAGCTGGAAGCCTTGTAAATGTCCAAGAAAGTACTCTGACTTGTGAGAAATGATTAAGATTATTAAATAGAATGGAAGAAATAACCCATAAAGCAAACCAGAAAAAAACAATTTTGAAAAGACAAAGGGTAATATAAGTCAAGAAGTTACCAGATGAAGGAGAGTAACACTGACATACTTATCTGTTGTGAGGTCCAGAACAAACAGAAATTACAGACACTGACTAAGAAGAGGAATCGTGTTAAAACTTGAACCCTGATAGGAAGAAGGAAATAGAAGCCTCATGACAAAGAATGAGGATGATGATAATGACACTGAAAGTAGATAACATCTAACACCACTTATGTGCCTATTGTAATCCTGACTCTGTGCTGAACACATTATATGCATTAAAACTGGCAGAACCCTACGAGGTACATACTATTAGAAAACAGAGGTATGGGCAGGTCAAGAAATTTACACGAGGTCACACAGTGAGTACAGACCAAAGCCAGGACTCAAAGCATTTCTGACAGCAAGGCCCATCCATACTCTTAAGCTACAGTACAATCTACACCTATGATGGATCTTAGAGTCACTTTAAAATTGCAGCAAAACTCTTAATAGAATATTTCTGAAGGACTCTATTAACTGAATAACTAGATGCACTAAAATCCCTGGCAGTGCTTCCATTCAGAAGCATAGACTGAGAACGACAATGATACTGAGCTTACTTAGGGCTACAGATAAAAACAAAAGTTAAGATTCAGTCTCTATCCTTGGTAAGTGGCATCTACTCTACAAATTAGCAGAAATCAAAAGCTATATTAAAATAAGCCAAACCTGGTAAGAACAGATACTACACTTAATCTTAGCCAAAAGGAGGGGAAAGGGGGGAAGGGATGTCAAGAACAACTATAAAGGACATGCGGATATAACCAAGGGTGGGTAGAATCAGGGAAGGGAGGTGGGGGGGGAATGCAAATGCAGACAACTGTAGTTGAACAACAAAATTTTTTAAAGAGAGAGAAAATAAGCCAAACCTGAATAGCTTTGTGTTTCAGCTGTTTGCAGAAAGCCCTCACATCGAATCCAGATGACTTTTCTGTGGAGATGGAAAGACAAATACAAAAACTTAGGCACACTATTTTCAAACCAACAAATTATTAAGTGCATGATGATATTTCTTGCCAAATTACTATAAAGGAAATAAAGGAAGCAAGCAAAGAACCATGGAACAACAGCAGAAACAACTTTAAATGTTCAAGCTTAGAAAACACACACAGGTATTACCATATCTCTCTGAAAATAATCAATGGAGAATCAATGTGAGTTAAAGGTACAGGATTTCTTTCTACACAATCCATGATTATACTGTAAGTCAGGTTTTTTTTTTTCTTAGTATGTGCTATATCAAAGCATATTACCTTTGGGGATTTTCTTATTGTTTACTGGCTCTCCAAGATCCACATTATTCTGTAGATTGATCTTCATTTGTTTAGTTTTTTTGGAAATTCTAAGTAAAGTTTCTTCACTGCATCTCAGCGATTGCTCTTTTGTTAAGAACAGTTTATTTAGCAATTTAGTTACTCCTTTAGCTGCAAAAGCTGCAGGCATATTTTTCTTAAAGATCTCAAAATAGGGCTTTCCTAAAAATTCAACAATATCAGAAGGAAAGATAAAATCTTTGAAGTAAGGCAATGGTTGAATCCTAGAGACCTCTTGAAGCAATCCAAACAATGGCTCATATAAAGAAATCAGCCTTTTTAAAACACCTTTATAGAGAACCCTAGAGAAAGAAACAGGAGCTCATGAATTAAGCAGTAAGTACAATTTGCAGATTATATAATAACCACAACAATTCAAAACTAAAAATAAATGCCTTTCAATCTGCCACTACAGATTAAAAAGAAAAAACTACAGCACATATTTGTAAATAGCAAGATAAATCTAGCCTTCACAGAAAAACCCAAGTGCAAAAGAAAGTGTTACTTAAAACTAAAGTACTAGACAGAAAGCTGTCTCAGAGGATGTGTATCAAAATCCTAAGTTTGGTTTTATCTAGATGGTGAGATTTTAGGTAGTTTTCAGGTTATTCACATTTTTTTCTAGTTTTCAAAACTTTTTAAAGTAAGCATGTATCCTTGTAATCAGCAAAACTTAAGTTATTGTTATTGAAAAGAAAAATGAGTGTTTGACATTGAAAATAATGTTTAGTAATTTTACCATTATTACCTCTAAGAATAAGCAGAATAAAAAACAGTACTGGAAATTGTACTTAAGATGTACAGGTAAAGATATCAAAGCAAAGTTTTTAATCTCAAGACAATTTTGTTTGTTTTTAGTTTTAATTCAAACTAGGGATAATCATCCCAACTCTCTAAAATGGCAAAAAACTGGTATCTTTACAAATATGGGCGAAGTCCGAGTCTAGTTGTATATACTGAGAATGCAAGCAAAGGTCTCTCTGGTTTGCAGCCAGTGCCAGTGTTCTTCACACCAACTAACTACACCTCAAGAAGCAGTGGTGTCTTTCCAGACCCCATGCATGCCAGTCCTGAAGCAAAAGAGGGCTCTGCACACTCACAGTTCTTGTTTGCAAGACACAGAAATGGCTCTAATTCATTAAGTAGTAAAGGTGTTTAGTATAAAGGAAAAAAAAAAAGCAGTGCTATTTCAGGTGGGAAAAAAATCTGGAGCACATAGGAAGGTCATGACCATTAAAAATTAAAACCTAGAGGCAAAAAGAAGTAATACAGCCTGCCCAGGAATACCTTCATTTTAAATGGGCCAGTCGCTGTATGATTATGGCAACTGCTTTTTAATTTTCCAAGTTGCTAATCCTAGGAATTCATATGTTTAACTGTTTAGTGTTGAAGAGTGTCTTGGTTTCAGATTTGAAACCTAACCTTTGGACATAACCTTCAACACTTAGCTTCCAAATCCACCCCACATAAGCTGTGATCAAATGACACAGAGCTCCCGCAACTTCAGTATCCCATGGGAAAACAAATTTGAAAACCGATGAGAAACCCAGGCTGAGTTAAAGAAATGAAAAAGAAATTAAGCATTTCAAAGGTGTGTGTGTATGTACATACCATAATCTGCTCACCAACCCAACCATCACAAGATTTAAAATAATGAATTCTTGCAAACCTAGGTGTTTCACAGACAAGCTGGAGGATTAAGTTAACTTGGAAAATAACACCAAAGTAATTTAGATTTTGTAAGTTGCACTTATGAAAGAACTAGATTGGAAACAGAAAGAATGTTATTGAAGAATTACCATGTTTTCAGACTATAAGACGCACCCCCCAATTTGGGGGTGTGTGTGAGGGTGTGTCTTACAGTCCAAATATAACTTACCTGGCTCACTTTGGGGGGGGTGACAATGGAGCAGGGTCACAGGTTATTAAATATTTTACCACATTTTTTGCTTCAAAATTTTTTTCCCTACTTTCCTCCTCTAAAACCTAGGTGTGTCTTATGGTCTGGTGCATCTTATAGTCCTAAAAATATGGTAATGCCTTAAAACATATTCTATTTAACTCATGGAAATTTAAAAATAAAGTAATATACACTCTGCTAGAGCTCTCATTATTAAAATTAGTTTCTAAGGTTTAGTTTCTTTTTTGTGGTTTTTATTTTCACTTTTTTTCTTCTTTTTTTATTTGCTGCTAAGGTTTGGTTTCTACGATTAAGAATTTCTAACTGTCAGTGCCCTTAGGATAATATACATTAGAGAAAGGTAATCACTGGCAATGGTTGTATCAGGTAATTCCTGGGAAAGAAGCACAATCTTGGGCGGCGGGATGTAAGGGGACTAAAAGGTAATATAAAAAATAAAGATTTAATAAAATACAAAAAGAAAAAACAAGAAAAATTTTAAGAATCCCCATAGGGCCCTGGCCAGGTGGCTGAGTTGGTTGGGTGTAGTCCCGTACACCAAGAAGGTGGCAGGTTTGATTCCTGGTCAGGGCACATGCCTAGGTTGTGGGTGCATACAGGAGGCAACCAAGTGATGTGAGACATCAGTGTCTCCCTCCCTCTCTCCCTTTCTCTCCCCCTCCCTTTCCTCTCTCTAAAGGCAATAAAACTTACCCTCAGGTGGAATTAAAAAAATAGTAATTCTCATTGGTTATAACTCCTACAGACCCCAACCCAAGCTTTCAAACAGAAATACTACTAAAGTTATCCACACAATTCCCATTGAGAAGATGGTACAGCATTTCAGTTGACTCAAGGATACAGAAATGTCTTGCAGCAACAGTCTAACAAGCGAAGTAATAATTTACAGGCTCCCAAAATCTTCACCAGCACTAATTCTACCACTGGTTGGCTGGGGATGATACACACTTCGGTGGTTAAAGGCTGATTTTCACTTGAAAAAAAAATGAAAAGTACATTACATTCATTATTAAATATAAAACACTTACATAGCAGTGTTCAAGTGCAGAGCTGCTTTAAGCACAATTTGAGTTAGTTCTGCTCAATAATGACTCACTGAAGTTTATGGACACTAATGTTTCAATATAATTTTATCATGTCCCAGATTTCAAGTCATGCTAGTCCCTCCCACAAGCCAACAAAGGGAGATTACCATAAATACCAGGTGCCCCTGTTAAAATAAAATTTGTAGAGCTGAGGTACAATTGGTTACATTTCAACACCAAGCAGAAAAAAAACCCAAAGGAAGGTCACACCAAGACAGAGTCCCCACCACTAAGCCCATCACAGAGCAACTGGACCACTTACCTGGAAGAAAACAACTCAGACAGATCTTGAATTGAACCCTCCAAGTTCATGTTTTTCAAACGTTTTAAACATTGTTCAACCTGAAATGGGAAGAGCAGACCTGCTCATGTATACACTCGTGTATACAACACAGACAAGGCCACTGGTGTGACCAGCAAAGCTGGAAGTTCCATGACAGCAATATATCTTGTCTACTTCATCTACCACTGTAACTCAGTACTGGGTACTGAGAAGGCATTTAATAGCACTCTTTTGTCCAAAAGAAAAAAAAAGGTGACAACCATTCCTTAAAAAAACATGGTAAGAATTCCGTAGCCCTCACACAATACCACACAAAGGGCATCATGCATGGGGCGGCATCCAGACTGAAGGATGTCAGGGTCTGGATGGTCACTGATACTGGCAGAGGCAGTATCTTATCAGAGCTGTGTATGTGCTACTAAAAACTCCATCCAAGTTACGGATTCTCTCTTGACACGATGGTTTCCAGAGCAAGGAGGCAACAATCCCTAAATTCTCTGGGGTCAGCTCTTGATCATTTTTTAATTCTGGACACCATGCTTTGAGAGAAGTACTGACAAACCAAGACAGTAAAGCTACTAAGGAAACATGGTTCAAAAAAGGGGAGGGGGAAGATTTCTGAGTTTAGCAAGGAAGAGACAACGTGGAGGACCGTGAGAACAGTATATACTCTTAAGTATTGTCACACAGCAGAAGAATCAAGACTATTTTCTGTGCTCCATTGGGGAATATTAGAGTGAAGCTAACTGCGGTATCTAGCTTTTGAAGGTAGAAAAAAGGAATCTTAAAGTAGATGAAAGTTCTTTGTAAACTGTGAAATGTTAAGCAGATGTAAGGCAGTAGCAGTAATAGTAATGGCAGTTGCAGCAGCAGCAGGAGGCACATTCCCTGTTCTAAGGGATGGAGGGGAACGTAAAACATGTACACAGATACCTGTACTGCAACACAGACTGTGCTAAATGCTGTAAGACAAGCACAAATGGGAGGCCCAGATAGCCAAGAATCACAAAAACAGGAGTTCAACTTCACTAATCAGAAGAATGCAACTTAAAATGAGATTACCATGATAAATACTCAAGTTACTCCTTGGGAAGAAGTTATTACTTCTGGGAAGTCTTGAAATGGGACTTAGAGGAGAAGACCTTTAACAGAGAGTGATGGAAGGACCAAACACACAGGACCAGGTAAGCAAAGACTCAGGTGAGGGAAAGAACAAGGTGAGGACTTGTGAAGAATTCAGGTTGCCTGGAGTGTAAAACAGCTGAAGGCGAGAAAGAACCAGGAAAACTGAAGCAGACAGACCGTGGAGGATCTTGTAAGCCAAACTAAGACGTTTGGTCTTTATTCATAAGGCAACAGAGAACCATTAAAATTCAAAGCTGTGTTTTAGGATGATCAATCTGATTTGCTTTACAGAATTTGTGAAGATGAAGTAAAGATCAGTTAGAATAGCAAGACGATTAAAATTGACAAGGTCAAAAAAAGATGCAGCCAGAACTAAAAGAATGAACTAGATGCAGAGATAGTTTGGAATGATCGATTGACCAGTTGGCAGAGCTACACAAAAGGAAGAAGCAGAGAAAAAGGAACACCGAATTCTTCTGACTGGATATTATTCACAACTTGGACTCCAGGAGGAGAAATGTGTTCAATCTGGAATTAAAGACTCAGAAAGAGATAAAAGTTGCCCAGACAGAAAACTAAGGGAACCACCATGATCCCAAATCTTTCTTTGATGAAGAAATCATCTTTTTTACCTTAAGGGAGTAGAAAATTAACCAGAAAATGTGAGTCTGTAAGTTCAGAGACTATGTTTTTCTCCCCTGTATACCAAGGACCAAGCACAGTGTCTGACACATAGAAAGTTACGAAAAATACTTGCAGAACAGGAGTCAATGAATGAAAATATAAAGAACCCAGATTAGGAGGCTGTAGTCTTTGGTGTAGCTCCAAAACTGGAGGGCCCAATTTTGTCTTAAACTCCAAAAATTACATGAAACCACTTTATACAGCTTCTTATATACCCTTTTACTCTAATATATTGCCAATTTTATTATTTGTCCCACAATAAATAAACAACTTGGTTCTTTTCAGGATTTTAGGATTTTGACCATGCCCAGGATATTATTTCTTTTTTTAAAAGATTTTATTTATTTATTTATGTATTTATGTATGTATGTATGTATGTATGTATTTATTTTAGAGAGGGGAAAGGGAGGGAGAAAAAGAGAGAAAGAAACATCAATGTGTGGTTGCCTCTCACATGCTCCCTACTTGGGGCCCTGGCCCACAACTCAGGCATGTGCCCTGACTGGGAGTTGAACCAGCAACTCTTTGATTCACAGCCCAAGCTCAATCCACTGAGCTACACCAGCCAGGGCAGGAAATTATTTCTTAATTTAACACTTTGTCTTGATCAAATCACTATATCCTAGAACTAGGCAAAGCCACTGTAACTTATTATAGATTGTGTAAATGAAAAAAACTTTTCATAAAAATTACACACCAGAAACAAATCTGGGAAAGAATTAAAGTTCTTATAAGTCACATGTAATTCACTCAGTTCCCATAAATAACAAATATTAAGTAGTGTGATCTCCATCTTCATCAAGTAAACATGTTGAGTCTCAAGCACAGGGCTTCTTACCTGTTTCAGGGCCAAGTGAGGCTTGTGGCGGCCCATTCTGTAGTGATTGCTGTACAGGACCGCACATAACACACCTGTTTCCGCATCTAAGGTCTGGCTCTTCAGTGACAGCGTAACCAGGGAGCACTCTTTGATTACTGCTGCAACACAAAGGCCTAAAGCAGAGAACTTTAATAAGGCTTACTGTGCATTAAGTGTATTATAGAAAAATACACTGAAAGAAGCATCTTTCCTTTTTTGTTTTAAAGCAGCAATTTTCAACTTTTTTCATCTCATGGCACACATAAACTAATTACTAAAATTACAAAGCACACCAAAACTTATATTTTTTGTGGATCTGACAAAAAATAGATATAATTTTGATTCATTCACACCAGACAGCTATTGTGTTGGCTTTTTATTTTGTTATTTGACAATCTAAGACAGAAGAGGTCAGTGCCCCTGACTGACCAGTCAGGTATTGCATTTTTTAAAAATTCTTGCAGCACACCAGTGTGCCTGCCACAGCACACTGGCTGAAAATTGCTATTTTAAAGGAATCAGGAACAAATAAATAACCAGCCTTAACTGTAAAGATGTAATTAATGATTCTAAGTATGTGAGAAGTTGGAAAATGGTGACAGATGATATAAAGTCCGGAAATCAAGAGAATATCTGTTAAACAAGTATGAGTATCTTTGCATCACATTTCTATGATTTTAATCTTTCACAGGAATGCTTTTCCGTCAGTCATTTGGTACACTCTTAACATCTTAAGTAGCTTGAAGGTGAGGCACATGTTGTATACTTCTCTGAATCCATTTTGTTATGCACAAAAGCAAAAGGAATGGATAAATTCATGCTCTTAAAAGTCAAAGATACCATACTTGGGTACCACTTTCAGTTAAGAATATATTAAGAGAAACTACCATGAAAACTGGAAATTACTTGATGAATGCCTGACTGAATACGAGCTCAGCAGAAAGAGGTAACTGCTTGCAAGTCAGAAAAGCTGTGTTCTGGCCATGGCCAGGTGGTACAGTTGATTGAAGCATCATCCCATACACCAAAAGGTTGCAGGTTCAGTTCCCGATCAGTGCACATACCTATGATTTGCATTCTATCTCTAGTCGGGGCACACAGCAGAGACAACCAATCACTGTTTCTCTCTCTCTCTAAAATCAATAAACACGGCCCTGGCTGGTATAGCTCAGTGGATTGAGCGCAGCCTGCGAACCAAAGGGTTGCCAATTCGATTCCCAGTCAGGGCACAAGCCTGGGTTGAAACCCAAGTCCCCGGTAGGGGGCGCACAAGAGGCAACCACACACTGATAATTCTCTCCCTCTCATTCTCCTTCTCTTCCCCCTCTCTAAAAATGAATAAAATCTTTAAAAAAATAAAATTTAAAAAGAAAAAAAATAAAATCAATAAACATGTCCTAGGGTGAGGATTAAAAAAATACTAAAAAAGAAAAAAAAAAGCTGTGTTCTGTATGGCTCTAAGGACAGCACTATCATCCTGGGTGGAAATAACACAAAGGCAGATTTCTACACACTTGCTTTTGTCCCAACTACATGAGACCAGAATGGGTTGCCTTGGGGACGGGGAATGAGTTGATGAATTTCCACACCTGACAGGAATCCCATTAAGGAATTTCTGAATAGAGGAAGAAGGAAGATAATCTGTAAACTGCATAAGACAGATGGATGTGAAAGAGGATGTAATGATTAGATGGGTTAAAAGCATTTGATATTAATAATAGCAACTATCATTTAAGTGTTTATTTACTATATCAGGTACTGTTCCAAATGCTGTACCTATGACATTAACATTAACTCTTTCATTCCTCAAAACAGGCCAAAGAGGCAAGTACTGTTTTTATCCTCACATGAAAATGAGTTGAAGCACAGAAAGGATAGATCAGCAATTTTCAACTAGTGTTTCAGAACTTTTTTAGTTGTATTTTATCATATATGCTGTTACAGCTGTCCCCACTTTTCCCCTCTTTGCCCATTCTCCCTCCCACTGTCCCTCAGGCAATCCCCATGCCATTGTCCTTGTCTATGGGTCATGCATAGATGTTCTAATCAATTCCTTCACCTTTTATCCAGTCTGCCCACACACCCCTCAAAGGCTGTTAGTCTGTTCCACGTATCTATGCTTCCGTTTCTATTTCGTTCATTAGTTTGTTAGTGTATTTTGTTCATTAGAGCCCACATATAAGTGAGATCATATAATATTTGTCTCTCACTGACTGCCTTATTTCATTTAGCATAATAGTTTCCAGGCCCATCCATGCTGCCAAGAAAGGTTAAGAGGTCCTTCTTTTTTACTGCTGTGTAATATTCCATTGTACAAATGTACCACAGCTTTTTCACCCACTCATCTCCTGATGGGCCTTTACGCTGTTTCCAGATCTTGGCTATTGTAAATAATGCTGCTATGAACATAGCAGTGCCTATATTCTTTTGTACTGATGTTTCAGGATTCTTAGGATATATTCCCAGAAGTGGAATTGCTGGGTCAAAAGGCAGGTCCATTTTTAATTTTTTGAGGAAACTTCATACTGTTTTCTACATTGGCTGCACCAGTCTGCATTCACACCAATAGTGTACCAGAGTTCCCTTTTCTCCACATCCTCGGAGCAAGAAATTTTAAAACATGTAATACCTGACAATTTAGTCAGGGGCACTGACCTCTTTTCTCGTATATAGTTAAATAAAAAAAATAACAAAAGCCAACACAACAATAGCTGTCCAGTGTGAATCAAAATTATACCTATTTTTTGCCAGATCAGCTAAAAATATATATTTTTGGTGTGCCACAGAATTTCTGTAATTAGTTTATGTGTGCTACTAGATGAAAAAGGTTGAAAAATCACTAGGTTAGACAATGACAATTCCCAGCAAAGGGAAGAGACACAATTCAAACTTAGGCAACCTGGCTACTATGCCCTACTGCCTAAAAATGTCAACACTATCATACACTGGTAAAATACTTTGAGAGCACTCTCCCCTTTACTAGACTTATGGGGTGATCACTTCATAAGTTACATAAATGTCTAATCATTTATGGTACACCTGAAACTAATATAACATAGCACGTCAACTGTAATTGAAAATTCAAAAGAAAATGTTAAACTAATCTGCTATTACATATTCTGCCAAGTACTTTTTCCAAGTTTGCTTTTTTAACTATAAATACTGATGTTTGCATATTAAATTTTAAACTGTGTGGTCAAAAATAAACGCTTATGTCTCTTCTAAATATAGTCAGTGACCATAACTTTAAAACCAATACCGAGGCACAGTGTTTGCCAAAGACTATTATGCAATCGTTCATTTCGCATGCATTGCTTGAGTGCCTACTGTGTGCCAGGTAATCATGAACTAGAATCACACAGAGTGATCACAGAGCAGAATATTTAAAAGTGAAGCTACCTCAAAAAATCTAGATTGACTGTTGAATTATATATCGAGTAACCTGTTGGATATTACCAATAAAAACAGAACATAAAGATGAGCGTCATTAGATGGTCCCAACAACGGGTGATGGGTAGGGAAGGCTAACCCCATTTTACAAATGAGGAACCAGAAGCCCAGAAAGATTGCGGTTTAAGTCCAGAGTGCCTAAGTGACCCCCTCCGGCTGCTCCCAGGCAGAGGTCGGAAACTGAAGGAAGGTAAAGCGGGCTCCTGGTGGCCCTTGGGAGTGAGCACAGGGTTCCCACGCACCACTCTTCCGTGACGCTAGCCGCGTCCGCCTCTCTCCTCCCCTCTGCACGGGGCTGGGCCTTGGGGCTGGCTAGCTCCAGCCCGGCCCTGCGTTAGCCACAGCTGGTCATGAAGAGGCTGTGAAACCTTAAGCCGTCCAAGACCCCTTGGCAAACTCTGAGCCTAACACTCGCTCCAAACAATCGGCACTCCTTCCCAGCGCCCTCCGCCCCGGAAGTCCCGCCCTCCGCGCACGTGCGCCGCCCGGGCCTGACACCACCACTAAAACGTCGGTCGGTTCGCAAGGTGCTTCACTCACCCAGGGACTCGCCGGGGTCCTGTACTGTCACTGCGCTGCTGCTCCCCGCCTTGGGGATTCTCACTCGGTTCCAAGGCTCCGAGCCCTGCAGCACCGCAGCCATCCTGCGAGACAGGGAGGGGCCAGGCAAGGTAGAGCTGGGCGAGACCAGCGGTGCCACCGAAGGAGGGGAGAGGAGACGAGACCAAGTGTATGTGGGAGGGAGGAAGAGGGCAAGGAGGGCTGGGGCGGGGCCAGAGGCGGAGCGCAGGGAAGGGGCGGGGCCCTCACGGAATCGTGGACCAAACCCAGTGAACTAGAAAGGACAGAGGTATTCATCGGAAACCCGGACGCGTTATTTGGGAAAGTTTGGGAGAGGGAATCCCTATCCTGAAACTACCTAATCAAAATCTCGAAGATGGGGTGAGGAATCTGCAATTTTTTTAATGCTTACCTGCAGGGGGTTTTAAGGCACAACCAACTTTGGAACTACGATAGTTGAAGGCATTTTACAGATGTGGAAACTGAGGCGGAGAGTTGAATTGGTGTATGCATCCCCCAACTCTGCCCCAGGCCTTAAGGGGAAAGGACGAAATGAAATAAAGAGGATTATGCAAAGTGTAGAATTCGTAACACAGGAGTGATGTACTTGGAGATAGTCAAGGCTCCTGTATCTTGAGCAATAGCAAAACCGCACAATCACATCAAAGGAACTTGGAAGTTGGCTGACTGTCAAGTCCATCCTCAATATCCAAGACTAGACAGTATTCCAAGCTCTGCTGATCCTTACCTCATTATTATCTTTTAAATAGTTCATTTATTTTCAACCACACTGATACCACCTTACTTAAGTAGTTAAGACTCCTACAGTAATGTATTAGAGAGGCAGTTTGTGGGTTTCAAAGACACTGCCAAGGTTCTAATTAAACCTCTGCCCGTTTACTGGCTCTGTGATCTCAGAAAAGTTACTTAATTCCTCCAAACCTTAGTATTCCTATAGTAAAATGAAAATAATAATAGTCTCTGCCTCACAGACTTGTGAATGCTTTAGAACAGTGCCTGGCATAGAAACATTTGCCAGAATTAATATTGTTGATATTATTTCTCATGTTTAATACAAGTAGGCTTGCCTTACTGGAACATTTCCCATGCCCATGTGCACCTTACACTCACTAACTTCTCTACCTGGACTGTCTTTCTGAAACACAATCTCCCTCCTCAGCTCTGGTGTCATCTCATCTGGGTAATGCTTCCTGAACATTCCTTCCTCACTCCACATCTTGATAATAGAGACCCCTTTATGTACTATAGTGTCTTGTGTTGACCTCTGTATTAGCTTCCTATTGCTGCTATAACAAATTTCTACAAGTGTCGTCACTTACAACAATAGAGTCATATTACTGTATTGAAGGTCAGAAGTCCAAAATCAACCTCACTGGACCAGAGTCAACAGGGCTGGTTCTTTCTGGAGACTCCAGTGGAGAATTCACTTCCTTGCTTTCTCTGCCTTCTGGAGACAACCTGCATTTCTTGGTTCATGTCTCCATCCTCCATTTTCAAACTCCGTACCATAGCATCTTCCAGTCTCCTTCCATCCTCTGTCTCATCCTGCTGCCTGCCTCCCTCTTAAAAGGACCCTAAGGATTACATGGAACCCACCAAAATAATGGGATAATCTCCCCATCTCAGAATCTTTAACTCAATCATGTCTACAAAATCTGTTTTGTAATATAAAGTAATACATTCACAGATTCTGGGGATTAGGATGTGGACATTATTGGGGGGGGGCATTATTCAGCCCACCACAGACTCACAAAATTTGCCTCATTTTATTGTGTTAATTTGAATGTCTCCTCCAGTGGCCTGTGAGTTTACTGAAGGCAGTACTATCAGCATAGAATACTGACCTCTATCTCAATGCTTTGCTCAGAGCCTGGCAAAGCTGAAGTGTAGTAAGTCCTCAGTAAATTTAACAGCTTTATTGAGGTATAATTGATATACAAAGAACAGCACATATTGAATGTGTATAATTTCCTGAATTTATCAATATTCACAGGCTAAATGATGCTTGAATTTCCTGAGCATCAGGAAATTTTTTAAAGGTTGAATAGGATTTTCCCAGGCAGATAAGGGAAGGACACTGCTGGCAGAGAGGTATTAATCAGCATGGGCTGAAAGACACACTAGGTGCTGGATCAGGATTGCTGGAGCATGGTGTGCGCTGAGGGGTGAAGCTGGGAGTAGTGGTGTCAGATCATGGGCAGAATTCGGATTTTCCCCTGAAGACTGTGGTTCCTGAACCTGCCTGATCAGAATTTCCTGGATAGCTTTTAAAAATAGAGTTTCTCAGGCCCCACTTTGGAAATTCATATTCACTAGGTCTGAGTAGGGCTCTAATCTGTGTCATTTAAAAGGTTCTTGTAATGGTGGGCAGGGTTGGAGAGCCCTTGGTGTAGGTGATGAAGGAGTCACTGAGTCTTAGGCAGGGCAATTTCAGTCACCTTACATCAGAGGAAGAGTACACTGGAGAACAGATTTTAAAAAGATGGGGCTAGTCCTGGCTAGTGTGGCTCAGTGGATTGAGTGCCGGACTGTGAACTGAAAGGTTGCCAGTTTGATTCCCAGTCAGGGCACATGCTTGGGGTTGTGGGCCATCAATGTTTCTCTCCCTCTTTTGCTGTCCCTTCCCCCATTCTCTAAAAATAAACAAAATCTTTAAAAAATAAAGAGATGAGGCTGGAGGTAAGATAGGGCGATGCAAGACATCGTTAGGGCCTGAATTTAAACAATGGCACTGAAGATGGACAGCATGACTTATTTAGATGTCTAGTGTTTAGATATTTAGGTATCTAGTATGACTTCCAGATTTTTACCTTGAGTTTGAGAGATAGCATTCAAAAGAACGGATTTAGGCATGGATAATGAGATAACCTTTGATATACTGAGTTTGAGATTTCCTGTGGGCTGTCTACAAGAATATGTCTGATTCACCAGATAAACAGATGGGACTATAGCTCATAGGGTAGTTACAAAGAGAGGAAGTAGAGGTAGCAAATATAGGATGTTTTAAAAGCTTAGGTAAGAAGGGAAAACAGTTTATATGGTAATAATGAGATGCAGGATCAAGCAGAGTATGGAGCGTATTGTTTTGTTTTGCTCTGATTTTAAGGATAGTATGTCAGTCACAGTTCCACCAGTCAAACAGAACCAGGAGAAGAGATAGCTTGACAGATAATAGATAGATGATGTTAAGGGATTTATTGAAAGAAATTGGCCTACACAATTGTGGGGATTGGAGGATAGTCGAGTCTCAGACCTATAGGGCAGGCAATCAGGAAGAGCAGGCTGGAAACTCTAAGGCTGCGGCTGACACTGCTGTCTGTTGGGAAATGCTGTGCCTGGTTGCAGAAGCTGTAACCCCTGCCAAGGCTAAGGCTGAGGGAGTGACCTTGGATCGTAAGCCACCAAGGAGAAAAAAGCTTATCTCCCTGGCAGGAGCACCACTTCTGCTCCTTTCATAACTGGCCCCCAATGCTTGGTCGGTTAGTCAATGACGGGTAAGATTCCCCAAGGGGAGAACGACCTAAGATAGGCACGATCATGTGGGAAGCCCCCATGGAAGGACTTTGGGGGGTACAGCAAAAGGGGGCAAAGGACCCTTACCCCTTGGCTTTGACAAAGCCTGAGTCCTCATTCTGTCTGGGAGAAGTCTCCTAATCTCTTGGCTGCCTCACTTCGCTTGCTCCACCTAAGCCTGAAAAAATGACAGGGTGGTGCAGCCCTGTGCTGGAAAGGGCGGGTTCCCTGAGGGCAATCAGGCCTCAGAAAGAATATGTAAAATCCTGTGAAACCTGCTTTGTTTAGAATGCTCTCAATTAAATGATCAGGATCCAAGCAAGAAGTGAGTTTGTTCCTCAAAGCTTGACAGCTCTTTAGCTATCTGACCCTGACTCAGAATAGGCCCTCAGAGTTCTTTGTTATCTATTGTTTGATCCTTACTACCTGACAATGATTAATGAGCTTTATCTGTAATCCTGTGCAAATGAACCCAATAAAAAAGCCCATTGAGGAACAGGCTCTTGGCCCTTCTCCTTTGAGAGATTGGCCACCTTTCCTCCCCAGGCAGATCATGTTTTGGTAGACTTATTCTCCTCCGTGGCCGCGCTGTAGGCGGAGGCCCCCCAGAGCTGTCCACAGTGGGATTTCTTCTTCCTCTTCCCGGTCCTCAGTCTGCAGGCTTTTAAAACTGATTAGACTAGGCTTACCCAAATTACCACAGATAATCTCTTTTACATTGAGTCAACTGATTGTAGCTCATAACCACATCTACAGAATACCTTTACAGCAACACCTAGACCACAATTCAATCAAATAACCAAGTACTAGAGCCTAGTGAAACTGACACATAAAACTGACCAACAGAGACAGGAGATTGTTCGATCACGCATACAGGCTAAGGGAAAAGAGCCAAAACAGTGAGAGAAGATGGACATATTAAAGAGATAAAAGGGAGGGAATTGATGGAGCAAGACTCATTATTTATTCAATAAACTATTTGAGCATCAGCTATTTGCCAGGCACCAAACTGGGTCCCAGAGGAGATGAGCAGAGATGGGATTGAGTGCTTAGATGGAGGGGTTGGCTTAAACTTTGAAAAGCCTTTTCTTTCTTTGAGCCAGAAGAATATTAAAGATGACCTTAAATGTGGATGCATGGGGTGGGGTAATGGATAGATGAGGGAGCCCCCAAAAAGAGAGCTTCCATTTTGTCAGTGGAGGTGGATCTGTGACCATTGCCAAGAGTGGAGGGCAGGGAGATGGGCTTCTGGTGAGCAGTGGGTATTCGAAATCAGAGCTTTCTTGAACTGAGGGATGTGGAAGAGGCATGAGCTATATACATTAGAGAGAAAGTCAGACTTAGGGCCATGCTTTAAAATGTCCTGGTGTGCAAAGAAAGACTGCCACAGACACAGGTGACCATTAAATATATGAAACCTTGTCTATCTCATCAGTGACTCAAGAGATACAGGTTAAAATAATTTTGAGGTACTGTCAAATATACGAAAAGTAAAAAGCATGTCCCACATTACTAGGCTTTAGACACAATTTTAGGTAAGAAGTGATCTTTTGTTGTTATCATCACGAAAAGAGAAAATGATACTATATTCACATTGTAAATCAGTTGTTTTCTAATATTTTGGCAGTAGACCTCTTTTCCCCCACAAAGTCTTACATAGAAATCAAAAACATAAAACAAAATAAAAAAAACGAGTAAAAGCAGAATTGTCGTGCATAAAGGTGGGGGTAGAACATGAGTCCTCCTCACTGAGCCCTCCTACCCAGGCTCCCAGAGGCGGTGCATAAAACACTCCCTAAGGATAGTTTGGAACCCACTGTTGTAAATAAGTAAATATGTATTGCTATTAGCAATTTTTGGTGATACAGTAAAGCATTTTTTAAAGCAGTTTAGAAAACTGTATGGACAATGATTCCATGAAAAACATACATATCTACACACTGAGAAAAAAATCTGGAAGGATCTAAATTAAAGTGTTAACAATGATTATCTTTCCAGCAGTAGGATAGATCTTTTTTTTCTAAGAGCTTATTTGTATTTTCTATTTAAAGAAAAAATATGTATTGCCATTGTAATAAGAAAAAAATTATTTTTATGCCGAAATAGTGTGTACCAAAATCTTAGGATTGTGTGTGTGTGTACATGCGCACCAACATATTAAACGACAAGTACTTTTGGCCCATCCAGCTGTGGAATCTGAGCTTTAATCCCACCCTTGTATATTTTTGTGATTCTGTGCCTGGGGCATTAAAACCCCATGGTCTTTGACAACTGGTAGATATACCAATATGGACCACCAGAGGGCAGCTGGAAGGCAGGAGAGGAAAGAAAGCACTTGTTCCTTCTAGTTTGCTCCTTTATTTATTTATTTATTTATTTTTATTTTTTTTTTAATTTTAGTTTATTCAGTACAGTTTCCATCCTTTATTCCCATTCCAG